>CM076581.1:1389698735-1390042386 GCA_034641835.2 Pinus albicaulis
CTCATGTATTTAGTTAATAAAAGACCGAACATATGCTATGTGGTAAACCAACTTAATCAAGTGATGCTTAAGCCTACCAATCTCTTTTGGAAGGTAGGCAAGCATGTCCTGAGATATCTCAGGGGCACATCTAAGTATGGCTTATGGTACAGACAGACAAATGAGGTGAAGTTGCATGGCTTCACGGATGCAAATTGGGCAGGCAACCCAACAAACATAAAGAGCACATCAGGAGGGGCTTTCAGTATTGGATCTACATCAGATTCTTGGTACAGCAAGAAACAAAGATTCGTGGCACTCAGTTCAGCGGAAGCAGAATACATGGCAGTCAATCAAGTTGAATGTGAGGCTATCTAGACGAGGAAGATCGTGGTCGGTTTGTTTGATTCTCAATTAGATCCTACATTGATACATTGTGATAATAAGAGTTGCATTAAACTCTCGATTAATCTTGTGTTTCATGATAGATCTAAGCATATAGATATCCGGTATCATCATATCAGATATTGTGCACAATGGAAGATCATGTTGCTTCAGTACATTCCTACATAAGATCAGGATGTAGATATTCTAACGAAGGCACTCACCAAGAGAAAATTCGAATACCATAGAGGTAGGATCGGGGTGAAGGATAATCCCTACTTTTTGAGAGGGAGTTTTGAGATTCAACAAGATGATGAGCTTAGTGAAAATTAAGCACCTTCACTAAGTGGGGCCCGTAGGCTATTTTTAGGTGCATGTCTATTTTGAGACATGGTGAGCATATTCTATAAGTTTCAGGATGCTATTTTTAGATTGTTCATCAAGTTTGAAAAATATATGAGATCCTATTTTTATAATATTAGGCAAAGTCTATTTATAGATCGCTAAGCTAAAAATAGATGCATGTCGATTATTATTAGCCCTTAATAAAAATCCGACAATAAATATCAACTTTTTCTCTTGGAGCACTTTATTTCAGTGAACGAATTTGGAAAATTAGTGGGCTGAAGGAATTATGGAATTCCTAGGGTGGTTTGTGACTCATGCATGGAGGACTCAGTTAGAACTAAAGTGGCAGAGTTGTGACAGAGTTGGAAGAGTAGCTATGGGAGTTGTTATTTAGTTTAACTCAGTTAAGTGAGTTAAACTCAGTTGTGCTAGTTGTATCTAGTTCTAACTGAAGATACACTAGTGAGAGTTTAGTGAATTAATTAGTTAATTAATTCACAACTAGAGACTCACTTGCAACTGAACAAATACAGCAGTTAACTACTTGCATGTTAGTTCTAGTGAAGACCTGGTGGAGAGATAGGTGAAAGGGTGAGATGGACTATCTGTTGTGAATATAGTGATGCATTCAATGCATGTAACAAACATTGGAGATTCCAATGAGGATTGCGCAGCCAAGGCAAGGCCAATTCTAATTCATTCAGGGGTCTTCTTCAGCAAGGATTTCGTAATGGAGGCAGGCTGTTAAGAGGCAAGAAATTGGTGCATAGATATGCAAATCTCTGCATGACAGTGTGTAATGATTGTTGATTGTAATGAGAGCTTGATGTACTAAGCTTTGTATGAGATTATTACTTGATCCATTGATATACCTAATATATCATAGTTGGGGTTTTTATCTTTAATCTTTCCCGTTAAACAACTGTGTTTATGTGCGATTGATTTTGCTTCATATGTGTTTTGCAATTGGCGATTTAATTTTCGCAAAGAATTAAGTGGAAGGATTCTGTATTTAACATAATTTAATTTGTTATATCAGGGGAGTCTGGTAATATACATGCATCTTGTATCATTTCTACACTATATTAGGGCAACCTCCTCATTTTCAGATAAATATTGCATGTATTGTTCATTTTTTGGGGTTGGTTGGTTGGTTACTTGGTTGATTGCTAGACTGGATTTGATTAGACTCTGAGTTGCAGAGATCATTGCACTGGAGCATTGTAACTGTTTTGGACATCATTAATACAAGCACGTTCACAGGATTCTTGAGCTATGTTAATGGAGATGTTATCCCTCTTTGTCATTGTTTCTCCTCTGTTTTCCATATTGTACATCAATTTCTCTAATAATAGAACAGAAATTTTAGATTGAGATATGTTGTTTGGGCACCTTAACTCTGTTTGTTTCCACTATCTTTATGTTTTCTTCTGCAAGGTCTAATTAAAGAATTCAGGTTTGTCCTGCTCTTTAGTTCCACCTAGCTTCTTGCCTTAAGGTTTTATTAGTAAAGTGTAGCTAAAGAATTCAGGGGTGTCCTGCTCTCTAGTTTCTCTTAAACAGTTATCTCAAAGGCTTTTCTTGTTTGAATTATAGTTAAAGGATTCTTAATTTCCCTTTAGTTTTATTGAATTCACAACTTGTTGTCATTTCATATTTCATCTAAACTAAGAAGATCCACTTGATATAGTTAGCTTGCCTTATGGAAACCCTTGCAGAGTTGATGTACAATTAAAACCTTTTATGACTCCATAGCCCAATAGATTAAGCTTCCCACAGTCTATCTGTTAAACCTACAATCAATCAATCAAACAAACAAAACAAAACAATCCCAGAACTTCATAACTAGCCTAAAATCAGAAAACATAAGCACAAAGATAAATCAATTTAACATAAACATAGAGAGAGCCCTCTCTGAGCTCAGGAAGGCTATTTCCTTGGACTCCAAAGTGGTTTGATGTGGTTCCCTGTTACTTGTTCTTTCCAATCTTGCAAATTACGGGGAGCCAACATATTGGTGACCATACTGGTAAACTGAATTATTAAAAATCTTAACATTTCCTCACGAACTCATAAAACCCCATTTAAATTTAGATGACTCAAATATTCTCCAACACTGGTATCTGGTTTCTAATGGTGGACAACAGACAGCCTCAAAATAGTTAAAATCATCCACCTGGTGACTCCACTAGTTTTCAGTAGGCTTGCTGACTCCACTGGTTTTCTACAGACTCCACTGGGAAAATTGTTGAGAAATCCTGGTATTATCAAAACTCAAATAGAACCCAGTCAAAATACTTTGTGAATTAAGTATTTCTTTCACAAATTGGTTTGTTTTCAAACTTTTATAAATTTTCAACCTCTCTAAAATTTGGGTCTCGTTTTTTCCTTCTAGAAGAATCTATACCAAATCCCATCCTAACCAAAACCCTCCTGCAATTGTTGACAATTGAGAACAAATCTTGTGGAAAATTCCTAGATCTAAAAATCTAACTGTTAGCATATTTATTCACAAAGCAAGTTCCCTACCTGAAAACCTTAAATACTTGCAGAATATCCAAACTAACTCACCCCTAGAAAAAAGCTTGTCCAGGACTAAATCCCAAAGTTGGACAACCCAGATAATTTTATACCCATCCATCTTACAGCAGAATCCTATTGTACTAACTTCAACCCCCATTCATACACCCACTGTTCACCTTCCTCCATTTAACCCTTTACCTCCTTTTCTAAACCCTCAGCTTGTTAACCCTCCTTTGCTTCCCCATCCCCCAGCCATGGCAATCTGATATGCCCTATAAGTCCTACCATTGCCTTTATTGCCTCTACCATAGGATTATCAGTCCAAGATCCCCTTATTTGATGAGAGTAGTTCTACCACTGCTCAAAAACATGTGGATAGAATGGAGCACTATTGTGATTGACAAGAGATGGATGATGAAACTATCAAGATGATAATGTTTTCCCAAAGCTTAGGGGGAGAAGCAATAAAATGGTTTAAAGGCCTAACCCCTAATAATATCCATGATCTCCTTGATTTTCATTAGCTATTCCTAAATAAATGGGAAGTCAAGAAAAACCCTCTACATATCTTATCATAATATGAAAACATTAAAAGAAACGTTGGAGAGAGTGTCCAAGATTACTGCACTAGGTTCAATAATGTATATAATGCCCTCCCTACACACATGAATCCTCTGCAAGTTCTAGCCCTAATGAAATTTCCAGATGGCTTTGACCCAAAAATGACTTATCAACTAAGAGAAAGATACCTTCTTACATTAGAATATATGCAGAGGGGTGTAGGAAGTGTGGAGGCAAATCTGATTTCCAAAAGGGCTAGAATGAAAAATGAAAAAAGAGTCACATATAGGGAAGAGACCGTAGCCTCATCATCGGATACTAATATTGATAACCTTGTTAGAACTATGGAGAGGATGATGGAGAGAATAAACAGGAATGAGAGAGCTTACCCCTGAGAAAACCAAGCAACTCCTCAAAACAGAAATCAGAACAAAAACCAAAACTTTAGGAGAAGTCTCCCTCAAATAAGTCAGAGAGGACCTAACCAGAAAATCAGGGCTCCTTTCCAAGAAAACTATGCAAATGAAGATGAGGGGCTAATTAAGGAACCAGAGGAAATTCATATCAATCTAATGGGAGTTAACAATGAGGATATTGTTTTGCTCACTGAGGAAGAACAAGGCATATTTGCCCCAAAGGAAGAAGAATGCTTAGAATTCAAGGACTATAAACAAGGCTTCGAAAATTCCATCATGGAAGTGCATAGGAAATATGACCTTAGAAGCAAGAAAACCCAAAATACTCCAAAGAGAAACAACCCAGAAATTTCTGCTAAGAATATTCTTGAAAATGGTCCTAAAAAGACAGTAGAAACTTCAAACATAGTGGTTAAGAGTTTTGATAAAAATAAAAATAAAAACAGTCCAGAAAGCAGTACTAGTAAATCAACTAGTAGCCCTAATAAAATTGATTTAACTGAGACCCCCAAAACAAATCAACAATCTAAAATTGTTCCAAAAATGGTGTCTAATAAAACTGATTTAAATCTTCCAAAAACATAGACACCATTCAGTATTGAGAGTGAAATTTCCAAGATAAAAATCTCCATGCCTCATATTGAATTAGTTTTCCAAGATGTATATAGATCCCAGATTTTGAAAGCTTTAAACATATGAGAAAATGTTGATTCTATAAATTTAAATGATGACAAACCAGAGCTTCTGTCTGGACCTGAGGTAGAAGGAAAATTTCAAGAGGGAGGTGTACCTCCATTTTATGTTAGCTTGAGTATTCATGATAAAATCCTCCACAATTCCATGTTAGATTTAGGAGCTTCACATAACCTGATGCCAAAGGTAGTTATGGAAAGACTAGGCCTTGAGATAACTAGACCATACAAAGATTTATACTCTTTTGACTCCAGTAGAGTTACATTTCTAGGCCTAATCAAAGATCTCTGGGTTAATCTAGCACAAATACCAGCCAAAATCCTAGTAATGGATATTGTAGTGGCTGACATACCTCCCAAGTATGGCATGCTCCTTTCACGCTCATGGGGAGCCAAACTTCAAGGCACCCTCCAAATGGATATGACCTATGCTACCATCCCAGTCTTTAGTCAACCAAGAATACTATATAGGGAAACTCATATGAAATACGTGGTAAGCAGTCAAGAAAAGCACGATAACTCCCCTCTGTATTCTATCCACACAGAACTTGATTCGTTTATCCTTTACAATGATGAAAACACTAGTGAAAAAGTTGCAATTGATGAAAAATTAGTGGAAGAAGAATAGGGAGAAAGAGAAGAACAATCAGACCAAGTAGAAAATGAACAACATAATGGCTATCATAAATCTGAACTTGAACCTCTATGGAGCATGAGCTTTGATGGTTCTTGTGGTAAAACTGGTTCCAGGGCAGGTGTTTGGGTACACAACACTGAGAAAAATCACGCAAAGGGTCACTCCTACAAGCTGAACTTTCAATGTACAAATAACATAGTAGAATATGAGGCACTCCTCCTAGGGCTACAATTACTCAAGAAATTAGGAGCCAAAAGGATCTCTGTCCATGGGGATTCTGAGCTAGTGATTAGGTAGATTAACGGAGAATATTCAACTAAACATCCTAGATTAAGAGCATATAGGAACAATGCCCTTGACCTCCTAAAAACATTCAAAGAATATGATCTTACCTTCATCCCAAGAATCCAAAATATCCTAGCCAATGGACTAGATTTCGCAGCCAGTACTTTTCAAAAACCTCATCATAACAAACAATACATAGTACAAGTCAAATACAGACCAGGAGTCCTTGATAATATAAAATATTGGCAATTTTTTGAAGGTGAAAAATAGATTGAATATTTCCTGCAGTCTAGCAATGAGTTTGAAATTCCAATTTCAGACTCAAATCATGAAAAAGACTACTCTACTGAGGAACAAAAATACAAAAAAGAGCCCCCTGATGATGTTGATATAAATCTGTTAGCAAAATATGACCCACATGAGATAGAGCTGTGTGTAGATCCAGAAAAAGAAGACTTTGAAGTACTGAAATTCAGAGATAATACCTTGCCAAAAGGGCTAGTCTCTCTAGAAGAACTGTTTGATTTTAATGATACTTCTAAGAAGCCAAAGATGGAATCCACTGAAGAAAATGTAGAAGAGTGCAACATAGGCAGTGAGCAAGAGCCCAAAATGATAACACTACAAAAAACACTGCCAGCACATATAAAACAGAAATATACTGAGTTGTTCGAAGAGTTTCATGATGTTTTTTCTTGGAGCTATGAAGACTTGAAGTTATATGATATTGATATCATTCAGCATAATATCCCTCTCAAAGAAAACCAGAATCCCTTTAAATATAAATTACACAGAATAAATCATGTCCAACTGCCACTAGTTGAGAATGAGATAAAGAAAATGTATGATGCTGGAATAATAGTCCCTCTCAGATACTTGGAATGGGTTTCAAACCTTTTATTTGTGAAGAAGAAGACAGGAGAAACTAGGCTCTGCATAGACTTCATAAATTTAAACAAAGCATTCCTGAAAGAAAACTACCCTTTACCAAAGATAGATCATATACTACAAAGGGTAGTAGGCTCCAAAAGAATATCTCTGCTGGATGGATTTTCAGGGTACAATCAGGTGCTGGTACATCCAGATGATCAACACAAGACAACTTTCACTACACCTTGGGGCACCTTCATGTATGTTAAAATTCCTTTTGGGTTAATGAATGCTAGAGCTAATTTTCAAAGAGAAATGGATATTTATTTCTCAAAAGAAATAGGTTACTCCATTGTGATATACCTTTATGACATAACAATTTACTCA
Source organism: Pinus albicaulis (assembly GCA_034641835.2). Lineage (NCBI taxonomy): Eukaryota > Viridiplantae > Streptophyta > Pinopsida > Pinales > Pinaceae > Pinus > Pinus albicaulis. Next base: position 1,389,705,818 of record CM076581.1, read on the forward strand.
AAACTAATGAAGAACATCTAGCTCACTTAAGAAAGGTCTTTGAAAAGTGCAAAAAGTATTGCATGTCCTTAAATCCCAAGAAAAAATTATTTGGCCTTCAAGAAGGGAAGATCTTAGGCCACATCATATCTGAAGAAGGGATCAAGATTTACCCAAAGAGGATTGAGGGATATTGCAAATCACTCACGCAGGAAACATCAAAGAGCTGCAATCTTTCATTGGAAAGATAAATTTCTTAAGGAGGTTCATACCAAACCTTGCAAAACTCCTCAGAAACATCACTAACATGCTGAAAAGAGAATCAGGATTGAAATGGACCATAGAAGCAAAGAAATATTTTGACTTGGTGAAACAAGCTCTTACACAAACACCTGTTCTGATCAGCCCTGACTTCACCAAAGATTTCTTCATTTTCTCCTTTGCATTAGAACATGTAGTTGTTGTTGTCTTACTACAGAAAAACATAATGGGACAGGAGCAGCCCATAGCATTCTTCAACCAAGCATTAAAAGAGGCACCCCTAAAATATAATATCATGGAAAAGTAGGCTTTTGCCTTGGTCAAAGCACTAAAATATTTTAGAGTATATATTTTGCATTCACACATCATTGCATTTGTGCCTCACACTGTGGTTAAAGGCATACTTACACAAGATCCTGATGGCAAAAGAGGTAAGTGTATTTTTTTTATCTTAGAATATGATTTGGAGATCAAGCCTACCAAGTTGATCAAAGGAAAAGGACTGGCTAAACTGATGGCAGAAACAAGTTTTCAAGCACTAGACATCAATATGATTCACTCATTGGATGAACAAGAGGAGCTGGGGACTCCACCTATTGAGGAAACATTCCTAAACTCTCATTGGTATGTAGATATAATGTATGTTCTTTTTAATCTAAATGTTCCTCCTGGTTTGTCCAAAACAAAGGCCAGATTCCTGAAAGTAAAGGCTATAAATTTCTGCATTCTAGACAAATTTTTATATTGGAAAAATTCTGGTGGTGTATTGCTTAAATGTTTGCCTGAAGAAGATGCAGATAGGTTTATGCATGAATTTCATGAAGGAGAATGTGGAGGCCACCTCTATTGGAAAACCACTGTCAATAAAATCCTTAGAGCTGGTTACTATTGGCCTACCCTCTTCCAAGACATCCACAAAATGGTAGTTGCCTATCATAAATGCCAAATCTTTGAGGGTAAAAGAAAATTGTTGCCTTTGCCATTACAGCTTATCTTTGTTGAAGCTCCTTTTCAACAATGGGGTCTAGATTTCATTGGAGAAATCCACCATGCCTTCTCTGCCCAGCATAAATGGATCCTTATTGCAACTGACTATTTTACAAAGTGGATAGAAGCCATCCCTTCTTGGACTGCCACAAACTTAGTAATTATCAGATTCCTTGAAAACAATATTCTATCTAGATTTGGTTGTCTTACGAAAATCATTAATGACAATGCTGTTGCCTTTAGATCCAAGAAAATGGTGGATTTTTGCCATAAATATCACATTAATTTGGGTCATTCTACAACTTATTACCCTCAAGGTAATGGGTTGGCTAAATCCTCAAAAAACAACACTCAGTATCCCTCTTTGAACTGGTTTTTCTTAATGTATCTATCATGCCATTTAGCATGTTGTTGTTGGTTCAGATCATTATGATGAAAATCATCTTGCCTAATCTCATCCAACTCATTGAGCTACAGGATTCTCTATTGTTGTGCCTCGTTAATTTCTATACCCAAATCCGTTTCCATCTTAAAATTTCTGATCTGAAATTCAATTGGTAGTAACAATTATTTTCCATAGACCAATTCATATGGAGAGAAGCCAATGGTGTTCCTCCATGTGATTCTATAGGCCCACAATGCCTCAGGAAGTCGATCAAACCAATCATTCTTATGTAATTGCACTGTCTTTGTTAGGATTGTTTCCAACACCTTATTTTTTTATTCCACCTGCCCATTGGCCTGTGGATGGTGTTAGACAATTCTCTACAATTCTTGTTTTTATGTCAAAGCATAGTTTGCAATAAAAATATGAGTTTAGTGGAGTTGAAGTTGAAAATCATAGAAAATTACAATTTTCAACGTCAAAAAAGGGCAAAAGTGTTTCCCAACTTCACATTTTCACTTTGATAAAAAGAAAGAAAGAAAAGAAGAAAAGAGGGCAGATGAAAGAAAAAGGTAAGCCCCATACCAAAAAGAATATTTCTGAAAGTGTGCATGATTGAAAAATTTTTGAATTTTCTTTGATAAGTTACAAAATGAAGATTTGCCAAACTATTTAAAATTGGGCTTATCAGTAGGTAGTTAGAGAAATATATTGGTTCCAAAGTCTAAAACTGAAACCAATTATGGAAAATAGGGATGACTGATAAATGAAATATTCAAGAACAAAACCCTCAGTTTAGTTTTACTTTTTGAAAAATAATATTGTGTGCAACTTGTCCAAAATGCCACAATTCATGACAAATCAAAGTGCTTAATCTTGATTGAGTCATGCTTTAAATTTCATGTTGATAGTTGGTGAATAAAAATCTATCAAAATGTTTAATCTTTATAGATAAGTAGTAAGGTAGAAAAATAAAAGAGCTCATCAGTGTAATCTAAGCCTTTGGATGTTATAAGGTTAGAAATAGATAGTTTTTTCTTTCAAAAGAAAAATGATGTCAAGGTTTACAAGTCTAAATGCACCTCCAAAGTGAAGAAAAAATGTTAGACTAGGTGATGGGTAGGCAGAATTGATTTGAAGGAAACATGAGTTTTAATTCTTGAAGGTCAAAGTCACAAAAGTTGCAGTAGGTCAGCATTACAAAATGGAAAAATCAATCAAGTACATAAGACACTGATCTACAAAATCCAGAGATATGAACTCTGAGGTTCTTGACAGCTCCTGAAGGAGCTGCCCTCCCGAGCTAGAGCCACAGTTAGTCTCATGTATTCACAGTATCACTAGATGACTATGGATTTTCTACAGCCTGCTCGAAATAAACATTCCCTGACTATCATTTTATTTTCAAAAATCTCACTGCCTTCATTATTTTCCATTTAACCTATTTTCACTATCTCTCATTTTTCCTCTCTCAAATACCTTCATGCTCTGAAAACCCATGTTTTCCCTAGATCCTTCATTTTTACCCTTACCCCTACCCAAAACCCCACTCAAATTTCTTAAAACCCAATTTAACCCCTCGTTTTTCACTCTTTCCACTCTTCCCCTTAAAAACATTGTAAAAACCCTTTTTACATTGTTTTTGAAAATATTATTATTCGGGTCCCACTATTTAAATAAACTCCATTTATTTAGAAAACCCGACCCTTATATGCTTTAAACCCCCATGATAAATCCTAAACCCTCCATCCCCATATAATCATGGCCCCTAGGTGATTAAAGCACCTTTGCTTTAATACCCGCGGGCCCCGCTTTACAAAGACCCCAATTTTATTCTAACCCCGAACTCCATATTATTATAACCCGTCGTTTCATTAAAAACCCGAACACCGTTGGATCGAATACCCCCTGATCCAACTACACAGACACCGTATCACACCTCCAAAAATGCGAAGTTTAAGAACCCTTCAACCTTGCAATATGGGCAGTTTTACCACATGTATTCCCCTCCACGTGTCGGCCCCTCTATGGTATGACATCCCCGCAGATACAACCACCCTACCACCTATGCCCTATGTGATAAACCGCTTCCCGCCTTCACGCTATAACCCAAAACCACTGACCCATTTGAAAATGTTTAAGCCTTGTGCCTTTACGATTAGCCCCAGTCCTCTAAATTAACTCTTGCATCTCTTTCGAAGACTCAATAAGCCATAAACCAATGCAGAAGGCCAAAAACTTTGGTTTTCCTGACTCTGTCAACAACTCGAGTTTTATTAATAAATTTTTCATGTTATGCAGGTTATGTACATATTGGAAATGGGCATAAATTGCATATCTCAACCCAAGAATTATTGAATCAAGGTGCTCTAGTAGCCTTATTGATTAAATGAATCAAACAAAGGTAGCAAATGATCTTCAAAAGGCAGGATAAAGGAAAAGAGGAGAATGTTTACAGTGGCTACGTGAAGACGAAAGACAAACAAAATCACAGTTAAAGGGATAGTCAAAGTCAAAGCGTTCACTGTGGCACTGAGACAATAAAGGTATTAGAGATTAAATCAAAGATTAAAGGTAAAAAAAAGGTTAGAAGAAAAATATTAAAGGTAAAATGCAGAATGATTAAAGAAAAGACAAATAAAAGACAAATCAATGAAGGAAATGGAGCCAAAATTACTAAGGCACTCAACAATTATTCCTCCATATCACATTTGCCACCTACAACCTCATTTCACTTTAATAAAGAAGGTACAACTAATTAAGTAGTCAAAGATATTTTAAGAAGCTCAACCGTTATTGTAAAATGTTAATGAAAAGCCATAAAAGTCAAAATTATCCTAAGGTTAGCTCAACATTTTAGTTAAAAGCTATTATAACAACAAATTAGTTAGTAATATTTTCCCTTGGGCCTTGCATGGTCTCAAAGGTCAATATTAAATTTACTCTGTAATAACTACAACCTGAAACCCTATATTAGGATCACCTCCTCATCTACAAATAAATAATGCACGTATTGTTCATTATTATTGTTGGTTGGTTAGTTGTTGGTTGTTGGGTTGATTGCTAGGCTTGATTTTGATCAGATTCTTAGTTGCAGAGATTGTTGCACTGGAGTATTGTAACTATTTTGGATATCATTATTACAAGCAAGTTCACAGGATTCTTGAACTATCTTAATGGCGATGTTATCCTTCTTTGTCAATGTTTCCATTCTACTTTCCATATTGTCCATCATTTCTCTAATAAAAGAACATAAATTTTAGATTAAGATATGTTGTCTTGGCACCTTAATTTTGTCTGCTTCTTTCATCTTAATGTTTTATTCTACAAGGTCTAATTAGAGAATTCAGGCGTGTCATGCTCTTTAGTTCCACTTGGCCTATTACCTTGAAATTTACTTAATAGAGTCTAGCCAAACGAATTTATGGTTTGCCCTGCTCTTTGGTTTTTCTTGAAATTTTGTTTTAAAGGACTTCTTTGAAGTTTGATTAAATAATTCAGGGGTGTCTGTAATGTTCCTAAATTAGCTTCAGCTAATTGGAACATTAATTTTTCCTTGTTTATTTTTGCATTTCAGGATTGAGGAATAAAATGTAAATGAGGACATGAAAAACTCCTTAAATCAAAGAATAAATACATGCCCAATGTGAAAAGGGATAAATCTGGGGCTTTGTAATAAAATCCACTTGTGTGTGAAATAGGATTGAGACATTTGATTGGGTCAATAGGACCAAATCTCAGTTTTGTCCAGATTCATTGAACCTCCTAGACAAACTGCACAGTTCTAGAAGGAGGACATCAGTGTGAAAAGGGGAAATTCATTTGAGGTGGTTTAGGGTTTGTGCACACCTTCAAGTTATAAAAAGGAGAGGGCTCATGTAAAGGTCGTTGAAGGATTTTCAAAATAGAGGTTGCTTGAGCAACTCTAGCTCTCTTGGCTGTTTAGCCTAAGGGAAGAAGATTTCCTGTTTAGGAATCCTCCCTCCTTCCTTGAGTAGCTCTTGGAGGAGAATGTACTGAAATGAGCCACTATCAGGTTGAAGACCAAGCTCCATATCTAGTAGTAAAGCTGATCCTGTTGAGGGTTTTGCAGTTGCTTGAGTTGCAACAAGTGGTATCTTAGATCTGCAGAGATCTAGTGTTTTGGAGGAGTTATCTCTCAAGGAGGGTGTCTTGTGACCACCCGGAAGAGGATATCTCTTCCATTTTGTATTTAGATTTGTATTTTATAGCATTTGATTCATTTTTATTGAGCTACTATGCAGTCCCTCTCAGGAACTGCGTTTTCTCCACCAAGGGTTCAATGTAATTTGATTTCTGTGCAATAGAAGATCTCCAGTGATTGAGGCTTGCCTCTCACTTTGTAAATATTTAAAGTAGCTATTGTTCTAAGATATTTTAGATTTGATTTCATGTATAATAAAATTCATCTTCAGAAATTCTGAGTATTCTGAAGTTATATAGCTTTAAAGTCAGATCTAATCTTGTACATGCATTATATTGATGAAATCCCAAGGGGATCTTGTGGAGAAGGCTGAGTAGTTTCTAGATCTGGTATGGATCTGATGTTTCAGCCATATATCTATCATAGATATGATTTTTCACTTAAAACAGATGAATCTTCAAAAAAATAATGCTGTAATAGTCTGCAGTCTTTTTCTATGTATTGCAACAACTCATTTTAGGGGTTTTCCTTCATAGAAATGTCTGTTTTTCCTTGCATAAGCCATATGAATCTTATTCTAAACCTTCATACTGAACTTTCTGCATAAAATCAGCCAAGCCCTTCATAAATTATGCTATCCATGCTTCAACACTTTTCTGCATAATTTAGGTCATGGGAAATCAGGGTTTTTCTTGACTAGTTGGGAAGGAGGAACTATTTGACATAGAAAAACGCCTTTTTTTGAGGTTAAATTCAGTATGTGAGTCCCTCTTAACCTAATATAACATATTCCATAACCTTGACCCTTCATTTTACGCAGATTTTTGTATAAACCTATTTTAGTGCATTAAAAGCTGCTTTTCCCCATATTTCTGATGTTAAAAGCTAAGTAAAGAGTGTTTCTGTTATTTCTGTTGGTTTATAATAATTATTAGACACATTATATGGTATCTTAAGCCATCATACCTAAAAAATTAATTTTCTAGGCATGATTTGTTGAGTAAACCCTTTTGGGATATTACCTCTCGACAAGAGTTTATAGACAGAGTCTGAAAAGGTCCAGATAGCCTCTGGATCTCATACTTTCTTGTAAATGTGACATATCTAGTAAATTCCCCTTCATTCAATCTCTGGTTTAATTCAGATTGTTGATTGTTAATGTCTGAAGAGGAAATATCTCGCTGATTCCAGTTTGTGGGAGATCTGTTTAGTGCATCTAAACCGATTTTTTTCTGCTCAAATCCCACATATAAGTCCCACACAGAATACATAAGAGGAACCAAGAATTTTTCTATATTTTCTTTGCATATTTTTCCTTATACAGCATTCCTATTCAGCAGCTGGGCAATATTCCTGAAAAAGGAACATTAGAGTGGTATCAGAGCTCCTTTCTTGGCTCAGCCTGTGGCTTTCAAATCCAAGGAAATAAAGAGAAAAATGATGGATAGGATGATACTAATTTCATCCATTTTTAGATAAGGAAAGGGCCTCCCCAAGGAGGTTCAACCAATGGAAGAAGAAGGGTGTAGTGAAACTCCAAGAGGGTTTCAAAGCAGAAGAAGCTACAGTGAAATTCCTAGAGAATTTCAAGAAGATGAAGGAGTACCTAGTACTTATTATGATGTGTGTGAGCATTCAGCCACACAATATAATTTAAAATGTTGTCACATCCCCACTTTCTTGCTGAGATAAAGAGGAGAAGAAGAAGGAATGACAGAAAAAGAGATTCCCCCACTCTTTTTTCAGACCTTGAAGGATATTCAAGAAAATCTCAAGGAGGTTGATGGGGTAGAGACTTGTACCAGTGCTGACACAAAGTTGGGGGAGAAACCTTCATGTTCAATGGAGGAAGACTACACAGTTGCAGAAGAATTTCTTTCTTGTACATTTCACCCAGGTATGGTCAAGGATTCATCTGGTTTCATTTTAGCCCATTGCATGGAGAAATCTACATTTCTATGTGTTGCTGATCTAGAACAACAGAGTTGCACTGCACTGTGCAAGAGCAGTGAGGGAGGAATAAGATATTCCCTTGGATATATCAAAGGGGTTTCATTTCACAAGCCCTTGAGATGGAGAAGGTGCAAAAGCATGAGGCTACCAAGAGAAGATGGGGAAGAGGGCCAATCTCATTCCTATCTATTGTAGAAGGTTGATGCAGCTAAAGGGGTGATTGGATTGCACAGTGGAAGCATGGAGGGTTTTCTCCATTCATGTATTCAGTCACCACTAGATGATGTCTCATTCCTAGAGACATTGCACCAAAGGCCACTTGATCAGCAAGAAGAGGTGAATGCTTTACATGGTGAGGCATTGCCCATTGATTTCAGAGGAGTGGAGACCTTGGGAGTTCTTGATGTAGCGCTGAGAGTCTTGGGTAGGCTCAAGGAAGAGAGAAGCAGTCTCTCAACATCATACGCACCCACTCTCATTTCAGTTTCCGCGCTGTGGCAGGAAAAGTAGGGGAAGGATAGTAGCCTTCCCACATCTACATTTTCCATGGGAGCTATGCATGCACATCACTCTTGGGAAGAGTTATTACAGTCTTCTCTCTTCTCTTTGAGAGTGGAAGGAGGCTCATCTATGAGCTGCTCCCATTGCATGAGAAAAACTTGTGGTAAGGGTGTTGATTATTTTGATTTATCTCATGTATACATGCATCCCTTAACCACATATGTGCAGGATGTTGCTCCAAGGAGGAGCATTCTTACTTTGAGGCTGCATGGTCTACTTGAGGCCATGAGAAATATTGATATCCACTCTGTAGGAGGACTTGGGGAGGAATTTCTCTTTGGAGGAAATACTCACATTTCCTCATCCATCATTTATTTCCTCCAAGCTTATGAAGAGATTGGGGTAGCATGCAAGTGGTTGGAAGACCACATTTTTCAGTAGTCTCTATTGCAGTTGAGGTCCAAACTACGTTGGTTGCATATGAGGGATCATTGCCCTTCACATTTGTTGCATATGGCAGCCAACATGAATTCTATTCTTGCTCCCTATGTTGCTGATATTTCTATTTTCATGAGGAGCATATGTGGGAGAGGAGGAATGATACATTGGATGAATGTATCCATTGGGAATGCACTATCCCATATTCAATTGAATTTCAAGAAGAGGAGGGAACTTTTTGTGGCTGTTGCATGGTACATTGTATCATCTTCCTCAAAGGGTCATTTATTGAGTTTGTATCTTGAAGGGGAGCCTCTCACATTGGAGGAATTAGAGCAAGACATGTTTTTCTTGATCTCCATTCAACCAACACTTATTTTCCTCTATCCTTTCCAAGCTTTGAAGAAGCTTATTTCAGCAAGAAAGTGGTGGGATGGCCACTTATGGTATCATATTCATTTCATTTGGGTGATAGCATGGAGGTGGAAGACATTCATTGATGGTGGAATTCCCCATTATGACCATCACTTCTATCTTGATGAGGCCATGGATCAGCAAGAAGGTTTCCATATAGACCTTCCTTTACATCATGATGAGAGCTATTCGGTTTATCTACCAAATGCCACTTTGCACACTTGGGAGGAAGCATTGGGAGATGGAATTATTGCAGAAAATTTGAAGCAATGGTGGAGAGTGTTGAAGGAGGCCACAATAAGAAGGTGGGATATTTTGCAGCACCCTTTCAGTTACTTGAGGACAAGCAACATTTGGGAGGGGGAGACTGTAATGTTCCTAAATTAGCTTCAGCTAATTGGAACATTAATTTTTCCTTGTTTATTTTTGCATTTCATGATTGAGGAATAAAATGTAAAGCAGGACATGAAAAATTCCTTAAATCAAAGAATAAATACATGCCCAGTGTGAAAAGGGATAAATATGGGCCTTTGTAATAAAATCCACTTGTGTGTGAAACATGATTGAGACATTTTATTGGGTCAACAGGACCAAATCTCAGTTCTATCCAGATTCATTGAACCTCCTAGATGAACTGTGCAGTTCTAGAAGGAGGACATCAGTGTGAAAAGGGGAAATTAATTTGAGGTGGTTTAGGGTTTGTGCACACCTTCAAGTTATAAAAGGAGGAGAGGGCTCATGTAAAGGTTGTTGAAGGATTTTTGAAATAGAGGTTGCTTGAGAAACTCTAGCTCTCTTGGCTGTTTAGCCCAAGGGACGAGGATTTCCTATTTAGGAATCCTCCCTCCTTCCTTGAGTAGCTCTTGGAGGAGAATGTACTGAAATGAGCCGCTATCAGGTTGAAGACGAAGCTCCATCTCCAGTAGCAGTGCTAGTCCTGTTGAGGGTTTTGAAACTGCTTGAGTTGCACCAAGTGGTACCCTAGATCTGCAGAGATCTAGTGTTTTGGAGGATTTCTCTCTCAAGGAAGGTGTCTTGTGACCACCCGAAAGATGATCTCTCTCCAATTTTGTATTCATATCTGTATTTTATAGCATTTACTTCATTTTTATTGAGCAACTTCACAGTCCCTCTCATGAACTGTGTTTTCTGCACCAAGGGTTTAATGTAATTTGATTTCTATGCAATAGAAGATTTGCATTGATTGAGGCTTGCCTCTCACTTTGTAAATATTTAAAGTAGCTATTTTTCTAAGCTATTTCAGATCTGATTTCATGTATAATAAAATTTATCTTTAGAAATTCTAAGTATTTTGCAGTTCTGTAGCTTTAAAGTCAGATCTACTCTTGTACATGCATTATTTTGATGAAATCCCAAGGGGATCTTGTGGATAAGGCTGATTAGTTTCCAGATCTGGTATGGATCTGATGTTTCAGCCATAGATCTGTCATATATCTGAGTTTTCACTTACAACAGATGAATCTTTAGAGAAATAATTCTATAATAGTCTGCAGTCTTTTTCTATGCATTGCCGCAACTCATTTTGGGGGTTTTCCTTCATAGAAATATATGTTTTTCCTTGCATAAGCCATATGAATCCTATTATGATCCTAAATATTGAAATTTATGCATAAAATCAGCCAAGCCCTTCAGAAATTATGCTATCCATGCTTCAACACTTTTCTGCATAATTTAGGTCAAGGGAAATCAGGGTTTTTCTTGACTAGTCGGGAAGGAGGAACTGTTTAACATAGAAAAACACCTTTTTTTGATCTGAAATTCGGCATGTGAGTCCCTCGTAACCTAATATAACATATTCTATAACCTTGACCCTTCATCTTACGCAAATGTTCGTATACACCTATTTTTGTGCATAAAAAGCTGCTTTTTTCCATCTTTCTGATGTTAAAAGCTGAGTAAAGAGTGTTGTTGTTCTTTATATTGGTTTCTAAGAATTCTCAGACACATTATATGGTATTTTAAGCCATCACACCTAAAAAATGCGTTTTCCAGGCATGATTTTCTAAGTAAACCCTTTTGGGATATTACCTCTCGACAAGAGTCTATAGACAGAGTCTGAAAAGGGCCAGCTAGCCTCTGGATCTAATCCTTTCTTGTAAAGGTGATATATCTAGTAAATTCCCCTTCAGTCAATCTCTGGTTTAGTTCAGATTGTTGATTGTTAATGTCTGAAGAGGAAATATCTCACTGATGCCAGTTTGTGGGAGATATGTTTAGTGCATCTAAACCCATTTGTTTCTGCTAAAATCCCACATATCAGTCCCACATAGTATACATAAGAGGAACCAAGCATTGGTCTGCATTTTATTTTCATATTTTTCCTTATATAATGTTCCTATTAAGCAGCTGGGAAATATTCCTGAAAAAGGAACATTACAATGTCCTTCTCTTTAGTTTCACTGATTGTTATCTTGAATGTTTTCTTTGTCTAAATGTCATAGCTAGAGAATTCAGGGGGGTCCTGCTCTCTAGTATTGTTGGATTGTGTCTCAAATTTTTACTTAGTAGTGTTTAGCTAAATGAATTTATGGTTTTCACTTCTCTTTAGTTCTTCTTAAACAGTTATCTGAAAGGCTTTTCTTGTTGAGGTATAGTTAAAGGATTCTTAATTTCCCTTTAGTTTTACTGATTTCACCACTTGCTGTAATTTCATATTTCATCTAATCTAAAAGATCCATTTGATATAATTAGCTTGCCCTATGAAAACCCTTGCAGAGTTGATGAATAATTAAATCCTTTTATGTCTCCATAGCTCAATGGATTAATGCTTCCCACAGTTTATCTATTCAACCAAAACAATCTCTCAATTAATCAATCTATCAATAAACCAAACAAAACAAACAGTCCCAGAACTTCATAACTGAACTAATTTCAGAAAACATAAGCATAAATATATATCATTTTCATCACAAAATAGAGAGGGCCCTCTCTGAGTCCAGGAAGGCTAGGTCCTTGGACTCCAAAACGGTTTGATGTGGCTCCCTGCAGAGTTGTTCTTGCCAATATTGCAAATCAGAAGGAGCCAACACATGTGTTATTAATTCATCAATATTTATACTTTTTAAAATGGGTTTTTATAAAGAAGAGGGATTAATTACCTTATACCTTATAAGACTCTTTTTTTCGAAACATTATAATATGTATTTTGAATTAATGTTAAAATCAATATTTCACTTGATAATTTGCAATTATGTTGATCTCAATAAAAATGGCGTACTGTATAAAGTCCTTTTTTCTGGAATGTAAGATCATAATAAAATAATGATAATTCTAAAGTACATGAATTTATTTGCATTATTTTCTAAACTTTATTATGTTACAAAAATTCATATTATTCTAGATTTATTATTTTACAATTATCTACAATTTTACCAATTCAAAATTTTTAATAAAATCGTTTCACATTAATACAATTAAAATTTTCACATTAATACAATTAAAATTTTACAAATATTTTACATACAATTACAATTGAAATTAGAATTAGAATTAGAATTACAATTTTACAGTTTCACATACAATTGCTATTAGCATTAGAATTAAAATTTTAGAAATTTATAGACCATTACAATTACAATTAAAATTTTACAATTACAATCATTTCACAGTAACACAACTAAAATTTTAAAATATTTTACATACAATTACAATTAAAATTACAATTAGAATGAGAATTACAATTTTAGAATTTTAAACACAATTACAATTACAATTAAAATTTTACAATTACAATCATTTCACAGTAATAAAATTAAAATTTTACAAATATTTTAGATACAATTAGAATTATAATTACAATTACAGTTACAATTTTACAAAAAATTTACATACAATTACAAATACCGTTACAATTTTAGAATTTTACATACAATTAGAACTACAATTACAGTCATTTCACAATAAATTAAATACTACAATTACAATTAAAATTTTACAAATATTTTACATACAGTTAGAGTTAAAATTACAGTTACAAATATAAATACAATTTTACAATTTTACATACAATTAAAATTAAAATTTCAATTACAATCACGACATAATATTTAATAAATATCATGGTCATTTAATATTAAATTAATTAATAAACATCATGATCATGATAACCATTGTACAAACATCATATTCAGCTAAAAAGCACATTCTAATTCGCTAACATCGTCATGATCATTATAATCTAACAAAACACAATTAGTTATGTATAACATCATCACAACATACACATCAAATATACATCTCATGTCAAATAACTCATGCTATCACACACACATCTATCTGCAAGCTGCACATGAAATGAACATATCTAACAAGACCTAATAATATACACATCATGATGATGACCAACATGTAAATTAAGTACAACTACAACATGAACATACAATACATGGAATATATATATCTATATATATATATATATATATAACTGAATAATGTTAAAAATATACAACTGTAATATAAATGTCATGGATCATCTCGTGCTACAACATCATCAGCAGTATTGGTCGAGGCTTGCTCAGTCAATGGTACAAACTCGACGGTTGATGGTCCAACATGCTGATGATCATGAGTACTGTTGGATGTTGCAGGCTACTGACTAGACGTGGCTGATGATCCAACCTGCTCTCCATGATGAATACTGCTAGATGCTAGTGGAGGTTTTTCATTTGGCGCAGCGTGAGATGAACGATCATCATATGATGAGTAGCTGCTCGCGGACTGATGATCACGTGCTATATATTGAACATGCCTATAATATGCAACGATCCTCCTTAGCTGCGTAACTAAGGTCATAGATCGTACGACATGCCGCATCAGGCTGTACATGTCACGCAGCATGTACCTCCACATATGCAACAACGTACCATCGACCTGTATGTCTCTCATATTAGTGGGCCTGATGCCCAACTCAATAATAAATGCAGTGTGTTGGCTATCCAACTCCATCCTGTATCTTCTATCAAGCCGACCATGCCTAGCAAAAGGCGGTACCGATGCACCAGTAGGAGCAGGTCTCTCTGCACTGGCCTCCTGATGATCCTTGGCATCTGGCATGCCCTGATTGTCATCAAGATCCACACATGGATCATTTGGTGGTGCTGACATGTCCTTGCCATCAAAACACCCATTATACGCAAAATATATACAAGTACACAATAATAATTAGAGAATTTCATTACACAATTTAATAAAAACAAGTTAAAGAACATGTTAGAATAAATTTAAATAAAACATTAATATTACCTCTATCATCTGATGACTCATCATCTATGAAGAGGATGTTGGAACACCCTCGCCAATCCAAGCTAGCATAAGGAGAGGGGACCATAATGAAGGGACTCAACTTGTCAAAATTGGCTAGAAGCTCTAGTGCATCATGCAATATCCTCGCTGGAAACATAGTCTCAGCCCTCTTGGGCATCATCTGCCCCCACATGTGTATCTGTGCTTCAAACATTGGCCTACGAGGTTGTTGAAAAAAAGTAGGCCTCTTCTTTGGAAACCTCTAAAAAAATTAAAAAAAAGCTCTGAAGCAAAAGGGAAGTTGACCCTCCCTTGTGCATAAGCACAACATGTATATAAGGTTGTATAGAACTGCCGCAAAAAAATGGCAGACCACTTGACACATCGTGGCTCCTGTACTAAAGAATCAACATAATATAGAATCAAGAAATTAATGCATTGCCCCTCATTGGTGTTATGTTAAATGGTCGAAATTAGAAGTGAGATGCACCTCACCTCCTCACTACGAAATGCACCAATACGTAATTGGCCTCCTGAGACCTCAAAATCTGAAGGAGACAATATATCTACGCTAATTTATCTCTAGGAGTACACCAACTCACTCCCTGCTGCATAGCAAAATATAACCTATGGGAACGAGGGAAAATCCACCCCTCTCCTCGATAGCCCTGTAATGAAATATATGTCCTCCTCAGTGGGCGTGTACCACTAGTTAGGACCAACCCAGAAAGCCTCTTAGTGGTCATTCCACCTACAAATAAGATGTCTCAAAAACAAAACATGGCCCTTTAGGGAGGTAGCCTCCTCATAGAACTTGAGGAGGCCTACTTTCCTTAAGATCCCATGGGTAGCTGTTGTAATAGGGTGAGGGTACACATCTCTCTCCCTCTCTCGTGCCTCCCACAGGCGAACCATGTCATACTTCTCTGCCTATTGTTGCTGTTTTTACCCCTCTTCTCTCCTTTCACATCTCTGACTGATTGACATATTAAATACACTCTTTTTATTAAATGGGAGATGTATTTAGGAATATACATATATAATTTTTTTTGGAAAAAAAAAAAAAAAAACAGTTAGTGTGCCACAAAAAACAGTCATGCAGCGGTTCCGATGGGTATTTATTTTGTCGCGCACCAGTGGTGGTGCACTATATGATATTCAACGCACCGACAATGGTGGACCTGATAATTTTCAGCGCAACATTGACTATGTACGGTGTCAGGAGTACAGTGTGCTGACTAAAAACTACTCCCCGGGGCATATAGTTAGGTCAGCGCATCGACCTCTTGACATCATTACATAGTCAACGGTTTGGTATTTTACTAGGCCTCATCGTTGACCTTGTCAAAATTCGGAATGCAGCGTGCTGACAAAAATTCCTGCCCCGAGATGGATATTTATGTCAACGCATCGAATTGTTTCTATTCCACATGGTCGATGGTGCGGCCAGATAAATGACCACACTACTCTTTTTTTAAAATTTTAAAATAACACGATGTGCCTTTTGATACCACCTCAGAACTGGTGCAAATACCATTAACACTGGTTGCAGTGCGGCCTGTAAATTTAACGGCTCCAATGCACCGCACGACAATTTTTTTTTCCTTTGAAATGGTTAATTTGAAGGTTATTTGAAATTCTAATCCACTAAAAGGCTTAATTATGGAAAAAAAAGAAAAATACATATACATTTGGCCGTCGAGGAGGCATATTGACAATAGAATTTGCAAAAGAAAAATTGCCCACTGTTTTCCAAAATTCAAGCTGGAGATTGGTGGGAAATGCACAACAACAGTGTGTGCAATGGGTGCATCGATGTCAGGGAGGCTCAGAAAATGATAAATTGCACTGGTGCTTGAGAGATCTGGAGCACTGAGAAAAGTGAAAAATGCGGTTTTTTGGCCGTAATTTGTTTTTCTTCAAACATGTTCCAGTGCAAGGGGTTTTATTGGCACACTAGTGTGGTTGCGTAAGACAGCACTAGGCAGTTTCTATTTTGGTGCAGTGTTTTATGATGCACAATGCAAAAGAGTTATAAAGCATCGGTGCACTACAGTAATAAGATGCACTAAGTGGGTGTTTACAGAGTGCACAGTGTCAGATGTGCCAATGTTTTGTGCACACTAGTGCTTTCTCTTATTTAACACACTTGTGTGGTTTATGATGATAAGAACACCAGATGAAAAACATCCACAAAAACATCCACCCACCAACCTCCTATAGTAACCTCTACTAGAAACAGATGTCTGGGGTATTTTTATATGGGGTTCCTAAAAAACATCCGCTAGAGGTACTTTTCATTGTAGTGATTTGATCTCACTAGCAAATAAAAGGATATATTGTCTTCATTAGTCAACAAGGGAATATATAGGTTCACACCTCCATGCTCAAAGTAGAACCAAGATTCACTTCCATCCCATGAAGTCCATAATCCAATGCCAAATTCAAACCTACAATCAATTTCTAGTGCTATGGTCGTTGCACTACTTGTACTCTCATTGAATATTTACCAGCTCATTGTTCTAGGGAACACTCCCAATGTGCATCTAATTCCATTTGGAAATGCTAATGACCAAAAAAAATTCATTCCATTACATGCCCTTCTCTACTAAATATTACCTTGAGTAATCCGGTTAGCCCCTTCCATGTAATCACACACCTTCCGAGTTCTACTGGCATCCCTTTCTCTACTACATATTCCCTCAGGCGATCGATACCTTAACAAGGTTTCCTTGCATCGGAAGGTCCAAAAACGAAGGCATATCCCAATCGCAAGACCATCATACTGATTATAACATGCTTATGGGAATCAATGGATACTATTACGTATTATTATCCCACAATGGCCCTACTCCATAATTATTTACGATCATACTGATTCCTATTCCAATTTCTTTCACTTCTATTGCTAACATTCTTGCAACCAATTCCATCCACCCAAACCAGGAATTTCAACCACCCAAACCAGGCTTTTTCCATGCTTTCCTATACCAAGCACATAGTTTCCATTATATTCAAAATAAATTAAAATAATTTCGAATCATTCCTCATCGGTAACTCGTCAATAAGGTACACCTGCAACGTTGTTTACTTCTTATCACAACAACTCAAACTAGCCCTTTGATCAAATCATCATATAAACATATCACATTTGGTTAGCTCAAAAGACAACCATGACAAATCATAGTCATAAATCACATGAAAACATGATGAATTAGAGTCATAGATCACATGCATAGTTAGAAATTGAGATAAAATATTGATACTTATCTTTCAATCGATTATTTTCTTCTACCATTGTCCTTTATCCTTTCCATACACACACTGAATCTGTTTCCACACTCGAAAAGCACCTAGTGCCTTTTCTCCTCTTCAATCACATACCCATACACATAGTGTACATCACAGGCATACATCCACACATGGTGTACCACAAAAAACATACACCTACACCTAGTGTACAACAAAAAACATACACCTACACCCGGTGTACAAAAAAATACATATACGTACACAAGGTACAACACAATGAATACACATGTCATGATACAATGACTACATAATACACGTAAGACCCTATGACACGTGCACAAACAAACATGTACATGTACATAATACCACATGTACAACATGTACAAAGCACTGCGTGTACAACATGTACAAAATACCACATGTACAACATGTACAAATTACCATGTGTACAACATGTACACAACACCAAATGTATAATAGATGCACAACACCACATGTACACAATGCCGCCTTGAAAATGTGTACACAACACCACATGTACACAATACCACATGTACATAGCACCACATGTATAACATGTGAACAACACCACATGCACAACATGTACACATCACCACATGTGAAACATGTACACAACACCATATATACACAACACAATATGTAAACCTGTACACCATACCACATGTACACAACATGGCATATACAACATGTACACAACACCATATGTACATAGCACCACATATCCAACTTGCACACCACACCATATGTACACAACACTGCATGTACAACATGCAAACAACACCTCATGTACACAACAACACATGTACAACATGCACACAACACCTCATTTAAATAGTACCACATGTATGCAACACCATAGGTACAACATGAACAACATATACACCAAAATAGTACTGCACATCCGAAGATCGCATTATCTGTACCAGGAAAGATTACCTTTAGCATATTTTCACTATACATGCTTGTCCAACATGTTGTATATTGCATTTCTTTCATTCAATTGATGTATCCCTCAAAATAGCTTGTCAATAACATACACATTGACATAGTATAAACAAATAATATCATTTCATATCCACATGATACTGACCTCGTAAATATGTTAGGGCTACTCTTCCCATTTGATTCCTCATAAACAAGGAACCTCTTAATGCCATTCACTTGCATAAGCAACTATTCCTCCACAAGTTATTGAAATTTTCAACAGGAAATATTGAAAATGGAAACAAGAAGAGGCTTCTAATTTAATTTTCCCTAAATTAAATTAGAAGTAAATTGTAATTCCACATCGCATAAAAACTTGTAGGAGTTAAATAAGTTAGGAAGACTTATTTGGTTAAGTTAATTCGAGTTGAAGATCAAATCAGAGGCATTTGGAGTGTCTCCTACTTTTTACGAGCCCTCGTTGAGTTTATTGCGAGTAATTCCTTATTAAATAGGGGCCTAATTCCTCATATAACTATGCAAGGAAGAAGCAACTTGGAAGGATAGGAAATTAGCTAAGTATTAGCCAGAGTCAGCCTAAGAAGAAGTGAGACAGATAGAGATAGTGCAGAGAGCTCTCAAGCATGAGAGAAGCATTGTATTATTCTCATATACATTGAATTATGAAATATATAGATAACGAGGTTTTTAGCTGAGGGTTTCCCCAGATAAATATATTTGTTGTGTGATTGAAATTCTTTCTCTTTATTGTTCATTAGATTATGTGATTATAATTGGTTTCAACAATTTGTAGAGTAGATTCACGTATTGTGTTTTAGGTATTACAAGATCAGTTCAATCTACGTGGATTTTCTACACAAGCATGATCCCTTATGATCCTGTCAAACAACGACATACATACATACATACACAAACACACAGATATATACATATACATACACATACACATACACATACACATACAGATATATATATATATATATATATATATATATATATATAAACAAATCATGGTCCCTCACGACCATGTCAAACAATGACATACATACATACATATATACATATAAAAATTTCGATGAAGAAATCATGATCCCTGACGACCATGTCAGTAAATGACATATACACATACATGTATATAAATATAGAAATCAACATAATCATGATCAAAACAAAATTATCGGATATCATAATTTCAAGGTCAAGAGAACTTCCTTTATTCATGCACAACATGCAAAACATTGAAAACAATAGTTCCCAACATAGCCAAAGCATCCAATAGCTCAAATCCATTCACTTTGCCTTTCCTATTACATTTCTCATGACTGTCTTGCTACCATCCATTTACCCCAATAGACCCAACCAATAAAAATAGTTGTTGTATTATTTCCTTCAGACACCCTTATACATGCACCATGATTCATCCGAGTCTTTACATTACCTATTGGGTTTCATTAATCTCTTCCCAAGCTCCATTAGCCTTCCTCTCTCTCCAACCAATTCCCAAGACCCTCAAAAAATAAAAGGAAAGAACAAGATGAAAGGAGAATAAAACCACGAAAAACCAATAACAATACGACACCATAAACAAAGTGGCATAGCCATGCACCAGGCACAAGCAAAACTACATGCCAAGTGCAAAAAATTCACAAACACCAAAAGAAGAAAGCTAACAAAAAACACCATGACTCAACCCAATGGGTTCCCAATGCCTCCAAGGGAAATTTTAGCCTGAGCCTTCTTCATGATTTCATGGCAGTCTCTTTTCCCATCCAATCCCCTACATTATACTACCATAAACACATAATGTTCAGTGCATAAAATAATAGAAAACTATAACTGTTACCTTACCTTGTTGTACCAAAAAAACTGACCTGTAGCTGAACACATATACATATCATTTCTTAAGGGACACTAGTTACTTGACGAATCCAACCATAATTGGAAACCAATTTTTATACATCTTTAATTGCTAAAACTGAGTCTTATTAGGTGCTATCACATCACCCAACTATTAGTTATATAAAGAAATCAACTTTAACCTTGTCATGCTAATACCAAGCATGCTTCCTTGAAACTGTTCGCACATTTCAGTCACATGTCCCAAATATCAAGACATCATGTCTATTAATTTCAAATCATCCTTTACCAAGACAAACAACCATGTCATAATCAACTCACAATCATCAGTAATACTACTACAACTAGCACCCAGTTTGCACTCAAGTGCATATAATTTGTATGAAATAATATTGTGTTAGTACAACCATATTAAAAAAAGATAATTCCTTCATGAAATATTATAGACACACACTCATATCGTGCAATTAATCAAATTTTTAAAAAACATGTAAGCACACCATGTTAGATAAACCAAATATACAACAAAATAAAACTCATACCTCAATGTATCTCAGCAGAGGCTATCATATTTTCACAAGTCAATCCAAATCAGTACGATACCATATCACAACTATATAAACTCATACCTAAGTGTCATGACCCTAACCATCTACACATGTCAATCCAGATTAGAAAAATACATAATGACATCAATATCCTAGCTTCAATGACCATAATCATCATGTGTATGATTGTAATTCATATAACAACAAGTTACTATCATTCATAACTATGTGCATATGACTAGACTGATCAACTAAACTATATCATGCATGTGACCTTAATATCATTAGAATGATAAACATGCACATAACCATAATTCTTATAACAACAATTAAACATGATACCTACATGCCCAACATACAAACCCTTATGACAATATTCTCTTTCACCAAGGTCCAGTACTACAACCTCACTTTGATGATATGCATATCTTGCTACATCTTGGTCAACATACTAACATACAATCAACATCTCGATGACACAAAATTCATTGAATGACCTCATGCATGACAACTTTAACCATCAAAATGCATGCATAACATAATGCATTAGTCCATCCAGTCCAAGTGACGTTCAAACCTGGAAGATATGATACCAACCTATAATTCCCCTTGACATCTCGCAACATCCCATATGGCTATAGGACACTCAGAGGCTAAGAAACCACTCTAGGTGGCCAAACCTTGAGTTGGACCCCTCTTTCTCCCCCTTCGTGATTTGTATGTGAAATTTCTTGAGGATTATGAAAAATTTTCAAGTGATTAATTAGGGTTTTTAACCCCCTTATGTCCAATTTTTAAACACATAAACATGAATACAATTTTTAGTTTTTGTAGTAAATAAGAGATAATACCACCATAACAGTAAACACATCACAAAAAATAATGACGGAGTTCACCCATCATGGGCTACATCTCCTAGTCCAACTTCTAATGGTTGGGCATTTTTCATTATGCTAAATAAATGGTGTTTACATCCAATTAAAATTCTCAAATGGCTATACTAATAGCTCTAATGGATTCAGAACTATCAAGAAACCATGCATAGCCTCTTTTTGCTCCAAAAAGGTAAAAATATGAAGAATTTATGAGCCTCCCAATTTTTTCTGCAAACCGCTCTACAAATTCGACAATTTTCCTAACTCTCTTACAAATATGGCCATTTTTCCGCTATCAGAGTGACAATTTTGCCAACCATTGGTGCAAATTGTGGGATAATTAATTTTTCCTATAAATTTTATAGATCAAATATTTTAATAATATATGGGGGGTTGAGCTAAGAGCTAGCCCCTGCTCCTTCACCTTATTTCCCGTGGGTGTGGTGACTAGGGCTAGGGTTAGCCCTGACCCACCCCCAAATGCACTCCCAATAACATTTAAATAGTGTTTTTTAACTATGCATAATAAGAATAATGTTGTGGTGTAATGTTTTGGCGCTGGTCCTACTGGTGGGAGGTCATGGGTTTGCCCCCTGCTGATATCAATTTGACCCTTAAAAATATTTTGGCCAATGGGGAGGAACCATGTTGCGACCTTCGATTGGGCCATGTGGTAGCTAGTCATTGCTCTATCCAAAAAACATCCAAACCAATAAAAAATGATCATTTTCATGCCTATAAGATTGTGACAAGTGGCAGACACATAGTTGTCATAGAGGCTGAGTCAGAAGGTACAGTCAGGGTTAGTAGTACATAATGTTGATTATGCAGCCTTGCACCCAAAAAAATAAAAAATAATTGTTGTTTCCCCAAACTAAAATATCATGATTGTAGGAACATGTGTAGTCAAGTTTTCACAAAATGAGTTTCGCCAGATTCAGAACAACAAGACTACGCAATCGTTCAGGTTCTATGCCATTCGGACAACTTTGAATTTTGAGCATAAATTTGATCCACGAGATCATTCCTGTGCATTGAAATATTTTGGATCCCCAAAATCTCTTTATCTATCAGTAAATAGATGGGGGTTCATCTCCCTCATCCTTCTAGTCTCGATCCTCTAAAAATTTATTAAATGTGACATTTTAAGCATTTAATGAAAACTGATCTTTTTCCTTGATTTTGGAGACCTTGACTTGCTGTTGTAGATACCATCTTGCTACAATTTCCTAGAATTTGCAGAATAAAAAATCTATCCTTCAAGGAGAAAACACATTCCTTCCTCAGTCATCAATCAAAGGAAACTTAACCAACTATAAATTCTTCTCACCTTGAACACTGGCGACTCGACGATGTTTAACATGTCTCGCCTTACACTTAGCTCGACCCTTGACCAAATGTGTTCGACATCGCCATGAAGCATCCCATTTCGAAGAGAACACTATATGAAACTCACAAGGAGGAATTTTGAACCAAATTCCCTCTTTTTCAAATTTATTTGGCACTTTTTCTTTAAACTTTGCACTATCTTGCATTGGCATCTTATTCACATCACTGTTCAACAATGATGTATGTTGTTGCAATTTTACCTCATCCTTTTTACATCTTTTAGGAGGAAACATTTTATAATATTGAAACATATTATCACAAAATTAGAAATCTCAATGGAATCATATTTTTCATTTGATGCATCTCCTTGAAAGGCCTCATTACAACATCTCCATGCTTGAACATTAGCAAATAAATTTTTTGACTAACATTCACAATTCTCTTTATTTGTCCAACATGCATAAGAGACAAATTCATCTTCTTACTATGTGCTCTAAGAATGTACTCAAACCCATTTGTTGCATAAGTGATACTTATTCTCATGGCGATTTAAGATTTATCTAATATTATAAATATATGGACTTCCCAAAATAATACCAAAAACTTTCTAGCTGAACTACATCAAGTGCAACTTCATCAAGAAATTTTGCAGTGATTGAAAATCTAAGTATGCACTTCCTCGTCACCTGAAAATTTTCATTCTTACATATCTAACCTAAAGGATAAGGTGTTGGCTGATAAATGGCTTATAAATTAAAATTCTTGACTAAGTATTTAGAAATAAGATTTTCTTGTGAACCACTATCAAATAGGGTGTCAATCTTTGTATGCTTTGAAATAAATCTAACATGAAAAAACTCAATTCTTGTTTCATCATATTGAGTACTATTGAGACAAATTGAAGAACTGGTACTTGAAATTTCCTTACCTTTCAAACCCATCGTTGTGATCTTAGTTTCATCTCCAGAATAAGAACCTAAATCATGTTGTATTGTTGTAGATGTCTTCTCCTTCTCCTTGTTTTTCAACTTCTTTGGTCCCATTTCTAGATGAAGTTTCTAGGAATGATCTTCATCATGTCCATATTTGGAACAATTTTTGCATGTAAGTTTATATTTCTCCAAATTTATGGATGAATTATTCTTACATTTACCCTTGAACTTACCCTTTCCTTTGTCTCTAGACTCAAAGGTATTCTCAGTTGTCTCATCCAAAACATGTTTCCCTGTTGCCTCTAGATGTGTGGCCTATACACAAACTTCATCTATAATTGAAGGATTAAACATGAGAATATTATGTCTTAGGTAAATATGCAAACCTCCAATATATTTTAACAAATTTTAATGAGATTTCAAATCTACACCCAATAATAGTGCTCTTCTCCTAAATTCTTGAGTGTAGCTTTGCACACTTTATCCTTTCCCTTGCCTAAAGTTTTTCCAATCCACTATAGACTTTTCATGTATGCTAATGGATAAAATTGTCTTCTCAAGTGCTATAGAATAATTTATCACCTTTATATACTTGATGATATATGTATTGGCCTTGAGCAACCCTTTTTGTTCAGAATTTTTCATTTTCCTAAAAAACATTATTTTGAATTCCATAAACGACTTTTCCCTATCTTACACGTGTGCAGAAGTGGTTCCACTCATATCTAACCCACATATACAATTAAAATATTAAAAAATATATAATATCCCTATTAATTGGGTGGGGTTTATGAGATTTACCTAAAGCCCACTTACACCAGCCCGTGGGAAATCTATTTCCCAACTGAAAAACTGGCTTGAGGAAGTATAAATACACCTCATGGGGAAGGCCTAGGAGAGGAGAGAAAAATGAATTGATACTATAACCTGTTATAGCCTAGATCAAGTCTGATTATCCATATGCCTCTTGCACTTCCCATGTTTAGGAAACCATTTTGTCCTTCTTTGAGATGTTCACCTCCTTTATGTGGCATCCTTGTGCACATTTTATGGAAGAATATTGTTGAGGCTTGGGCTGGACGGATCCAGAGGATGGTTTCTCTTTGAGCCATGGATGATTTTAGGTGATATCTCCACATTTATTTTACATACATCAATAAAAGAAGGCCTGTCTCATTCCTAATGTCATGATTTTATATGTTTCTTATACATGATAATGATCTTATATATGTTTGTTTCATGTTATCTTTTATGGACTTATATGATGTAACATACTAACATTTAGGATATATATGTTGTACAATAGTCTATGTTCTTGCTCTTGAGTGAGTTGCAAGTATTGATGAACGTGGAGAAGCAGAGCATTTTCACCTTGCGGGAATGACCTCAAACGTAAGACATATGGGTAAGGTCATATCTCCCTAGTTTACTAGTTTAAGAATTAGGACCTTTAATTTGATCGCTTCTTGTTGTTGTATACCTTCCGGTCTGTTATGTCCCTCGATCCGAACCTTAGGGTAGTTTTTCCTATAACATAATTGGCGAATCCACTGGGATTACATCCGTGTAATTCCATTTTTGGGTTGTTTTCTCTGGATTCTAGGTTCCTTGACTGATCTGATCACTTTCCTAATATTATTGGTTCTATATCCATCTAGGACAAAACCTTGATCTTCTAGATCAATCTTGTATTTTGTATTTTTCCTTGTTTTATTTTCTATACGCTGCTTCTAGTGCACATAATCACATATACATATGTTTTTCTCCAAAGAAACCCACGTATAAGCGGGTTTCCTATGATACAAACACGTATACACGTAGGTTGCACACAACCTACCCACATATAGCTAGTTAAAAATAAAAAATTAATTTTTGGGATCCTATAATTTCTTTCTACTTGCTTTTGGTCACACCTATAGAACATCTCATATGTTTGGATAGTGTTTTTCTTTGTTGTGTATGAGTTTCTTTCTTTCTTGCTTGAAAACCTAGTCAACCTAGGGTTTTCTTTCTTGGTGAAGTTTTTGTTGTGGTTGTTTCACCAAGACTTCTTTTTGAGGTTCTTGGTTTTTCTTAAATTTCATAATAGTGAATTTGTGTCAATAGATTCATGTCTGGCCTTGTTTTTACCTCACTTTTTGGTTTCTGGCTTGTTGGCTTGTTTGGTTTTCTTGATTCTTGAGATAAGCTTTTTTGGAAAACCTTGAAGTTGTCCTCTTGGTTTCTTGAAGTTTTATGTTTGCTGGAGTTTTTATGCTACTATTTCAAATCATTTTCTTGAGTTAGTTACTTCATTCCACTTTTTTTTGTCCCTTCATGAAAATGACATGGTTGGCTTAAGGAATTTGTAGTTCCTTGTTTTCCCAATTTTTTGATTTGAAGCCTTTGGTAGTTTGTGCTTTTCTCAAAGAAATTTTCCTGTCTCCTTAAGAAGTTAAAGGATCAAAGAACATTTGATGCATGAGCATTAAGGTAGAGTCAACAATGTGACAAGTTGGTCACATGTTGTGGCTTGGGATGAGGACTAGCAGTCCTAATAATTTGAAGACATTAGTTTTAAAGTATTTTGGTTAAAGTTAATTTGGGCTAACATAGACATTTTAATCTGTAGGTCAAAAGAATAGTTAGATTAGGATTATTTAGGCATTTAGTTGAATAAATTGTTCTGAAAATGAATAATAGTTTCTCAACCATATGGGGATTTTGGGAAAGGCATAAAACAAAACCAAATCCACCATTATGGGGTTCTTCCATCCATAGAGAAAAAGAGAGAACGAGAGGGATATAGGTGTGAAAGAGGGTTGAACAAAGAGTAGGAATAAATGTAAAAACCATCCATCCCAGGGCTTGGTCCTGTGTACTTTCATTTATAGGTTAATTACAAGTGTTTTGGATTTTGATTGGGCTCTCTGTTCTAACTCGTTAGTTTTATTTCCTTTTCGAATTGAAGTATGGTACTTTGGTTGTATCCTTTTTGTTATATATGCATATTATTTTCTGTTAATGAATATATAGAATGAGCGAGAAAACAAAGTTTCTGTGTACTTCATGTACACATAGTTATGGCAGGGATCGAGAGATGATGAGATGAGGAAGAATCTCAGGAGAGATCTGCGTGATTACAGACCTAAAGCTCAGGAGAGTTAGTGTTGAAAGATTCTGAAGAATTATCAAGAGGATTAGTGTGGGGAAAGTAGTATTGTAGAGTGGAAATAGTTGAAAGAGGAGTAATTGACTACAAAACATAGTACACTTAGAATAATTGTAAGTGAGGAATCCACGACAAGGATTGAATTGTAAAGTCGATGGTTTAAAATTGACGACGAAGATTAGAGCAAGAAAAAGAGACGAAGAAGAATCGTGCGAAGGTGAATGAATGGCTACGATTAAATCATAGATTTGAAGATGATAGATGAACGGTGTTAAGGTCAGTTGAGGATGCGTGTTGGCAGGGCACATTTTCGCATCGACAATTGAAATATTTAAGTGTTAAGAGATTTCACAAGTTAAGTTGGATAGTTTGTGATGTGAAATGGTATGAAGAATGAGTTGTGTGGACCGTCAGATCCTGCAGATGCCAATAGTGGAGATTAAAAGTGATTTCGCACATCGAAAAATTTTAGGTGCTGGCATTAAGGACTATCGCAAGGAAAAGAAACATTTTTTGATGCAAAGTGGGAAGGACATGTGTCATCATTGTGAATTTGTGAACATTGACGGTTTTAAGGTTTAACGTTAAGAATTCACACAGTATAGTGTTTTTGTTGCGATGTGATGCAAGGAGGAAGAAGGATGCAATGCGAAAAGGAGCATCCAGGTGTCAGCTTTATGCAATAGTGCACTTCGCAAGATTTAGTGTTTAGAATATTCACAAAATATTAAAAGTTGTAGGTAGGTGATTGCGATGTATTGTGATTGGCGTAAAGTACTGTGGGACCCTCCATGTAAGGAACCCACGTGTAGACCTTGGTATTGGGTTCTGGGTGTGGTCTTCATAAAGTGATCTGCTGTGATCACTTCGCGTATGTATTTTTATTTAACTCTGAAATTGTAATCCGCTGTGTATAAAAGGAGTTTATGTGGGTCCTAACCCAGAGTCCATAGAATATATGTTTAAATTGTAGTTACAGCTGCATCAACATTTGTGTTTTCCATTTCTTTTTCTTTTTCTTTTCATGTCATGGTTTTCATCCTTTTTGGAGCAATTTCATAGTTTGTCATATTTGTCTTATTGCTTGGTTTTGAGAGAAGTTAGGTAATAGGCTTATATATTTTCTATCAAGTTTTCTTTGGAATTTGTGTGCAAATAAGTTCTTGTTTAGTCTTGTCTCAGATTTTGTGTCAAAGTGATTAGACGAGTTTATTGAAAAACTCATTTTCTTCCCTTTGTGAGTAGTCCTAGGATCTTCATTTGTCATTGGTAGTTTTGCATTAGTGTAGTTGCACCATTAAGCATATTTAGTATTTTGATATTTTTTGAAGTGTGTGAGCGTGATATTGAAAAGAAAAGAAAATTTTTGTTGATTTTTATTTGTTTCCTAGAATGGAAGTAGAAATATCTTTCATTGAAGAAAAATTTTCATAAGCATGTAGTAGGTTTCTATTGATTTCTCTTTTGCATCAAAATATCAGAAGTTGCATTCCATTTTTACCCTTGAATAAAGAAGAACAACCATTGAAATCAAGTGCTTAATTAAAACGAACTAGAATTTTTTGAGTTGTCATTAATATACACAAACTAGTCTAGGTCATAGGGCCATGGAATAACGGAGTGGAGGGTTAACTCTCCAAGTTGACTCAAAATTTCAAAAATAGAAGTTGATTAATGAGTGGAATACAACCTCGTTAAGTGGACTGGGAAAACTCTACCTCTAGAGAGAGTTAAGCACGAGTTCTAGTGAAGGCAAAGAAGAGAGATACCCCCTCTCCTATTTTCCCAATCTTAACCTAACACCATTCCATTCGCCTACCGATACGAATTTGTGTCCATAGTTTCTATTCCTAGGTATCACATAGGTGACTACGACGGGGAATACTTATGGTACCTAAGGCAGAAGTTGTACCACTCTCATTAGTACTTCTGGAGGGTGCCCTTGCGAAGCTTGGGTACTTGCACTGGCAAATTATTTCCCTAGGCGATTAGCGTAATTGTTTCTATTACCTTTGATAGTAGGCCTGGGTGTAATTACCCCAAACTATTCTCAGAAGGTCCTCTTGTTTTCTTTATTCTATTTTGGTGTCTGGTCCTAATAATCGGAAGTGGAAATACCTAAAGGCTACTTGATTGTTGTATGTTAGGTACATTTTGTAGAGAGTGCTCTTTGCTCCTAGATTTCCATATATTTATATTTTTTGAGTCTATCACAAAATATCATAATTATTAAAAGTGGGTGACCGATCGGTTCGTTGATTGAGGAGGCTTCATTGGCTTTCTCCTATGAGTGTCGGGCCTTCTTCAAGAAGGCACAGAGGAAATTATTCTGGTGATTTTTATCTAGTAGTTGCAAACACATCGGAGAGTGATCCTCCGCTTGGGGTTTTTGTTTTTGTGGGTGGTCCTAATAATAGTGGTGATATGGAGAGGAGTACACCACTCATCACTCGAGTCCCTTTTCTGGTAGAAGAAGTTGAGGTGGAAGAAATTCCTAAACCTCTAGTTACTCTTTCCTCTCCTCTTCCTGCTAGTTTTCTTAATGTTGTTTTGTATGTTAGGCCTCCATCTTAAAGACTGCATAGCCCTTATATTTCTCCTTATTTTCTTTTGATGGCCACAACTGGGAACATAGTTTTTGATCTGAGCACTTCTAGTGTGCATAATCCTCTTTCAGTTGAGGGAGGAGGTACTATTTCTATTTTGAATATCATTGCTAGTGCTACAAATTTTGGCTCTGCCTCCATTCCATCTATGACTGGGGGAACCCAAGATTTTTCCTTCCATTCTGGTCCCTTTTATTTTGCAATGCCTTCCAGTGAAATTCATTCAGTGCCTCTCACTGTCCCTGTAGTTGTCTCTACACCCATTTATTCTATGGCTAGTGGGTTAGATTATTTTTAGAGTTTCCCCTTCGGAAGTGGTTCTATTGCACATTCAAACTCTTTCTTAGGCTCATTTCCTTTCTCCGCTCAAGGCCAAGGTTTTAATCCTTTTCTCGGAGGCCAAATATATAATTATTTTTAAGGTCGGAACCTTGCTTTTATAGGGTTGACAATTGGGGATCAATTTTTGTATTGTCAGTAAGGGAATGCTCCTTTCTCCTCCATAGGTGATTCTCAGGGTTTCTATCCATTCGCTAATGCTTGGTGTTATCACTCCGCCAGATTCCCAAAGCTGAGGAAGGAATCACAACGGAGGTAACCACAAGCCAAAATTTTGGCTGGGTCGCTAGCCCTACCAAGTTAGAGAGGGCTCTATCCACAAAAAAAATCCTAGGAGGCTGAAGGTATTATGATTTTAGGCTAGGTATGAGTTCAAAAGGTTTGGATTTTGATTGGGTTTGGTTTCACTGGATGAAGATATTAGGTCAAGGGAGCTAGGACAGGGAAAATGAGATAGGGTTGCATAAATTCAATGGGGCAAGGTGGGCATAAGAATTAACACTTTAAAGATGATTGTGATGAGATGGTTTAAATATTAATGAGAAGTTAGGAATATCATGGGAGACGTAATATTCCTAAATAGAGGAAAATGGGCAAATTATGATATCTTTGCCTAAACAGAGCATGAGTAAGAATGTGTTAAACCTATCAACTTGAAATAAATCATACAATAGAGATCTAATGAAGATGAAGACAACATATTCTAAAATATGAAACTAGAGAAAAAATAATCATAAACATCATACCACATGTATCCCAAATAATAGTTGCAACTCTTCTTTATTTACTAGCAAAAACTGAGTACAATAGTTCCTTGATCAACACATTAACATCCAAATTGATTCCAACCCTTCCTTAGTGTGAAGTAAGGGACTAAAAAGACAAAAAAACAATGTTCACTCATCCAAAGGAGTTGAATCCATCAGGGGAGGAAGAGATCCATAAAATCCCGAACTGAAAGCTAAAGTGTAGGATGGTCCAAGTGACTCCTTCCTAATTACATTCAAATTGATTCATTTGAATTAAGGATAAATTTTAACTAATGAATCTACCCCTAGGTAACTTATCCATGGCATAATTTAAATTACCATCATCAATTACATAGGTAGAAACATGAATTTCTGAAGTAAAGTTAAATGTTATAGTGAAAAATAAAAAATATTAGGAAATTGTCCAAGTGAGGTGAGGAAGAGATCCACAAAATCCCGAATTGAAAGCTAAAGTGTAGGATGGTCCAAGTGACTCCTTCCTAATTACATTCAAATTGATTCATTTGACTTAAGGATAACTTCTACCTAATGAATCTACCCCTAGGTAACTTATCCATAGTATAATTTCATTTACCATCATCAATTACATAGGTAGAAACATGAATTTCTGAAGTAAAGTCAAATGTTACAGTGAAAAACCAAAAATATCAACAAATGGTTATATGCGCCATTTTTCTGTCATGTGCGCCCTCCCTGTTCAAGGCTAATTTTGACTAACTTTTAGGTTTCTAAATCAAGCCCAAGATGCCTTGTTGGAAAGCCCTTCAAGTCTAGTTTCCATATCTGCCTTAAGGTTCCAAAATGAAGGTCATTTGACCCCTCAAAACTTCAATCTCCTAAGACATCTCTGTGCGCGGCGCCTAGGCTAAAAAAATGGAAAAAACATAATTTTTAGGGTGTTTTTTTTCCCTTTTCACCTGTCAAATATGCAAATCAAAGCTTCTTCTTTTTTTCCCGAGAAAAAATTGAACTTTTTATTAGATTTAACAAAAAATTACATCGTATATGTCTAGCATTCCATAAGTTCTTAACTCCCCAACGAGGAGCAAGAGAAACTGCCTTCCAACACCAGAGTGTGGAATTGTTGGAAAATAGAAAAAACACTCAGGGACCAAAAAGACAGAAGCTTTGCTTAAATGGTAATGAGCATTGAACATGTGCTAAAAGGCTCAAAAATGGGCCTCCCAACTGGGAGAAACACCCGAAGTAACAACGATGGTAGCAACCATCCGATTCCCAGTCTTACAAAGCCCGGTAAAAATAAAAATAATAAAAAACGGGTCTTTATATATATTTGAAAAAGCTTGAAATACATATGCAACACCACTAAAATTTTTTAAGTCATAGAATCTAAGAACAAAATAATACAACCCCTCGAGAAGATACAACAATGCTAGAGAAAATAAAAATAACATAGTCTGAAAGAACATATGAAAAAGATGGGGAATCCCCATAAATATGGTCTGCTGTCCAACACATAGACCACCAGACCATCTTTCTCTTCAATCAGCCAAAAGTCCTGAGCCTGTCTAAGAGCGACTTTAGATAGGTTGGCGCGACTTTAGATAGGCCGCCAACCTGCTCATTTCACTCCCTATAAATATGGAAAATAGAAATGCATGTAAAGCGAGTTTTTAGTGAAAGAATCTCATTAAGAATGGGAAGAAGTAAATAATTTTGACATCTTTGAGAGTTGTTAAACCAATTGATGACATTCAAAGAATCCCAAATATCTAAACTGTTGAGATTTCTTTTTGTAGAAGCCAACATAGAAGAAGTTTTAGAGTTTGAAGCTCCACAAAATTGTTTGTTCCCGGACCGAGTCCCACAGAGGCTGCAAATGAGATATCTGAACTTTTTTGAATTATCATGCCAGCCCCACAGAGCCCCTGAGCAGCTGCACCATCAAAATAGGCCCATGGAATTCCCGGTGAAATAATCTCACACAAAACTTGTCTGGGGTGGCTCACCCCCGAAGGTGAAAAAGAAATAGAGAAGGTGGTAGCGCATTCTCCAGCCACCAGAGCAGGGGAGGAGGCAGAGTCTTTAAAAATACATTTATTCCTAGAAATCCATATCCCCCAAGAGATAATTAGTGGTAAACATATGTGATCTCGATCTTTTAATTTTTCCCACCATTTATTCCATGCAATATTGCATGAAATAGTCATCCATGATAAGTCCACCTTGCATAGTGACAAGGTATAGATCCACAGCTACTTAGAGAAAGGGAAAGTGATGAAAAGGTGATCAATGGATTCCTCCTATTTTTTACAAATACAGCACCATATTGGACCTATGATAAATCATTTTGGAAGAGTATCCCATGTTGGTACTTTTTATCGAAGCATGTTCTAGAAAAAAAGATAGACTTGGCCGGACATTCTATCCCCCATAAAGTCTTGCACCACCATTCCTTATCCCTCACCTTTGTGGATGCCACAAGATGGGCATATCCGGCCTTGGGAGAGTAAGAACTAGATTTTGAGTGTACCTAAACCAGACTATCATGAGAGTCTTATAAAGGAACCCATGTATTTTCTAGTTCTTGAATGTAGCCCTGCTATTCCCCGACCCATTCAGGATTTAGACCAATCTCCTCCGCTGATTTCCATGCTTGGATCCATCAGTTGGTTCTACTTGGGTGTTCAATTTGATTGAGAGTGCAGAGGCCTTTTTGAATAAGAATTTCCATGAGCCCATTGGATATTAAGGAATAATTTCCATTTCAACCCACCCAGGGTTCCAGTCCAATTTTGCATCGCATCCCATTACCAATATTCAATGCCAATCCGTGGTCGATCAGTGTAAAAACCTTAATGGAGGCTTTCCAAATGTTAGAGGCTCTCTTTATTTATTTTACTTGAGTCCTAATCCAATCATCTAAAGGGACCAGATCAATATATTTTCTTTTAAAGACCGTGGTCCACAAATTGTTTTCTCAGATAATTCTTTAGATGGACTTCGTAGCCAGTGTAGATGAAAAATTATTAAGATATTATCAAATCAAATCTGACAAAGTGCTTTTTTTAGAATAAATTTGTCCTTAGGAATCCATTGGTGGTCTCCTTTGCCTCAAAAAGTGCCCCAAACATTTACGCAATGCCTAGGGTGTTGCACATATGAGAGTCAAAGTGTGTCTTTTTCTCAAAACATTGGCCTCACATATGGAACAATATATCACTACCCATGAGGGTTTTTGCAAAACTGAGAGTGGTTTTTGTTACTTGGCATGTTGCAAACAAATACCTCCTCCCATGTCGCAAAATTAATTTTTGTTTGGCCACAATCGTCTTTGAAAGTTACGCGCAGCTTTCCGAGCCAAAAAAAGCATAGCAGGTGCCTGCGAAGAGAAGCATGAATTAACCAGTTATGCAACGGCAGGAACTCAACAACGAGAAATATATCACCACTCCTCCAATGGATGAAATTAATTATTAATTATTAGTGTGATTAATAATATCAAAATTATAAATATATTTTTGAAATTATTTATAATGTATCCACTTTATTAATTTATTATCATGAATGTTTTTAACTTTATTATAACCATTTATATTTTTTTAATTCTATATATTGACTTTCTTAGCTTTATGTATTAAACTATAATATAACACCGAATAAAACAAAAACTAACCTTATAAAATCTAGTTAATATGTTCATGATATATTTATTTATATTTAATACATTAATTTCGGTTTATATTTAATTTATGTTTATTAATAATATATTATTAGTATTATTATTATTTTATTTTCACTATAGTATTAATATATTAATTTCTATTTAGCATTTATTATATTGGGTTTATGGCTTATTTGAATCCTTGTTTTTTCAATTAAAAAATAAATGTATTTTGAAATTTAAAATGGATTATAAAAATTATTAATTATTAATTAATAGATATCTATATTTTAATGAAACTAACATTATAGTAATATAGGGTTAAGAAAGTATAATGGTTATACTATAATGCTATTTCCATCTCTATTGATATATTATACAAATACTCATCTTATAATTAAGAGAATTGTTTTTAGCATAATTGTAATTCTCTAGATTAAACATAAATTCTAACACAACGGTAATAATATAAAACATAAAATAAATAATATTACAAGGTTTTTCCATATATAGTTACTCAATTTAAGTTCTTTTAAAACCAATATGTATATTTTAATTTTTTCCTTTTGAGTGTTATACCATATTCCAATCCAAATCAATGAATTTATAAAATTTATTGTGATTGCAGGTGGACTAACCATTTGTGGGATATAGAAGAATGATGATATACAAATACAAAGGGGGTTTAAGATAATATTTGAGACATTTTGGGTTAATTTGTTTTAACTTGAGACAAAAAAAAAATATGTGTATTGTCTTAAATATTGCCTTTAAGCGAGTGTTTCAAATTATTGTCTTAAAAAATTGTATCTATAAACAAAATATATAACACAAAAAATATTATCTTTTAGGAGGCATTTTTTTTTTTTTTTTTCTCCTCAAAGATGATGGATGAGATTAAAAACATATTATTTGTAGATAGACAATTTTCTAGCTATCGTCTCTCTAGAGACAATACAAAATTATATTTAAATACAATACAATATCACTTTTGTCTCTATAGAAACATATAACACAATCAATTTAGAAAAATATTTTACTATTGAAATATATGAATATAACAAATATTTAATTAAATAAACTACAATATCATTGATTAATTCATGTTAGGGTATAGTGGAATCAAGCCATCAATATCTTGCTTATAAGACAAGTGCTCTTCCTTTGAGTTAGCACCCTTTAAATAATTTTGTAGTTATAGTAATCCTTATAATTTCATTTATAATTATTGATATAAAAAATAATAGCATAATAAATGTAAAAACTATAAATCATGCAGCCCCTACATACTTCGTCGCCACAGGTCTCGGAAGGCACCCCTAACTAACTCGATCAGAACTAAGTGAGTCATCAAATAGAGTGAAGACAATACATTATATTACCTTTGTTCATAAGGCATTTTAGATTTTGCACCATATGGGTGGGATCTATAGTGTATGATAGGTATACGTAATGAACTATCTTCCATTCCTATGATATTGCAATAGATGACTCTGATTGGTTAGTTCATTCATTCCAAAATTCTTATATATATTAGCTTAGACTCATCTGGCGGGGACTTATCCATGGAAAAGGAATTAGTATTATAGCTTCAGTGGAGCTTATATTATTAAAGGTAGGGTTGGGGATGATACAAAATCATATTTGATTCTCTACTTGTGCCTCTGTTTTTAAATCCAATCTCAATAAGAGGATCTTTTCAAGAGTAAGTAATAAAATTTTTGTTAACTACAACTATAGTAGTTTCTAAGGATCTGGGTTGACCTATCTTGCTTTTAATAAAATTACCAAACCTATAAGATAAAGTAGAGACACTAGCATTTTTAATTTTAGTATTCGAGTTTTGAGAGTGATTTATGAATTTTGGGTTCATGGGTCTTGTGTGTAACCAAAATCCTGCCATTATTCATGCATCTTTATTGGCAACTCTATCACAACAAAATTTTTCTTTGGGATGAACCTTGGATGGGTACCTGCAACTTTAGGGGGAGAGGCAATACCAACATTATTATCACTAAATTACACAAGGGTACTGTAACAAGATCCTCATTTTTCCTTTAATTTTAGCTGGCAGGGATAAGGATTGTTTCTGTTTTATCACAATACTCTTGAATAATGGTCCTTGGTAATTACCCCATATATCTACTCAGTCGACATATTGAAATCCTACGCCTGAAAACACATGGAGTGTGTTCTCTTTCCTTTTATTCCAAAAGGGAAATGTAATGGATCTGCTATGGAATTGGTCATCCTATTTTTTTCATCATGGTTAGCATCATCATCAAAGATAGGAAGGACATAAAAATTTATGCTCAACAAAAACACTCAAAACTATAAAAATGTTGTACCAACAGATAATTCTTTTAGCATTTTTGCAGCAAAATTCATCCCTCAGATCAAATGTGCATAGGTAATATCAATTACTAAACCTATATATAACATTAGAAGTTCGATCCTTTTCCAATTTCTTCATTAAGTTACATAGCATAAAGTGACTTGAAGAAAACACAACTAAATTTTTAAATATTGCAATAGAATGAATCATAATTAAAATTCCCTTGGAGGGGAGAAAGCTGGCTCAAAACAAGAGGATATCTTAGAATTCATTTAGTGAATCGAACTAAGGAAATTGGAAAATGAATTTACCTAAAAGGATACCAAGCAATGTGCGTACAATATTATGGAAGGATTGTTGCAGACTTAGCTAGGTTGTTGAAGAATTGACCAAAGTTTCTTGAGTTTGTAATGAATTTAAGTGAGAGGACCAACCTCATCTAATGTCATTATCAAATATCACCTTGTAGGTCCTGAAAATATTGGGTTGCACCTTAATATACAATTGTTGTGAGAAAAATGGATTTTATAATTTGTAGGATTATTACTCCATTTATACTAGCACCATAGTCTACTCTACTCAGTGTGATAGCTTCTGCATTTTCATTTCTAGACAATCCATGAAAGTTTCTACCTTTTTATTATGTAAATTGTAGTCTAGATTAAGTGGAAAAGGTTCCAAAATTATCACATTGGATAACAGGCCTAGAATTGTGTCACATTCATGACAAACTAATGAAAAAAATGAGGGACAAGTTTCATTCCATTCATTGAAGGAGGTAATAAATCTTTCACATGTTGCACTTGTAAATATTTGTAAGGATTAGAAGGTTGTATACTTCTCTCTTTTGTATTAGAACATTTCAATTTAGGAGGGAATAGAGGATCATACAAATTATTTTCAATAATAGTGTGAGACTAGTGATCTAAACTCACATCAATACTAGAGAAAGGTACAAATTGAGACCTATTGTGCGAGAAGAGTAATTTCTCTATGGTTCTATAGCCTTATCCTATACGGGCTCTAGATTATACCTCAGAAAAAAATTATATGAGTGATACAAAGATAATATATATACATTTAGGCATTTAAATTAGTTATAAAGGGTTAACCTTTGGGTTGTAACAATTTTCAAAGTATATCTAGGGCCTACTTTGCAATTCCCAATTTAACTGTAAGTGATTCAACTCAATTACATCCATGGGTGAAGTGTGTCTCAAGTTGACATGCACGGGTGGAAATATATTGAGAAGGGGGTTTGTTTTTGAAAACATGACATTTAAGGGGATTTTTGGCATCATCATAAGGCTTATCAAGTTATCAACTAATTTATTTTGGAAGGTTATGTTGCTTCAATTGCAATGTTCACTTGGAAAATATTTCCAGGTGTGATAGTATTCCAATGGAAAAAATCTAGAGTTTGAAGAGATTTGAACGCTATGTGAAGAATAATAAAGCCCTTTCTTATAATTAATATGTGGTTCATCATGTAATGTGAAAGCTTTTGCACCTACCTTAGAGGCCACTTGGGGATTTGTGTTCCTACAATGGACGATGGTTTGATGGCTATGGTAGTAGATTTTAAATGTTAAAAATTAAGTAATTTCTTGAAGAATCTATATTACCATTAATTATAAAACGTTTGTAGGGCCTTAGGGTTGACTATTGGGTTGTCCCACTAATAAATTTCATAAAAGTATTTGGAGTTTCATGGTTTCTTAGTCACATTGTAGGAAGCCATTCAAAACTATATGGTTCAGTGAAAAAAGCTTCATTTGTCACTGAACTGACCTTATTTGATTTAGAGCCACTGATCGGAATTATTTGGCACTCAAAATGGTCTTACTATATTTTCTCTAAAAATTGTCAGACTTGCTAGTTCAACTAGTTACAATCCATTCCAATAAAAATGGTGCTACGATTTAGAACATATCAGAGTAACCTTTGGCAGGACAAGGGAGTAGTCTGGAACCATGTGACAAAAAACTCTTAATGGTGATGTCAATAAATCTACGGTGCAACTATTGTTCAAAACAAGTTGTGATCCAAGGCATTGAAGGTATGGCTAACATTTTCATGTTAGGTCTTAGGGAGTGTAAATGGTCATAGGGGCCTAGTTGAAATGGTACAAAAACATATTCCTAGAAATTTTGACTCTCTTTAGCCAAGTGCCAACATTTCTAAGAAGATGTTTTTAAAGAATAAGTTGTCACAAACGTGAAAGTGAATGGGTAACTGTGAAGAGTTACACCTTGAATATTTTGAAGTTTAGAGATCATCTCTTTTCCATTAGCATAAATATAAAAGTTTTTATTGCACTAAATGTCTTTTCCATTTTTGGGAAGCCTTTCTTCAAATTTTTTCCATCTGGGTTGCCCTCCCAACTTATGAGAAACATTAGAATTTCTTTCCCAAGAAGGAACATGATAAGAATCAATTGCTTCCAAAAGATAAAAAAATGTGTGAGACCATGTTCTCATAAGGAAGATGAAGAAATGATGGAATAAGAAGAAATATTCAAAAGATAATATGGGGAATCTTACCTTTTCTCTCATTCTAGGAAATAGAGTCAAGTTATTTTTGCAAGTGTTATAGGAAACAATTCTATGCTAATGAATTCTCAAAGAAGAAAGTATTTAGAAAAGGTAGCGGTAACATCCACAAAAAAAAATGTAGTTAGAGAAAATAGTTCAACTAACATGAATGGGTTGGAATCCACATTAAGCACTCCAATTTCCACAATTTCATCAATTTCGACATATTATCACTTGGAAATACCTTTCATATTTCAAATAAAAAAACCAAAGTTGTCTCGATAACTATTAGGAACTAAGTCCCTCTAATTGATGAAGATTCATATGACTTCAGAATTAGTGATATCAATTTGAGGGGAGTCTCCCTAGATGCTTTAAGGCTTCAACTTTGAATTCCCATGGGAGATTGGAAACCCAAATTCGTAATAAAATTTGCTAATATGCAACAATATTTTCAAAATTTGTAGTTTTTCTCTTCAAAACAGTAATAACAAACTTTAGAGTGATTAGACATGTCAAAATAACACAAAAAATTCACAAAATTTCCTATAAACTCCCTTTGTTTATGGGATAAAAGTTGTATAACAGTTAACAAATTGACCATAAGCAAAATGAAAACTCTCCAAGTCATTTTTTTAGTGCTGATATGAAATATACCTCTATTATCACTTGAAATTGAACAAGTGTTTTGTAAAAAAATCAACAAAGAAACTTACTGTAACATTAGGAAATCTACTCATGTTGTCACCTTGGTTGTTTCATCTCACAATGGGATGGTCATTTTCCATCATTGGGGGAAGCTTTGATAGGGGGTCTAACTCTTATATACACGTTTTTGTTTATAAATTATACCTTAGATTAATGAAATAATTCACTGATGTTTGTACTTAGGAAATTAAAATCATCAAGCTAGGATGCAAAAAAACACTATGGTAAATCAAATGAACTGAGTTCTCATTTAAATATGTCGCAAGGAAGTTTAAATTTGAAATTTTTTGTTGCATATATGAAGTGATTATACTAAATAAGGAAATGATGGAAGATGCGATAAAGTGGTAAACACTTTCCTATCACCTATGTGGACAGGTGCCTTGATGGATTGGACTAATGGATAAAAGAGAGTGGAAATACGCTATGCAGACTTATTTAGTTTTATTCTTGCAAATGAATATGAAAATAACAATGAGAAGTAAATAATAAGAACAGAACCATAATGTCACATGCTCAACATAAAACATTTAAATTGATAACAAAATTTAAATTGATAACAGCATGAAAATTAATAACCACAAGGATATACAAGCATTGCCAACATAAAAAATACATCATAAAAATTGATAAAAAAAAATATCAACGCTGCAAATTCAATAACACAACTTCTCTGCACTCCTTCTCACTCATCAATGACACAGTTGATATATTGGAAAAGAAGAGAAATAATAAATGATGAAGGATTCCCAACTTTGGATATTGAAAATATCCCGACACACCTAAATAGGAACCATATAACTATGGAAAGGATCTTCAAGAGTTTGGAGGGATCTCTTTTAATGATGTTCCACATGTCTTTACATTTATGAGGTATATTTAAGAATTGGAAGAAATACACAAAGATGTCATGATCAGATTATTTATTCTTTCTTTCGGATAATAGCACAATGGTTAGCTCAAACAGTCTTGTAACCTAAAGAGAATATATTCTCTCAAAAATATAGTTGAAAGCTTCCTCAAACATTATCACCCAATATTTTACAAAATTGATGACCATGACGAGCACTTGTTGGCATCCTTGCACTAGGAGGGCCACCTTGTTTTTTTGTAGGATGATGGAATTTATGAAGATAATTATGGAGCTTTTATGGAGAAAGAATACCTTGTGGTGCTAAGAAAATGAATGTATGAATATGAAAAGGTATTGTAAGAAGGAGATATTCCTCATCTCTTTCAACATGATGATCATCCCGATAAGGAAGACAATTTAGAGGGTGAATATCTATACCGTGAAGATGTTTCTATTGATATGAATAAATTTTTGAGCTGAAAATTTGAGAAAGTTAGGAGTGTTGGCATCATTGAAGAGGCTACTAGCCTACTAAAAATCTACAAAAATAATAACATAGTAGCTCGGATACAAACTTCATCCAGATTCATTATTTTTGCAAAGAAAAGG
Source organism: Pinus albicaulis (assembly GCA_034641835.2). NCBI lineage: Eukaryota > Viridiplantae > Streptophyta > Pinopsida > Pinales > Pinaceae > Pinus > Pinus albicaulis. Next base: position 1,389,747,452 of record CM076581.1, read on the forward strand.
AGTGTCATATCTTGTATGTTTTGAATAAAGTCCTACCTATGAGGAATATGAGCATACAAATCACATTAAAGAACATTGATCAAATTTAGGTATGAGCCATTTTCTTTTCTTAGAACTTAATGCCAACACAACTAATGTGATGTGTGGTCAATCCAACCCCAATGTAGAGAATGAGATGGTTTTTTATGAAGATGGTAATGAAGCAATTTCTAAAGGGAGCATACCATAGCATCCTTTTGATGAGGGCCTAATTATACCTTTATATTTTGTAATGATGAAATTGTTACCTCTCCATTTGATGAAAAGTATGAAAAATATGAAGAAAATCCAAATTTATCGACCTCAAATGATATGCATCAGGGAAATTGTAGAAGTATTGATGGGGATTTTCTTGTTTTGGAAAGTGCGAGTAAGGTTTTCTCATAGAAAATACTAAGATAAAAGGAGAGGGTGAATGAGATTAATGTTTTCCTATAGAGTTATCATATATCATAGATCGCTTGAAAACAAATTTTACTGGAAAATTTAATGAGGAGAACATCATGTTTAATGAAACAGTCCACTGAAATTGTTGATAGAGGCCCGGAAATATTGGTTTCCATATCTTTTCTCTGTGGAAGAAATGGAAATTCTCAATATGTTGTTACATATAACGAAATTTTTGGTGATAAGATTAGAATTGTTGAAAATGGACCAATCAATCCAAAGGTGATGTGTATCCCAAATATTTTCATTTATATATTAATGTGTCTCTATTTTCAACAATGATAAAACAAAACGAAAATGGATATTGTAGTCTCAAGATGATGAATTGGTTACTTTGGATTATAGACATTACTTTGGAATCTTTATCTTGAAAGTTTGGGGATCTCAAGTGATCCCAAGAAGGACATGTGTTCCCAATAGGAGAAATATGTTACCCCCTAGTTTGCATGAGGGTACCATAAGAAATTTGTCCCTCAAAATTGTCCCACAATCAGTGGATAGAGGAGATTGATGAAATGTTTGGAATTTTATTACTATGATCAACCTCTACCAGTTCTAATGATAAATATGATAGCCTTTGGTAATTTTCCTAAATTAGAGACAAGGCTACGGTTTGACAGACACTTATGGGGATTTTATTTCATATAGAAGAGGTTAACTTAGATAATTAATCCCATGGCTGGAGCATCACTTGATATAAGTAACGATCCTAAAAAAACATGTAACCTAGTGTGATGGGTAGACATGTTATTATATTGGGAATAATTAGGTTTTTTTTTGAAGTGTATAACCAAGATGTCACCCTAAAACATTGTTTTCCACAGAGATGATGGAGATATTAGGTAGTTTCAGAAACTAGGAAACATTTGAAGATCTTCCATGAGCTATAGGGCACTAGATGGCTACTAGTTTTGTACTATTATTGTGGGGCATGCATACAAAAGCCTTAGTGTTATGTCTTGAGAATTAGAAATACATTTTTATAACTATATAATTACTGGAAGTTGTTTACGTTGTATAAATGTGTTTGTAGATAACTAAAAAATACCAACTTGTGGTAAATATGTAACAACAAAAGGATGAATCTTAACAAATAGTGAAGTAGGTTGATTTAAAAAATGAAAATAACACTACCCAAGACTATGGTATGACTCTAAATAAAATGGTCTGAGAAAATTTGCGCTAAGTTCAAGTATAAATATATATCTAAAATTAAATGAATTTTCACACACACACACCATCAGTGAGCCTTTCACTCATTGGACCTATAACATAATAAAATTATTTGTGTTTCACTTGAATATGAGGTTTATGAGGATATATATATATATATATATATATATATATATATATATATATATATATATATGTAAGGTTTTGAATGCCATGATATTTGTTCTCAGTGAGTCATAACTTATGTATGAGTAGGCCAACCTTTGGAAGGTATTCAAAAATAATTTTAATTTTGGGCCAACCTCTATAGGAGTTGTTTTCTTGATGGAATTTCATTTGTTTGAATATTCATCTTCATGTATCAAAGAGAGGATGGGGTTGTTTTAGGGGTATTTCTGTTTTTTGGAAACCTTAGAAATCATTCTCATAAGCCCCAAACATTCACCATAAAGATACTTCAGAATCATGGTGTGTGGCATGCTGGAAGGTCACATGAATGATAAAAATCCCACATTATCCTCACGGAGGAGGATTTGGGGGTATAAATTCCATTTTTGGCAAGCCTTTTAATGCTAGATAGTCCACTTCAAAACAAAACCTATACATTTGGTCAACCTTCAAAGGATGGAAAGTACCATGTTTTCATGCTTAGAAGGTTACTTTTGGAATGATATATTGTTGAAGGGCCTTTGGAGATTGGAAACCAAACATGAACTACACAAAATTGAAATATAAATTCCAAGAATAGAAAAAGGTACAGATTTAAAATAAAAAAGTGTGGTTCAAATAGAACGACCATAAGCTAAAACCTCTCAAATGTAGACATCAACCATTTTAAACAAAATACAACATAGTAAGTTTTTCCTAGCTTTGTCACAATACACAAGAATTCATCTTGTGTTCAATCCAATTTTTCTAAAGATATTTCAATCATAAGTATTAAATAGGTATGAAAATGGAATTATCAATAAATATATTTAGGGGATTAATACAAAGGTTGACACTAAGCCGAGGGAAAATAATTTTGAAGAGAAAAGGAAGTAAATGATTGGGCATATTTCATATTTCTTAAATGAAGAGAAATTTTGCTAGAAAATAAATGTAATGTTGCATAATCAAATAAGATGTAGTTTCCCTTATTGAATTTTTCAGTTGAATGGGACCAACAACTCTTAGGTAAGGAATTTTTCTCAAAGGATCATGTATTTGACCAAGTGAAAAGGTCGTTGATATGTCCAAAACTTCAAAAAATTATGGGAGGAAAGTTATACACCCTCTTCACCAACACAAGAACATTTTATATATAAACTACATGCTTAGCACTAGACGCAATATTGAACACTTGCGTCAAAGTGCAATAAAACCTACACTAATGCCAAAATCCCTAATGTGTTTTGCAATAGTAGATGGAGGTCTGCTAATGGGTAAATAATGGATGACTCAAATGAATTTTCAAGTGTAATTGAAACACTGTATTTCTTGTAGAAAATATGTGCATTGGAAGTTCCATTCATATAAAATATGAAAAATACTAGAAATGACACAATTGTAAGGTCCCACCTTACCATCCATCAATAGTAAGAGAAGTATAGGTCACATTAATCACTAATACTCAATTTGTTTTTTTTCGTGTAGCATTACTAACTTAGTTATCATGTAATCATGTTCCTTCATCTATTTTAATATAATAATATCACATAAGAAGTCAAGGATAAATTTCCCTTAAAATAAATTCCAAAACACATTTACTTAGAAGATTATATCATGTGCTCTTTTCATACGTACATAGGAGCTCTTAGTAAGACTCGAAATAAATTCCACCCTAATTCCATGTGTGAAGATTAAGCTATATCAACTTATTTGATTTCCTAGAGTATTTTAAATAAGCTCCACTTATTGACTCTTGATATCATAACCACAAAAGTATCATGCTCCTATTACAAAAATCACATATAGGTGTATGAGTATTAACCTACATATAGCAAGGTAACTAAGGGAATAATATGCCTCTCTCCATTAGTAAATCTAATAAATATGATATGTTTATGAAATGGAATCACAAAATATATTGACCCAAAAACATTTCCAAATTCATCAATTAAAAATTCACAATCCATTTGTTGGTGCACTAAGATGACTATGAAAATTAATCCCAATACCTATATTAATTATCGACCAAGGATGCATCTCTATTTATTTCAAGACTGCTGGCATTGTCTATTCAAGTGAGGTCAGAGGGTATTCATAATAAAATGATTCTAAATCATTGCAATAAGAAATCCCTAATTCTCGAAGTTCAATCCAAAATAATTCGAAACACAAATATTAAAGCATTTCCAAACCATAAATCTTGATCTATCACAACTGATTTTGTAAAGAAACTGAATCAAAATGCATGTATTGAGGGAATCACACTTAAAGAAATAATATTTGATATTAATAACAATTTATATAATGAAAATAGGAACTATAGTAAATGAACAACACTCAAATATTCAGGCGTTTAATTGAGAATGAAAATAATTAATCACTTGATATCTATAATGGAATCAGTTAGAAAGAACAACAATTAAATGTAATGCTTGGTGTCATATGAACAATTCATTAATGAATAATATGCAAATGTAAAAGTAAAAACACCTAAGATTTATCACAAAGGGTAAAGGTAAAATATGAAAATTAATTGTAACATCACATATCAGTCAAAATAACTCAATTATACAAGATACAATAATTAATAATTGCAGAAATGAAGGAAATAATTATGGCACAAAAGAAGCAACAAATCTCTAAGCAACCAAGCCCAAAGCCTCCAGAAGTTACTACTCAAAATGCTCAAAAGATGATTATGAAGAAAGAACTATTTTTCTCATTAATCACAGTAGTAAAGATAAAACATAACTATAGTGAAAATATTTGGTCTTCAATATAAATACAATAATGTCAAAATGAGAGTTAAAGCTTAGAAATTAAATTCTTCTTCTTCTTCACCTATCAGCATTATATAACCTAATGGGAAACTAATAGATGAGATTGAATCCTCATGATGAGGAGATCCTAAGGGTTTCACAACTAATAATCATATTTCCATTATAAAATTAGCTTGATTCTCCTTTTCTTTCGCTAGCCCGTGTGATCGAGAAGTGGTCTTCTTTCTTTCATTGGATGTTGTTGTTCCAACGATTGAATATCAATTGTCCAATTCTTATTTTTTCACATAAAGGCGAGAAAAAATTAGTTTTTATGCTAAAACCATACAATTTGTTGAAAATTGATTTTATTAGACTCTCACAATATGTTATTCTAGATTATTTTGAAAAAGAAGATAAATACATAAAAGTAAATGATTAACCAAGCTAATATGAGGATAAAAACATACCTTTTATGTGGCTCAACATACTCCCCTTATTACCTTTTTTCATGTCCTCATGCAATAAGATAGTTGAGGTGTAATTATGTCAGAGAGTAGACAAGATAAACTTCTTCCTGATATAGCCTAACATCATTCTTCTATTTAAGAATTGAAAAAGCACGACTCTCATGAGATTCTGGTAAATCATAATCAAAATAATATCCTTCATAGGGATACCAGAAGATGGGACACATTTAATGGCATCCTATCCAGGTAGGGCCGATGCATAGAATGATATTGCTATAAAAATTTAGACAAGCAGCAGCAGCCTTCAAATTTCTGTAACCAAACGGCTCCTGATTTTTAACGTTAGTAGAATCTTTCCACCTCTGTTTTAATGCCAACAAGGCCTCTTTCATAATATCTAGAAATATTCTCTTCCAAACTATACAACATCTTGTGGAGAGGTCCCAATGTCGCCACAACTCCTTGTTTTTCCATGAACCTTTTATGTTGAATGAAAAGGTGTAAAGGTTTATTAGGTTGTCCTCGAACCCATAAATCTAGATCATGCTTCCTTATTTGGAAATTATTATAGGCCTTGGCCTATTTAAGAGAGCTATAAGAAAAATAAAGGAAGGTTTTAAATTGAACATCCCCAATGAAGGGGATAGGATTAACATCCCTTTCATCTTCCAAGAAAAAAATATGCAGGTATAACTCTCAGAGAAGGCGTTTTACCTTCTCATCATGTTCCCGAAAGCATTGAATAAATTATGAAGTAGTCTTGAATTCAGTTGGTTTACCAGCCCATACAACATTAATCTTCAGTAACAAGTATCTCTCTAGTAAAAATAATGCATAATTGGTGGTTGGTGATTGAAAAGACAAAAAATTATAATAAATAGAACAAATGGTTTCAATTTTCTCCATGACTTTTTGAAGCTGGCTCTACACTTTTTTCACTTTCTCCTACTCATTTCTGAGACAGGAAAAATTTTCATCCTTTGTTGCAGTATATATATCAAATTTATTCAATAATTCCTCATGTGTTTGTAAATGTACCACTTCTTTTTTGTGTTGATCCAAAACATGTTTGGTCTTTGTTAGTTCATTTTGCAATTTCAGGATAACAACTTCCCTTACCAGAGAAACAAAATGAGGCTTTTCTTCTTTATGAGCTACATTATCAAAATTTGTCACGAAATCACTTTGATTGATGATTTCCATAGTATCATTTTTTTCTTGAGGAATACAACAATTTATCTAAGCATTTTATACAAAATCATTTTGAGCATCAACATTCATAAAATTCACAGAAATTTTTGTTTGAGTCTCCATTGAACAAACAAAAATATTTTTGGTTTGAGTTCCAATATCCTTAGTGGAACATTTCTCTGTTTGGGTTCCAATGGTTTCTAATTCCATTTTATGCTTTCGGGCCTTGTCCTCTTCCTTCAACCATTTTATTAATAGTTTAATCATTTTCTTCAACTTCCTGTTCTTTTTACTGAAAGTTTTCATGCTAGAACTGTTTGTTTTCTTCTCCTTCTTTATGGGGTTTTTGATTGGAGAAGGAACAACTGTGTCTATTTCGGGTAAAAGAGAGGTCGTGCCAATGTTAGGGTCATGTTCCAATGGAATAGTATCTCTATATTAATTTTGTGATTCAGAATCTCTTTCTGCATGAATTTCTTTCTCAGGATATTCATCTATAGAGGGAATTGGTTCCCCTTGTTCCTGCAAATATTCCATTTCTTCTATAGATGGTAAAATTTCTATGTGGCCAGAACTACCAGTAGAGGTAGACTAAATAAGGGTATAATCTTAACCTTTAGAGTGTCGAGGTTTACTTCCTCCTTCATAGAGTGTTCCAGAATTTTCTAATACTTGGGCCACCTCCTCCTCATAATCTTTTGGAAAAAAATTTTGAGGGCTTACATGGGGGGTATGAGATTGCTCTGCTTCATCTATAAGATTCGTGGTATACTTTCATGAGCTTAGCCTTGCAGAAAATCTTCATTTTGATGGGCCATAGGCTAAGGGATAAGTCCTCCGTTTTCCTCCCATCTTTGAAATTTTTACCTCTACAGTCTATTGTTCAGTATCCGAGTCAACAATATTCCTATCATCTACCCCTACTTGTGCATCTGGGTTTTCTTATAATATAAGTAAAGTAGGGTTTACAAAATTATCCCAAGTAAATTTTTTCTAGGCTATTTCATGAATAATAATGAGCTTAATCAGGCCAAGGTGGCTGATGCTAGAATGTGTATTTTTATATTTTTTAACTCGAATATACATATCATGCAATAAAGAATTTAAAAAGAACGACAGGTTAACTGTGATTTTCTGTCTAACTATTGCTATTGTTGATATTTTACCACATATTGACAACAATCACAAGTGATGTATCTCTGAACGGTGGTCGCTAGTTCTCACCATGGTTCCCTTAAAGATGCGGGATGAATTCCTTTGCCTTTGTGTATCAGTTATTCCTCTGCATCCTTAAATACTGTGACTACTTAATGTAATTGAACATGATTGTCGGTCCATTTTATGCCTTCTGATGGAAGTCTAGAGACTTCAGCTATGACTGCTACAAAAACTATTATACTTTTTCCTTTTTCAGTTGTGCATCCATTCTATATATTTTGCAGAAATTCAAGTGCTATTTCACTATGGAATCCCTGTAATTTAACCAAGTATTGAAGCTAATCATTGCACTCAAGAATTGTGAGATCCTTCTCTGTTAATCATAGTATTGTAGGTTCAATACAAACATAGTTTCCTCCCATGGTTGTTGTGATTTTGTAGCCTAATTCACACCTTTCATGTACTTTCTCGTAGTTTTCACAGTTTGGAACAACAACAAATACCACATACAAAGCTTTCCAATTAGGAAATGTTATTTTTATATAAAGGCAATAATACTGTTTTTCGCATGAGTGAATTTTGGTGGAGTTCGGTAATTTTTTCGCATGTTGTCCCATAATGTATACCTTCTCCCCTCTAGTTAGAAAATGGCGTCCAAATTTCCAGAGCATGGGAAAAGAGAAAATGAAGAGGTGGTTTCGTCAATGTGGTAGAAATACGACAAGAAATAATCAGAGCAATGCGAATTATAAATCAGAGAAATGGTTTAGAAAAATACCCAAAAAAGGAATGAAGTAGAGAAATAATCATTAAGAGAAATAATTTTTCTTTGGTGAAAAGGTATGATGAAAGTTGACAAGGTGGTTAATGATAATGACCTTTGGCATCAATTGATCAGAAAATATTGATATAATTCACTTAAAAATATAGTTTACCATGCATATCGGTAAATATAAATATAAACTTCGTTCAAATGGTAAATTCGTACTTGGAAATGAGTCAATAGGAAATAGTAGGATATAGAATAATTGGCAATGTAAAATACAACTAAAATACCACACGCAGAGCCACTACTGTTGACAAGTGTCTATAGCCTCGACAAAGTTTCTTTTTAACCCAAAAATGAGATAGGCTCCTCCATCTAGGATTTAGATGGTTTGTTCTTTTGTACAAAGAGATCATTGTGCTGGCATGGTAACTAGATAATCACAGTTCCATTCACCAGGGTATGAAAAAATGATCAGGTCGTCTTATGATGAGACCTCCTGTCCTTCTGACAGTTGAATTGTCTAGAAGGACATTACCCTACTGTGGTGGCTATTATGGGAATGCCACCTGTTAAGTTCCTTATGATCATGGTAGGCTGGCTCGTTATGAAACCCCATACCCTCTTTGAGAAAGATTATATTATATTTTTCAAATTCATATTATAAGTGGAGGGAGGATCATTAACTCCTTACGAGTTGGCGATGGTGTGAGAAGTAAAATAATGCCAATGAAATTTATGCTTGTGTTCCTATATCATCATACCAAATGGAATTATTAATTGAATGTGTGAAAGATAAACCAACATGTTATTGAGATAGTGAATCAATTTATGATATATCTAAAGAGGAGATATTCAACAAGTCATTAATTGGATGAAACATGTCAATTTCAGAATAAAGATAAACATCAAAGGTTTAAAAGTCATAATTTTGTTAATATAACTGCTTTTTATTTAAATTCATTGTAAATTTCCAGCCAAAAAGATCATTTACATGGCAAAACATGTGAGAGAAAATATGGTTGCTCAATTTAGAATTGAACAGAAGTTGTGTGGATTTTGAAACAACAATTGTTCATTTAAGTAAACAACAATGTTATGCGAAAGTCATCAAAAAGGAAAAATACTTATTGACCACAAATAAAAAAAATGAAAATAAAAAGAAACCGCAACTATTCATTTTACTGAAAAAAATTTGTTCGTTTAACTAAAAAGTAGATGTTCATTTTACTGAACAACAACTGTTCAGTCTATTGAACAACAAATGTTCATTATTTAGAAAAATAACAACAACAGTGAAATACTGAAGCCAAAAAAATGAAAGAAATGATAATTGTTAAATTGGAAGGGAACAATAGTTGTCCCAAGAACTGAAAAATAACTGCTTGTAAACAATCGATGTGAAATGGTGGTTGTTTCGAATGTAAGAAACTATTTCAAAGAAAAAAAATCCGAGCATTTATACAACAATGCTTATTCTAAAAAAATAGAAACGGAAAATTATAAACTAGCTATATAAAGAATATATATACATTATTTACAACTGGAAAGAAATATTTTTCATGAAAGTAAAGCTGTCTGGTCATCACTCCCTGCAACTAAAATTTGCATAGTGGTATCATTACATGCTTGTTGGCAAAAAATACTCTTTGTTGAGTGGCTTGCAATAAATACGTACCCATTGTCCATTGGCCTAGAAAGAAGGGCTAGAACCATCGATGCTAGTTAGAGTTATAGTGCCATTGTTGTGAACTTCTTGATTTTCATATGGGCCAAACCATCTTGTCCATAATTTACCTGGAAAGTCTTGAAATATGGAATCATAGGGGAGCACCCAGTCTCCTTCCTAAAACATCTTCTTTTTTATAAGTCTATCATGCCACTTAGCACGTTGTTGTTGAGTAATTGTTGTGCATTGTAGGGTGAGTAACCGTGCTTCATCCAATTCATTTAATTGTTTAAGTTATTTACTTTGGGCTTTCATCAAGTCTAGTCCTACTTCCTAGGCTCTTCCAATATCTCTATTTCAAATTCGATAGGGAAAATAGTTTCTTTTCCAAATACGAATTGATACGGGGAATAACGAGTAGTACTTCACCAAGATTTACAATAGGCCCACAAGACCCCTGACATTTTAGTAGCTCAATCCTCCCAATGTGTTCAAATTTTTCTGGTCAAAATCACCTCAATGACCTTGTTGGTGCTTTCAACTTTCCCATTCGCCTGCGGGTGATACAGAGGAGTGACTCTATGTGTGATATGACCATTCTATAGAGTGGTTGTAATCTTATGTCCTACAAACTGTGGCACTCCATGTGTGATCACTTCCCTAGGTAAACCACACCAAACAAATAACTCAAAAAGGAAATTAATTACAGTTTCTTCCGTAGCTCTTGGAAAGGCTATTATTTCTACACACTTTGTTACATAGTATGTAGAAACTAATATGTAGGCGTTGGTTTGATGGCAGGATGAATGGGAAAAAAAAATCCAACACTCACTGTTCGAAAGGTTTCATTACCAATTATGTCTACAATGACATTTCGTCGTATTAACCATCACAACCCATCCTTTCGCAGCTATCACAAGCCTGGACATAATTCTTGGCATATTTAAAGATAGTGGGTTGATAATAGCCCATTTGTAGTATTTTATGTTTGGTCTTGTGATCTGCAAAGTGTCCACCACAATGCTCGTCATGGCAAGCCTTTAGGATGTTGTAAATCTCATATTCTCGGATGCACCTACATATTTTCATATTATACCCCGTGTGAAAAAGGTATCCACCAATCCAAGAAAATCGGGTGCTGCATTGGACAAAAAACTTCCTCTCTCTAGCTCTCAGAGGCTTTGGTAGTTTTCCTATAGCTAGATAGTTTTATACATTTACATACCATGGAGGATTAACTAATATTACAAACAAATGTTCATCTAGAAACTAATCATCTACTGCTAACAGATCATTCATTTTCAGAACTCGAGGCAGAAAATCTGCAACTGGGTTTTCCTGCCCTGGACGACCTTTAATGGTAATATAAATCTCCTACAAAAGTAACAACCAACGGGTCACCCGCCCATTAGTATTCAGTTTATTAGCTAAGTATCTAATGGCAGAATGATAAGTATACACAAAAAATTTGTAGCCTATTATATAATGTTTAAATTTGTTTATGGCATGAATGACAACTAAAAATTCTTTTTCTATTACTGTATAATTGAGTTCAGCAGAAGTGAGATTTTTTCCGATATAATAAATAGCATAGGGATTTTTTTCTTCCTCTTGCCCTAGGAAAACACCTATTGTTGTGTCTAGCACATCTGAATAGGTATGAAAAGGCATCTCCAAATTGGGTCCACGAAACACTGGTATAGTCAACATTAACTTATTCAAATCTGTAAAATCATTGTCACATTTATCAAACCATTTAAATTCAATATTTCCTGTTAAAGCATACAAAGGCACAAAAATTCATGAGAAATTATCTATAAATCTGTGATAGTATCCTGCATATCCAAGGAATATACGTACCTCAGTTTGGGTGTAGGGTGTAGGTAGTAGGAGAATTACCTGTACTTTTTCTATGTCTACTTGTATTCCAGCTATAGAAATGTAGTTTCCTAGGATTACACCTTATGTCATCATCATGTAACATTTCACGTTACTTAAACACAGCTTGGTAGCGATGCATGGTTACAGAAATTTCTCTAAATTCTGTAGTGCTTGGTCAAAATCGTTCCCATAGGGTGTGAATTCATCCATGTAAACTTCAAGTCCCTCATTTATCAGATCAGAGAAAATACTGAGTATGGCCCTCTGAAATGTAGCTGGGGCATTGCATAAACCAAACGGTAACACTATAGGAAAACATACCCCATGGGAAGGTAAAGGTAATTTTGTCTTGGTCTTCAGGGTAAATTTGGATCTGGTTGTAGCCACTAAATCCATCAAGAAAATAAAAGAATCATTTTCATGCCAGTGTATCAAGAACTTTGTCAATAAATGGATGAGGGAAGTGGTCTTTCTACCTAACCTTGTTCAATTACATGTAGTCCACATAGATCTACCACTTCCCATTCTTTTTGGTAAAAAATACTAGTGGAGAGATGCACTTACTATCCGAAATAGGATAAATAAAATTCACGTCCAAAATCTTCTGCAATTATTCCTTTATGATATCCTTGAAATGTGGATTTAATCTCCATTGAGGTTGCAAAATAGGACGGACATCCTTTTTGTTGTATATGTGGTGTGTACATAATTGAGGGTCTATGCCCTTCATGTCTGGATAGTCCCAGGAAAAAGCCCCTTTATATTTTTGTAGAACATGAATAATATTTTTCCATTGGTCACTATCTAGATTATCATTAATGTTCAAAATCTTGTGTGGTTAAATCTCAACAGGCCTGTTGTTATGAACAATAGTTGTTGGTATATGCTGATTATCGACATCTTTCGAATATTCTTCTTGGGCTTCATTGTCAAGAATCTCTTTCAACATTTGACATTTTACATTATTCACAGTAGTTGACTAATTAATAATTAATTAATTACACGATCTTCAGTCTGATTCCTGAACTCAAGCACTTCTGGTACTGTAAGAGGTGAACAAATATTTTCTTCCAGGTATGTGGGTGGATGTTTGTGAGTTTTCATAATGAGTAGACTTGGTTTAGCAGGGAGATATAAAACAATATTTTTTACAACATTTCCTTTTTCAATGGTCATGCTACCCACATGAAAACCTATATAAGCATCGGCTGTTTCTAACTAAGGTTGACCCAAAATCAAAGGGTGTCCATCTAATCGACTTCTCGGGTTGATAACTATAAAATCCATTAGGTATTCCCATGATTCAACAAAAACAATAATGTCCTGTAAAGTTCCCTCAAGTTTAACGATCGAACGGTCAGGAAGTTCTAGCAAGGTAGTGGGTTTGAGAGCTATGATATCAAGTGCCTCACATGTTTCAGCCATTAAAATGTTAATGGTTACCCCTAAGTTGACTAGTGTGCTCGGAAAAGAGCGGCCATAAATTTGAAATGTAACTTTTTGATTTGTTTGATCTACTAATGTTTCCCTACCTAAAATAAGATTAGATAAAGTCCCTATGACATGGATGGTTGGTGAGGCTTTTGGCTTCCTCGTAGTATTTTCCACACTTAGTTCTTTAATCTTTTTAGTATAAATAGGAATATCTTGGATAGCCTAGAGGAGAGGAATTTTAATACATAAATTATTGAGTTCCCTTAAGAGATAAAAGTATGGATAAACAATGGATTTGGGTATTACTAATATTTTAGGAACGAAGGAGAAGTGATTATAATTTTTTCAAGATCTTGCTACTAGAATTTGTCTTCTCCCTGTTTTATTTTTGTATTAATCACAATCGAAGGTTTAGTTACTACTGGTGTTTCTAACTCATATTGTTGCTGGTTTTTATTTTTCTCAGGGGTAATAATGTGTCCTGATCTTATCTTAAGTTCATTTCATTGCATTTTTTTTATCTTACGGTCTAAATTTTCAACAATATGTATCAGTTGAACTGGTCTATTATTGGGATTTGGTTTTGGTTGAGCTAGTATTTGAGGATGCATAAGAGGTTGAGGATTTTGCTACAATGGATATGGGGCTGGTAATTTAAGGGGAGGTTTAGGACCCGTCCCCATAGGTGAATTGGTTATCCCCAGCAGTCGCTGCCAATTTGAAGACCAATTTGGATTGTGTGGAGTGGAGGCAGGCCACTGGGAAGGGTACATATTGTTTTTCCATAAAAGAATAGAAAAATGATATTTTGGCCAACAAATACATGGAGAGGGTTGGTTTGGCCAAAACGACATAAGAAATGGTTGGGACTGCCAAGTAGATAAATGTTATTGGTCTTGCCACGCTATTCCAGAATTTCGTTGTTGATTAAATGGTGGAGAAGAAAAGAACAGAGATGGGTCTTGTGACATACCTGTGGGTCTGGCTTCCCACTGTCGACATTGGTTCATTAAATATACTAGTTTTGTCTCTTCTTCTGCCTCTTTAAAAACTTATTTTAATACTAGAAGTGATGGGCACTGGTCTGTGGCATGATCCTTAGTACAAATAGTGCAGGTGTGGACCATGTCCAACTGACACTCCCTCTCACTTTACTTCTTAGGGTATCGTGGGCAGAAGATGGACAAATTTTGTTTTGTTACGGCTTGTTTCTGTCTGGCTTGTAGGATGTCCAACTATGTTGTGAGGGTGCCCAAGATATTAGTTTTGAAATCCTCTAAGAGATTGCTGATTTCCGTCCGACTTACGCTACCACCAGAAGCTATATTATTTATGGCAATAGTATCTTTTCCAGTTGGCTTGATGCACGTAATTCATCGAGAGTAACTGATACAAAGTTGAATAATTTCATCATAATTTTCTTGATAATTATCTCCTCTTCCCATTAAATTTAACGTTTCAATCCATTCATCCTTCATCCCTTTTATCATATTTACTTTTAAAACATCTTTAGATAATGCAAGACAAGGATACCTTTGTAAATTGTATCGAAACTGTTCAACATAGTCCTCTAGAGTTTCATTATATTTTTTGGTCATATTAAAAATTTCGTCTTTCAAATCTCTAGTCCTGCAATAATATTTATATTCAGTGAGAAAAAATTTCTCATTTTATCCCAAGAGTTAATAGTTCCTCGACCAAGCCCCATAAACCATCAAAAATTTGCTCCCTTTAATGTAGAGGGAAACAATTTTAGTTTGTGGGGATCAGTGGTATAATAATTTCCCGTACATAAAACTTCAAATTCAAACAAGAAGTAATATGATTATTCTGAGGTTAAACTATGGAAAGTAGGGATGTTATACAAAGGAATGGATTTCATGGGGGCATTAGCAACTAGGTCGACGATAGGATACTCCAATGTCCATGGTTTTCCGTAAGGTTGATTTTGCATCATCTGGTCAAATATGTGTTGATAATCTTCAGGAATCTCTTGGTCTGGAAAGTTGATTTGGACAGGACTAACTTCAAATTTGTAAGGGGTCTTACAACACTACCTTGATCTAGGATATCAATTATATTTTCTTGAACCGATATCTCAGGATATCTAGGTTCTGATGACTATATATTTGTTCCCACAACACCACTAGTTTCTTTGTCTCCTTTGTACATATTGCATGGATTTCCCTCTAGTGAAGGGTTATAATCAAAATTTTCTGTAACCCGAAAGCTTTGCTCATACCATTTGGTTTAGCTATGGATCTCGGTCTGAGTTGTGGATGGTGATCCTGATTCTTGAGGGATTACACTACGGATTTTTCCAGATATGGTCTGGGGTCCTACTAATGCTTGAGATTCTGATTTTCTTATGATGTTGTCTATAAAGGTTGGTCTTCCAAGGGTCACCGATCCCTTGGGCTTGGTTGATTTGGGTGGTGGGTTCATATCTATTTCTACTTTTTTCTTTCTATTCATTCATAGAAACATCTATTTCTATTTGACCTTTATGCATCTGCTCAAAAGCGTGCTCTTGAGAAAGCATTTTTCTTGCTGCTATGCAGGTTCTTACCTCTCGTTTTCAATACCCAAGTCTTTTGTGGAAATAAAATTCAAAAAAAAAATCACTTTTAACACTCTCCCTAGAAATGACGCCAAAATTTTGGTGCGCTAATATGAGTATGGAAATCAATCTCAATATGTACATTAATTATAAACCAAAGATACATTTTTTTATTTCAAGAGTTTTGGCACTATCTATGCAAGTGAGATCAGAGGCTATTTCCGAATAAAATGATTCTAAATCCTTTCAATAACCAATATCTAATTCTTGAAGTTGAATCTAAAATAATTCGAAAAGAAAAATTTAAAGCATTTCCAAACCATAAGTCTTGATCTATCTCAACTCATTTATAAAGAAACTAAATCCAAACACATGTATTGAAGGAATATGACTTAAATAACTAGTATCCGATATTAACAACAATTTATCTAATGAAAAGAGGAACTGCAGTAAATGAACAAAAATCAACTGTTCAAGCCTTTAATTGAGAATGACAGTAATTAATCACTTGATATCTATAATGGAATCACTCAAAAAGAACAACAATTAAACGTAATGCTTGGACTAATCTGAACAATTCATTAAAGAACAATATGCAAATGTAAAAATAAAAGCATCTAATATTTATCCCAAAATTTAAAGGTAAATTATGAAAATTAATTCTAACATCACACAACAATCGAAATAACTCAATTATACAAGATACAATAACTAATAATTGCAGAAAGGAAGGAAATAATTACAGCACAAAAGAAGTAGCAAATCTCCCAATGATTGGGCCCAAAGCCCCCAGAAGTTATTGCTAAAAATACTCAAAACACGAATACGAACCTAAGCACAATATTTCTCATTAATCAGAGTAGTAAAGATACAACATCACCATAATGAAAATACTCGGTCTTCAATACAAATATAATAATGTTAAAATGAGATTTAAAGCTCATAAATTAAAGTATTTTTTCTTTTCACCTATCAACATTATATAACCTAATGGGAAACTAATAGATGAGAGTGAATCCTCAGGATATGGAGATTCCGAGGATTTCACAACTAATAATCAGATTTCCATTATAAAATTAGCTTGATTATCCTTTTTTTTTCGCTATCCCATATGATCAAGAAGTGGTCTTCTTTCTTTCTTTGGTTGTTGTTGTTCCATCGATTGAACAACAACTGTCCAATTTTGATTTTTGCACATAAATGCAAGCAAAAGTTATTTTTATGCTAAAATCATACAATTTGTTGACACAATAGTTTATTCTAGATTCTTCCCAAAAATGGAGATAAATACATAAAAGTAAATGATTAACCAATCTAATATGAGGATAAAAACATACATTTTTTGTGACTCAACACCAATTATTAAGGAAATTCACAGTCATGCGAATTGTATAATTAATGTTGCAGCAAGAGAAACTACTATTACCAATTCAAAAGCATATTATTATTCAAAACATGCAAAGTAAAAAAAAGGACCTGGAAAAATTAGGCAGAAATAGTTGTTTGCTACAATCACTAAAGCATAAGGTTGCACTGTTGAATACATGAAACTCAGATGAAATTATTATTCTGATTTGCACAAGTAATTAGATCTTAAAGAATTTTTCATTGTAAAATTCCTTCCAACAACACCCCATTTTTTTTTATAGATTTATGTGATACAAGTAACACTGTCCTACTGATCTATTCACACTTCAACAACTTTACTAAAATTCATTTTCACATTTATACAAAAAACTTGCAGATATAGGAAGTTACATCCATAAAATAATATATTCATAATTTTCTTCTACATAAAATCTATATTCAATGAGACATTTACTCTAATAATTTATGTGCATAAAATTTACATCCATTGAGGCCTTTTGACAGACATTTTTTAAGCATAAAATATACAGCCATTGACGCATTTTGTCAAAATCTTGGAGACCATAATCTGTAAAGAAAATTTTGACAACTATTAGAAACATGAATATAATATTTTCACTCAACCTATTTAACCCATAAAATTCATAACTCAAAAATTCATTTATTTTCATATAAAAATAGAAACTAAACTATCTTAATCCTTCACCTAAAACTCGATAAAAAACACACACAGTTGGCATCATTAATATTCAAAATCACTCAGATTTGTGATCTGTGTTGTGAAAAGTGTTGGTGTGGAATAAAATGGGGAGTTATAGGACCATATCGCATGGATACCCCCTCATGTTGATCTCAAATGCAACAGAATTTCCCATAGATGCAGTTTCTTAACACAACAACACAAAAGATTCCTACTATCTCATTTATCAATTTTTACAAACACTTAGTGTGGAAACTTCATGTATAGTTGTACAGGGAGAAAAATAACCCAAATTTATGCTAATATGGTATTTTAATCACTCATGGAAACCTTTTATGGAAAAAGAATCATTATAAATAGAACAATAAAAACTTTGGAAACAAGTTCTTGTTTTAATCCCCCCTACATGTACATTCTCAACTATAACTATCATCCATTATTGGATAACTCATAACTAACTATGTAAATATCTCATAAAAATTCACAAGAAGCAATTTCCAATGAATTGAAAGCTATACAACACTTTTAAACTAATAATAAAATAAAATTTCAAGAATGCTTATGAACATACTTGGCAGACTACCTATACAATTCCAAAAATATGGAAATATGCACCAATTCCAATGAGAGTATGCTCTAGCTCCAATATCATTACCAAATCATTGTGAATCATATAGTTTTCCACCCAACCATATCCAAGGATAAATTCTCCCCCTCGAACCCCCGAGGGGTAAGAGCTCACAAGTAGTACCAAAATATAGTAATAGAGAGATATAAAAGGCAAGATAACGAATATAAGTTTAACTTCCTCTCAATACCACTCATGGGTAACTCCACCAGGTAGAAATAATTAGTAATTTAATTTAAGAATTCCATATTTATTTCGTCAACATTTGGCTACTCTGCAAAACTCTCCCTCTCACAATCCTCTTCAATTCTTTCCAACTCTTGGTATTACAATGGACCTCCGTCTCTCTTCCAAGTGAGAAGTCATGAGATGTATATATAGGAGGATGTTGTGTAACCAGCTCCAAAAAGAGAAGAAAAGAGATATAAATGCCTTAGAAATGAGCCACTTCGAGGGGGCAACCTCCAATACATTACATAAATGAACAATTCTTGGATGATACAATTTACAAAACCTCCTTTCTATATATAGGAGTCCATGGGGCCATAATGTAATCCTAGTGGGCCACAATGTAATCCTAGCCGACCTAACAATAATAATTTAAGGGCACAACAATAACAAAATGGGGGTTACAAGGGTACAATAATAACAATAAGGGGGTTACACTAACAACAATAAGGGACTATACTAGTAATATAGGGACCTAACATGCCCCTCTCCTTCAAAAAAAAGTGTTGTCCTCAACGCTTGAGTAGCTCTGGGTGCTTTTGTATAAAATTCTCATCCTCCCATGTAGAATCTTCAGTGGGTAAGTTCTTCCACTTGATGAGATACCTTGAAATTGATCGATTCCGTAGTTGTCAAGTTCTTATTTCCGTGACCGCTTCCGGTTCCAATATGATTTTTCCTTCCTCGTCAAGTTCTGGAAATATTGTTTGAACTGGAAGATTTTCACCTATAACCTTCTTTAAGCACGAAACATGGAAAACTGGATGTACTCGCGAAGAAGCAGGAAGCTCCAATTTGTATGCCATAGTACCAATCTTTTGCAACACCTTGCAAGGACCATAGTACTTTGGCGATAATTTATTATCCTTCTTAGCTTGCTTGAGGGACATTTGTTTATATGGTTGTAGCCGTAAAAATACCCAATCTCCTACATGAAAACTTCTCTCGCTGCAATGTTGATCTGCCTACTGTTTCATTCGATTTTGTGCCAAATTCAGGTTATCCTTTAAGAGTTGGAGAACTTCTTGCTGATGCTCGATGTGATCTTCCACTGCTTGAACCTTCGAAATTTCCCTTAAATATTATGTGATCGATGGTGGATGATATCCGTAAAGTGCCATAAATGGGGTCATTTTTGCTGCAGTATGGAAGGAAGTGTTATACCACCATTCAGTGAGAGGTAACCACTTGAACCATTGTGTTTGTTTATCAGATACAAAACAACGAAGATACCCTTCCAAACATTTATGTACTATCTCTGTTTGACCATCAGATTGAGGATGATAAGATGATCTATGAGCTAATTCAATACCCAAACAAGAAAATAACTCTGTCCAAAAATTTCCCGTAAAAATGGGATCTTTGTCGCTCACAATAACCCTTGGGCTTCCATGTAGCTTTTGAATTCTGTCCACAAATGTAGTAGCAACTGTACTTGCTTTAAATGGATGAGATAATGCACAAAAGTGTGCATACTTGGTAAGTCTATCAACTACCACCATGATGACATTCTTTCCTTCGGACTTAGGTAAACCTGTGATAAAATCCATTGAAATCTCCTCCCAACTTTGACTTGGAATGGATAAAGGTTGTAGAAGTCCCGGGGTCTTAATTGTCTCCACTTTATTCTGCTGGCAAACCAAACATTCCACCACAAACTTTTGAATATCAGATTTAAGGCCATCCCAAAAAAATCTTTCTTCACCCTGTGGTAAGTTTTTAAAAATCCCGAGTGTCCTCCTAAAGGAGAAGTGTGCAATTCCAGAAGAATCTTTTGTTTTAGTTGGGAATTCTTACAAAGATATAAGCGATCTTTGTACCATAAGGAACCATTTTTCCAACTAAATGTATCAGATGTACTAGGATCTTGCTGCAACTTTTGAATGAGTATCCATACATCTTTGTCCTTCTTCCATTCATCTCTTGCTTCAGTTATCCAATCTGGTTGGATAATAGAAATGGCACAAAGCAATGCCTCCACCTCTTCATTCTTTCTTGAGAGTGCATCTGCAACAACATTAAGCTTTCCTTTTTTGTAGATTATTTCAAAGTCATAACCCAACATCTTTGTGACCCATTTTTGTCGCTCTTCTAAAGATAGTCTTTGTTCCAAAAAGTGTTTAAGACTATCATGATCAGTTTTTACCTTGAAGTGTCTTCCCATTAGGTAAGTTCACCATTTCTTTAGTGCATGTAGTATTGCTAATATTTCCTTCTCATAAATAGGTTTCTGTAAATACTTTCCTTTGATTGGACGACTTTCAAAAGAAATGGGTCTTCCTTCCTGCATTAAAACTGCACCAATTCCATTTCCTGAGGCATCACATTCCACAATAAAGGTTTTTGTGAAGTCCGGCGTAGCTAAGACCGGTGCTAGGCACATTGCCTCTTTAAGATGTTCAAAGGCCTTAGTTTCTTCAAGAGTCCATGAAAATGCATCTTTCTTCAATAATGTTGTTAGAGGTGCTTCTATTCTCCCATAATTCTTAACAAACTTGCGATAATAGCCTGTTAACCCGAGAAATCCTCGCAACTGCTTTATTGTCTTGGGGACTTTCCATTCCTTAATGGCTTTAATTTTGTTAGGGTCTACTTTAACACCGTCGTGAGATATAATATGACCCAGATATTCCACCTCTTGTACTCCAAAGAAACATTTGGATGTTTTTGCATATAATTGTTTCTCCTGCAATAGTTTGAGCACCCTGTCAACATGTTCAACATGATCCTTCCAAGACCTGCCGTAGATTAGTATATCATCAAAAAATACTAGCACAAATTTTCTAAGGAAGGGTTTGAAAATGGAATTCATCAACCCTTGAAATGTAGAAGGTGCATCGGTAAGGCCAAAAGGCATGACCAAAAATTCATAATGACCCTCATGAGTTCGAAATGCTGTTTTTGGAATATCTTCAGTCTTCATTCTAATTTGATGATATCCTGAACGAAGATCCAACTTGGTAAAATAAATTGCTCCATGTAATTCATCCAATAATTCAATAATCACAGGAATGGAAAATTTGTCTTTAATGGTGAGCTTATTGAGCTCCCTATAATCTGGACACATTCGCCATGATCCATCCTTCTTGTGTACCAATACTACAGGAGCAGAGAAAGAACTTTGACTAGGTTGAATTATACCCGCCTCTAACATTTCTGCAATCATACGTTCAATTTCGCTCTTTTAGAAGTAAGGATATCTATAAGGCCTGATGTTTGGAGGAACACTTCTTGGAATCAAATGAATAGCATGATCATGATCACGAATAGGTGGGAGTCCTTTGGGAGTTTCAAACACCTTGGAATGATTGTCCAAGACTTGTTGGAGATCTGCAGAAATAGATGATTTTGATGTCGGAACTTCTAGTGAGCATAATTGTGCAATTACGCCTCGTTGTTTTTTCTTTAGAAGCTTTGTCATGACATTAGAGCTTATTATCCTTCCTGGCTTCCCCGCAATACCCCGTAATTCGACTTCCTTTCCTTCTGAAAAAAATTTCAAGAAAAGTTCTTGAAAATTAAAAGCTACCGTCCCCAAAGATTGTAACCATCGTACTCCTAGTACAACATCAGCACCTCCCATAGGAATGGCAAGCATTGGACTAGTCAATACATATTCCCCCATGGTTAGCTTGATATTATGGCATTTTCCAGAGCAATTTATAGTTCCTCCATTTGCAACTATCACTTGACATTCTGGTGCTGGGTATAGGAAACAATTTAATTCCTTGGCTACCTTACAATGAATAAAATTATGGGTGCTACCTGAATCAATCAACACTATTACCTTTTTCTTCTTGATCCGTCCTTCTATCTTGAGAGTTTGAGGAGTGGTAATTCCTGCCAGTGCATTACATGATATGGTCGGATTCATTTCTTCCTCTTCTAGGGTTGGTTCCCGGTGTATATCCTCTTCTTGTTCATTTTCTTCTTCCTCTTCACAATCTATGTAAAATAATTTCTTCTCAGCACACTTATGACCTTTAGTGTATTTGCTATCACAACCGTAGCAAAGCCCTTTTGCTCTTTTTTCTTCCAATTGTTGTGGTGTCAACCTTGTAGGTTGTGGAAATCTAGGCGTAGCAACACTTCCTTCTTTATAGAATTGAGTGGTAGGCTTCCTTGTCGCCATTATTTTACATTCAACTTTTCTTGCCAACTCGAATGCCTTCTCCAATGAATCCGGTTCCAAAACGCGAACTTCGTGTTGGATGTTATTCTTTAAAGTGCCTATGAAGAGATCGATCCTGTGTTCTTCTAGAATATCAGTTACCCTTCTATTCAATTTTTGGAAGTCCTCAATGTGCTGCCCCACTAAACCCTTTTGTTTGAGATTTATCAATTGGCTAAAGAAGGTGTTGCTCTTTGTATCCTCATAATGTGCTATCATTTCCTCCGTAAAAATTGACCGAGTGACAATTTTTTTACGAAAGCAAAGCCATCGATACCATACAAATGTATTTTGTTCTAAATGTAAAGTTGCAATGCGTACCTTTTGTGTGTTTCGCACGTTATGGAGATCAAAATATTGCTCCATCTGTAGTATCCATGTTACAGGATCCTTTCCATCAAAATTCCTCATATCCATTTTTGGAATATGGTGGTTCTTCCCGCCAACATTAGAGTTTATGAAATCACGATTAACATTTATTTTCTTCTCATCATGAGGTTATTCTACTATATTTCCACTATTAGGAATCATTCCTTGTTTTAAGCTTGTCATCAACCCTTCCATGTATGCTTTTAGATCATTCTTCATGTTTTCCATGTTGTCTTTCATGTCATCCATCTTAGCTTCCATGCCCATTTCCATGCCATCCATCTTAGCTTCCAAACCATTCATCTTAGCTTGCACGCCATCCATCTTAGCTTCCATGCCAGCTTCCATGCCATCCATATTGGCTTCCACGCCTTTCTTCAAAACTTCCATTTCATTTTTTGTTGCTCTTTGCGAGAGTGAAATTTGTTGCACTTGCTCTTGTAATTTTGATAGATCATGTTGCAATTCTTCATCTTCATGAGTCATGGTAGAGCCTTTTGAAGGCTTAATGGGTGTTGAATTCTTTTAGGCGCCATTTTAGAATCCAATATTGATACCTTTTAATTGCTTTGAGGAGCTCACTATTGAAATTGAATTATCTCTGTAATTGAAAATATTCGATATCTGAAATTAAGCCCTGTAGTATCCCTCTAAAGCTTCTTTCAAATGCCACAGGTCTGACCTAATTTGGATTCTCCAAGACAAAGTTGTGTCCAATCTCCCACAATGACCTAATTCTGAACTGGTTTAGTAGAGCGAAATTGTACGACTTGCCACGTGTCACTGTTTCGTCCTTTGTCTCTGAAATTGATAGCTAAGAAACTACAGTCTGTGTACTTGCGACCACTTTTTACGGCACTCCAATCTGATCCCTAAAGAGAGAGTTATTGAACGTTTCCCACGATCACCTCTTTGAGATGAAATTCAGGAGCCTGAAAAATCACTACATTCCACAGATCATATCTCCAAAAATATTGCGAACCAAGCTCTGAAATTTTTTGACGAATTTCCTCAGGATTTCAGCTTCGCACCATACGAATTTCAGATTCTGAACCTTCGTAGAAAAAACTTTATAGTGAAAATGCCACGATGACCTGTTTAGGAGCTTGAAAAAATACCTAACTTCCACAGATGATATCTCAGAAAATATTGCGAACCAAGCTCTGAAATTTTTAGAAAATCTGCCTCAAGATTTCAGCTTCGCACCCTAAAAATTTTAGCTTCTGAAACTTCGTAGAAAAAATGGTATAGCGAAAATTCCACGATGACCTGTTTGGAGCAGCGAAACCCTAGAATCCAAACCTCTGATACCAAATGTTGTGTAACCAGCTTCAAAAATAGAAGAAAAGAGATATCAACGCCTTAGAAATAAGCCACTTCGAGGGGGCAACCTCCAATACATTACATAAATGCACAATTCTTGGATGATACAATTTACAAAACCTTCTTTCTATATATAGGAGTCCATGGGGCCATAATGTAATCCTAGTGGGCCACAATGTAATCCTAGCCGACCTAACAATAATAATTTAAGGGCACAATAATAACAAAATGGGGTTACAAGGGTACAATAATAACAATAAGGGGGTTACACTAACAACAATAAGGGACTATAGTAGTAATATAGGGACCTAACAGAGGAGCAACCAATTTTTTTCATAAAGGAGAAGTAATCTGCATGCCTTGTATTCCATTTTATCAGAGTGTAACTCATTCCATTAAGGAGAGGTATGCATGCCTTAGTTATGGATACTGCAGCATCTGTATTAAAGAGAGTGTAAGAGGAATATTTTATGACATGTATTTATGGGTGTAAGAGGAATATGCCATTCTTTGATGAGTACATAAAAGGGAGTGTAATTTACTACTAAAAGAGAGCAAGAGAGAGAGAGACTTACATAGAGGTATGAGATTCATCAAGGAGAGAGGTGCAAAGTGATTGGGGAGATGAAGGTGACTTATAATTCCTTTTTGAAAGTAATATCATAGTCTCATAAAATATCATAATAATAATAATAATAATAATTAACATTAAGCCGATATTTAACTATTAGGTTTGATTAATGATAACTAATTTCCCTTCAACTACGCTTGATTACCAATTTATGAAAGGAAATTTCCAATTTTTGGAAAGACATGATTGGGATGCTAGACATGACTTTCTATTTTTATAGAGTCACTCTACAATTGTTAGAAAAGAGGTTTTATTAAGGAAATTCATCCCTGAGCTGCCCACGAGTAGTAATTTTTTCTCAAGAATAGGGATTCCGCACCCTTATTTCATCCATCTCTATGCCTTAGTAGATTGACAACTTTGCGCTCTGATATACTGTAATGATCCAAGATTCCACACCTTGATATTTTTAAATATTCAGGACTCTGCACTCTAAATATTTTATTATAGATACAAGACTCCATGTCTTTATCTTTCATGGATTTAGGAATCTATGCCTTAATCCTTTTATTCTATATCCAAGGCTCCACATCTTTATATTCCATGGATTTGGGACTATGTGCCCTAATTTTCATGGCTTCTCATCTACTCTTCTTTGAAACTTCGTGATTCACCTTAAGGTACTGATTGTGAGTTGATACCCATATGATGGTTCATTAGTAAGGTATTATTCCAAGACCTCCACACATCATAATCTCATAGATCAAAGGAATATAATGAATTTCATAGTTAAATTATTCAAAATTTACCAAGGATTGTGCATGACATCCCAAAAAGAAAGATAAATACATAAAATTAAATTATTAACCAATCTAATATGAGGATAAAAACATAACTTTTATGTGACTCAAAAAAAATTATTAAGGCAATTATCAATCATGCGAATTGTATAATTAATGTTGCAGCAATAGAAACTACTATTACCAATTCAGAAACATATTCTTCTTCAAAACATGAAAATTAAAAAAAAAGGAGTTGGAAAAATTAGGTAGAAATAGTTGTTTGCTACAGTCACGAAATCATAAGGTTGCACCCTTGAATACATGCAACTAAGATGAACTTATTATTATGATTTGTACAAGTAATTAAATCCTAAAGAATTTGTCATTGTAAAATTGTTTCTGACAACACCCATTTTTTTTTTTGCTAGATTTATGTGATACAAGTAACACTGTCCTGTTGACCTACTCACACTTCAACAACTTTACTAAAATTAATTTTCACATTTATACAAAAAACTTGTAGAGATAGGAAGCTACATCCATAAAATAATCTATTCATAAATTTATTCTACATAAAATCTATAGTCAATGAGACATTTACTCTAGTAATTTATGTGCATAAAATTTACATCCATTGAGGCCTTTTGAAAAACAGTTTTGAAGCATAAAATATACAACCATTGAGGCATTTTGTCAAACTGTTGGAGACCATCATCTCTTAAGAAAATTTTGACAACCATTACAAACATGAATATAAAATTTTTACTCAACCTATTTAACCCATAAAATTCATAACTTAAGACTTCAAATATTGGCATATTAAAATACAAACTAAACCATCTTAATCCTTCACCTAAAATTCGATAATAGACACACATAGTTGGCATCATTAATATTCAAAATCTCTCAGATTTACAATCTGCATTCTGAAAAGTGTTGGTGTGGAATCAAATGGGGAGTTGCAGGACCATATGGCATGGATACCCGCTGATGTTGAGCTCAAATGCAACAAAAATTCCCAGAGATGCATGTCTTAACAAAACAACACAAAAAATTCCTACTATCTCATTTATCAAAATTTTCAAACACTTAGTGTGGAAACTTCATGTACAGTTGTACAGGGAGAAATAGACACCCAAATTTATGCTAACATGGCATTTTAATCAACTCATGGAAACCTTTTATGGATAAAAAATCTTTATAAGTATAACATAAAAACTTTGGAAACAAATTCTTGTTTTAATCCTCCTACATGTACATCCTCAACTATAACTATCATTCATTATTGCATAACTCATAATTAACTACGTAAATATCTCATAAAAATTCACAAGTAGCAATTTCCAATGAACTCAAAGTTGTGCAACACATTTAAACTAATAATAAACTAAATTTTCAAGAATGCTGAGGAACATACCTCATAGTCTGAATTTCCAAAAATATGGAAATATGTTCCAACTCCAATGAGAGTATGCTCCAGCTCCAATATCCTTACCAAATCATTGTGAACCATATATTTTTCCACCCAAACATATCCAGGGATAAATTCTCCCCCTGGAACCCTGGGGGGGGTGGGGGGGGGGTGTGGGGTAAGAGCTCACGAGCAGTACCAAAATATAGTAGTAGAGAGATATATAAGGCAAGCTGACGAATATAAGTTTAACTTCCTCTCAATACCACTCATGGATAAATCCACCAGGTATAAATAATTAGTAATTTACTTTAAGAATTCCATATTTATTTCGACAACATTTGGCTACTCTCCAAGACTCTCTCTCTCACAATCCTCTTCAAGTCTTTCCAACTCTTGGTATTCCAATGGACCTCCTTCTCTCTTCCAAGTGAGAAGACATGAGACATATATATATGAAGAGCAACCAATTTATGTCCTAAAGGAGGATTAATATGCATTACTTGTATTCCATTTTATAGGAGTGTAACTCATTCCATAAAGGAGAGGTATGCATGCCTTAGTTAAGGAAAGTGTAACATATGAATTAAAGGAAGTGTAAGAGGAATATTTTATGACATGTATTTAATGGGTGTAAGAGGAATATGCCAATGTTTGATGAGTGCATAAAAGGGAGTGTAATTTACTACTAAAAGAGAGAGAGAGAGAGAGAGAGAGAGAGAGAGAGAGAGAGAGAGAGAGAGAGAGACTTACATAGATGTGTGAGATTCATCAAGGAGGGAGGTGTGAAGTGATTGAGGAGATGAAGGTGACTTATAATTCCTTTTTAACAATAATATCATAGTCTCATAAAATATAATAATAATAATAATAATAATAATAATATTAATAATAAAATTTAATATTAAGTAGATATTTAACTACTAAGTTTGATTAATGATAACTAATTTCCCTTCGACTACACTTGATTACCAATTTATGCAAGGAAATTTCCTATTTTTGGAAATACATGCTTGGAATGCTAGACGTGACTTTCTATTTTTAGAGATTCACTCTAGGATTGTTAGAAAAGAGGGTTTCTTAAGGAAATTCATCCTTGAGCTACCCACGAGTAGTATTTTTCTTCTCAAGAATAGGGATTCTACACCCCTATTGCATGCATCTTTGTGCCTTAGTAGATTGAAAACTTTGTACCCCCGATCTACTATAAATATCGAAGATTATACACCTTGATATTTTTATATGTTCAGGACTCTGCACCCTAAATATTTTATTATAGATACAAGAATCCATTTCTTTATCTTTCATGGATTTAGGAATATATACCTTAATCCTTTTATTCTATATCCAAGGCTCCACATCTTTATATTCGATGGATTTAGGACTCTGCACTCTAATTTTCATGGCTTCTCATCTACTCTTCTTTCAAACTACATGCTTCACCTTAAGGTACTGATTGTGAGCTCATACCCATATGATGGTTCATTAGTAAGGTCTTGTTACAAGACTTCCATCCACACATCACAATTTCATATATCAAAGGAATATAATGAATTTCATAATTAAATTATTCAAAATTTACCAAGGATTGTGCATGACTTCCATAGTCATTTTTTAATTTGGATAAATGACATCCACAACCATTTATAACTCGAGCATTCTTGTTAGCAATGACCAAATCCCCTGCCACATCATGCTTAGTATAAGATTAAGCATATATAACCATACAAATCATGTATCATTCATAAATCATAGGTAAACATATGTTCCACATAACCATGATCATCCATGGATCTATGTGTCTCAATATTGGACCACCATCCATGTCAACACCTATCTCAAAACTAGGATACCAAAAAATAAAACATCGATAATATGCACCTAACCAAAATAAGTCTTACTAAAGCTAGTCTTTATCATAAACACATAGCAACCTTGTGACCTAAACCAGGTCTATAGCATACAAAAATATACATGAGTCTGACTTGCATAATCTATATATCATTGCATCAAAATCACCGTCTCCAAGTGTCATCAAAGTTATCTCAACGAGAAGGGACACTAAAATTGTGAAATGAAAAGTTTACTAAAAAAGATAAAATCAACAATAGATTGTCATATATGAATTTTTTCTCTTGTACATTACACTTTGTAATGTTAATATTGTAATTGGAAGTTAGATAGTGACGATGGTAAACAAATTTACATCCACTAGATTATATAATTGTTACTTCCATTATACCAAGCTTACTAAATAGATTGAGACCTTTAATTCTACATCATGTTAACACAAAATTCAGATTTCACATGATCCGGGGGTATCCAGAAATTGAAGTGGCCTTCAAATAGCTCAAAATGAAAGTCATCATATGTAATATTCCTAATTAGCTTTCAGCGAGTTGGAATATTAATTTTTTCTTTTGTCATTTAGATAGATGAATAAGAGGGTAGGGAGACCCATAAATCTCTTTAGTAGGAATAAAACCACTTCTAGTGTGAATGTGGATAATCTTATCAGCTGTATGAAGCACTCTTAGATGTGAATAGAGGTTGAAGCATTTCATTGGGGTCAAGTTTGACCAAATCAACAATGCTGGTATGGAGGTAGTGGGGAGTTATTAAGGGACAATGCAAAGTTAGGGGGAGGAAGTCTCCATGAGAGTAGCATATTTAATGAGTGGGACCAAGGGTGAGGAGCCTCACAAAGCATATAAGGAAGGGGATGGAAGCCATAGAAGGTATTCTTATTATTTTTTATGTTTTGGTATTTTATGAATTTCTGCATGCTTCAGTTGTTTAGTGGAGTCTGTTGTGTTGTTTAGCAGAAGGGTGTTTCCTAGTGGAAATCCCACCCTCATCCTTAGGGGACTTCGAGTGCCCACTCAGGATAGGTTAATTCTGATACATTTCCAAAATCCAAAATCAGGCCAAGCCTCATCCATTATCCACAACACAGTCTCCTTCAGGACTGTGTTGTTTTGTAGGGTAGTAGCAATGGAGGGTTGATAGACCCAGATTCTGAGCTTGTTTTCAAGTGAGGGGAGAAGCCCTTCATCCGGGAAGCTAGAAAGGAGGTTCCTTGAGCATTATTTCATCATCCGGAATTAGGCCAAGTCTCTTCCATCATCTACAATGCAGTCTCCTTCAAAAAATGCGTTATTTTGCAGGGCAGTTGTAGTGGAGGGCCTAGTGCCCAAGTTTGTGAGTTAGATTTCCAGTGAGGGAAGTAGCCCTTTATCTAAGAGATATATTGGAGGAGTAAAAAAAAATTCCATATAATATCAACTACCTCCTATTAGTTATCTAGTTGTAGAGCGTTATTCATCCCTAAAGATGCATTTTGGAATTTTTTTATTTTGTGTATTTCTGAAAACCCTTTCTGGGTTGTCTTGGAATTGTGCTTGGGAGCTTAGATCTATATCCCCGAATTTTTTTGAGAATTATATTATTAGATATATATATTTATATTTTCTAGCTGCAGTTATTCCTCTTGGACTGCATAGTCATAGCATTTCAACATTTTTATGTACTAGCAACATTTCATATTTTGATGTATTAGATCATGGGAGGCTTGTTTTCCTAGCTTTATTGACCTTTTCCTCAGGAAATTGTACTTATTGTTTTCTATTAAATATAATGGAATGGCTCTATGATTGTCTCATGTTTTGATGTATTGATATTCACTGCTATTTCCAGTTTTATGTTCAATATTGATGCTTTTCCTGTTTTGGAATATTATAGTGGTATCAGAGCATAATCTTGGCTCAGCTTATGGGGCGCTGCATCTATAACATATATAGAAATGGAGGAAAGATAATTTCCAAAATTTCTTCTCCATACCATGAAAAATATTTCCAAATAAATCAAGGAGATGAGGCTAGAAAGACAAAAGGAATCCCCTAGAGGGTTTCAACATGGAGAGAGTTCTGACACCTCACATGTTTGGTGTGAGAAACCAGCATTACAACCTTTTTCACAAGGCTCCACCATGCCCAAAATCATAGCAATAGAAAATTAGGTGGGAGGGTCACAAAAGGAGGAAACCCTTGGTGATTATTTCTTAGAGTATGAATCTCAATCTTAGAGGTTCAAGGAGCACTTGAACTTCCAAGATTTATGTCAAACCAAGGATAATAGAAGACCAAATAATCACAATAAAAGTGGAGGGTACATGTATAACAATGACCTGCAGCGTACTATGGGTAGATTATTTCTTCCCTCTTTTTCTGGGTCACGCAAGTGCACAACCAAGGCTTGGGTAGAGAAGCTGGATACTTATTTTTAGTTGAACTAAGTTTCAGAGATAGAGGCAATTAAGATAGCAGCACTACACCTTGAAGGTGAAGCAAAGGATTGGTGGTATCATGGTCTATCTACACTAGGGCGTGCTAGTGTCAATGACTATGCATAATTTACCTAGAGGTTTGTGGAAATATTTGACTGCAAAAATACATAAGCACATTTTGTTGATCTAACTAAACTTAAGCAGACATGAGATCCAGAGATTGATATCTCTGAATTTATAAACTCTCAGTTATGGTTTCTGATATATCTAAAATTAGGAGAGTATATATTTTTATTGACGGGCTAGCAGAACCTTTGCATGGGTTGGTGAAACCCAGAAAACCAACTACTCTTCAAGATGCTATTGAGAGGGATAGAGATTTATAGGATGATTTGCTAAGGGAAAAAGATCCATTTTAGCAAAGGCCACCCTTTCAGTCAAAATGGAATATGTGAAGGTTATTCCTTCAAAGGAGAACCAAAATAAATGCCTCTTAGTGATTATGTCCGAAGAGACTTGAGGAGGAGGAAACTTTGCTTCACATGCCAAGAACAAAGGGCACTAAGGCATTAGTGTACAGCAGGGAAGGCACACTATATAGAGGTATTCTCTGATAGTGACTCAGGAGGAAGAAGAGGAGTTAGAAGGAGATAACACTGTCATGATATGCGGGGAGGATCCACCACCACCAGGAGGTGGGAATGTAGCTTTTGCTTTAGTTGGAGGGGTCATTGCATCTTTGCGAGAAGCACCCAAGTATCTAACTTTGAGAGTCTAAGGTAAAGTTCAGGATCATAGAGTATCAGTATTGACTAACAATGGGGATACCCAAAAATTATTTATCCTCAGTTAGTACAGAGGAGAGCAATACCCATTAATGATTTTGAGGGATTCTAAGTTTTGGTAGTAGGAGCTAGAACCATGCAGTGTATGAAGTATGTTCTAGTATTGTCAGTAACCTTAGGGATGTATAATTTGACTAATCACTTCTTTTTGGTCAACATCCCTTACACCGATGTGATATTGGGTGTGCAGCGGTTGATTACATTGGGGAAATTCACCACATATTGGGAGACTTTGCAGATGGTGTAGGTAGACAAGAAGAGTGTTAAGCATCAGATGATTAGTGGAATGTGCACTTATCCACCTCAAATAGCCTCTTCACATAATATTGACCTTGATCTTCACAATGGGAGAAAGGATACTTTAGTCCACATAGATATGAAGTTGACTCTAAACCATGATGTTGTATTATTTGGAGGCATTCCACAAGGAAGGCCCCCACACCAGGAGTTGGTTAAAGAGTTCTCACAACTAGTTGCACCATTCATAGATATGACTGAGATGGGAGCCTTGAGTGCGTCTATTAAAAATCAAAGTGTCCTTGGTAGGCTCAAGGAGGAGATGGATATTCTCTTAGTATTAATATTGCCAACTCTCACCGAACATCTTACACTGAGATAAAGTGTTTCAGGAGTATTTGATGGCACAATATTGGTGCAAAGGGGATACTCCATAGCCCCAGAGAGTAAGAAGATACTTCCACATAGGAATAATTCTTACATATATGGTAGAGGTTTGTTGGAATTCATGCATACATTGGCCAAAGTCAGAAATTTTTGGATGGGAAATAAATTCCAAATGAAGACTAACCTCCATAAACTTCAACCCTTACTTGAGCAGGAGCAGATGCAAGGGAGGCAGCAAAAGCAGGATAACAATGTTCCAACATGTGGCTTTGGCATGGAGCATGTCAAAGAGGGGAACTGTAAGGTGACAGATACCTTATAAAAAAGGCCAGTATCGTTGACATTGTCGAGCCTAGATCGATATTTGGAGTCCCAGCTATTGGTGGAGTATTCCAAGAATCACTTCACATGTGAAGTGCTTGATGGGAAGATGAAAGATGAGAGGTATAAGGTGATGGGTGGAGTCAACTATTACCAGGATCAAATATTTTTTACTATAGACTATCAACTCAAGAAGAAGATTCTACATGCAGCACATGAATCACTCCTTTCTAGTCACCAAAATTTCATTGGGACCTATCAGGCCATTGGGGAGAGATTATAATGGGAGGGTCTCGAGGAGGATGTGCACCAACATATTAGGAGATGTATGGTTTTATTGAATAACGAGGAGGAATACCACCACCCTGCAAGTTTGTTACAGCCGCTTCCCTTTCGAGTAGAGAGATGGGAAAGCTCATCTATGGACCTCTTCACCAGCTTGCCAATGGTACATGGTAACGGTTGTATCTTTGTACTTAATTATAAACTAACCAATTATTTGCATTCCATTTCCATTCACTTACAGTACATTTCTCCAAAAGAGGGAAAGCCTCTCTTTATACTTCATGGTCTTCTTGGAGCCATAATCAGTGATGAGAATGACCACTACCTAGGAGGCTTTGGGGAGATGATATATCATTCGAGGTGTAATCTGTTGACACTCAACATTAGTTGCTACCCCCCAGAAAATAAGAAAAGAAGGGTAACAAGAAAGTGGCTGGGAAGCTACTTTCCACATTATGTTCTGAGGCAACAAGGAGTAGAACTGTGTTGGTTCCACTTGAGGGACTATTATCACCCTCTGGTATTTCATATGGTAGTTAGTGTATCTATAATTTTGATTCAATTGATTGATGATGTTTTATTCATTACTTTTGGAATGGCTGGAGGGATGGAACATGGATTGGAGTTGTTCCTAGGGAGTGAGATCTCCAACATTTTTCATGTCCCATGCTTCAGTAAGGACATTGGAAAGTAGATAGTTTCTACCATGGATCTCTTACTTCCTTATGATGTGAGCCATTTGGCTAACTTGGACACTTGGGAGGAGAAGCTAAGGGGCATATTGATTGGGTAACATCTAATTTAGTGGAGTATCCTATCAGATTTGGGTACCACCAGGGAAGGAGAAGAGGTTTTGCAACATTCATCCTTAAAGTTTCTTGAGGAAAAACAACATTTATGAGGGGAGGACTATAATGTTCCTAATTAGCTTTCAACTAGTTGGAATATTAATTTTTTCTTTTTTCATTTAGATATATGAATAAGAGGGTAGGGAGACCCATAAATCTCCTTAGTAGGTGTTAGAATCATGTATTTTTTCAATATCACAAGATGACTGTCTATTCCTTATATTTTTTCTGATGAAAATAATATTCCCTGACTATCATTTATTTTTAGAAATATCACTGCCTTGGTTATTTCTTTAAAAAATCTCCATTACCTTTCATTTTACCCTTTTCTGACATTCTCATGTTCTGAATTCCAATTTTTAACCCCTAATCCCCTCATTTTAGCTTTTTCCCCTTCTTAAAACCTCATTACCATTACTAAAAATCCTTACCCCCTTCACTCATTCCCCTTTCTTTCGTTAAAAACAATGTAAAAACCCATTTTTACATTTTTTTTAAATAAATTTAGCCTATTGGGTCCCACTTTGATAAACCCTATTTATTAAGCCCCGACCCCGTAATATTAAAACCTCTAATCCTTTTTATATTAAAGCCTATAATTTAATAACCTGGGCTTTAATATATCCCCAGGCCCCACTTTGCATCACTTCCTGCTAAACATATAAAACCCCACTTTATATTTTAAACTGTTGTCCCTTTTAGATGCCAACCCCACCTTTCAAATCAGCCTATGATCAAACCATTGCCTGACCACCGTCCGATCTCCACCCCTTGATCTAATGGCCCATGATATATTTCGCAACCCGAATCACCCGAAGTTTAAAACCTTAGGACTATTGGGAAATGGGTGGTTTCGTAACCACTCCCTTCCACCATAGGTCACCTCTCCGCTTTATCACATCCCTCCATCATAAACTGCCAAACCACTTGTGCACCATGCGATAAACTAGAAACTGCCTCCGCGCCATAAAATGAAACCATTGAACCCTTTAAAATATTGTTAAACCCTGTGCTATCACACTGAAATCCCAAACCTCTATGATAACCCCTACAAGGTTTCTGAAGACCTGGGAGGCCATAGCTAAATGTGGAAATCGAAAACCTCCACTATTCGGACTCCTTCCACAGTTTTCCCAAGTTCCTTCATTTCATCGCTCTCCTCACTATGGACTTGTGTTTTAAATTAACAATTGTTTTAATTGTTCTAGTGATTAGTGTACCAATAGATGGGATGAACAAACTTTCGGTCCTTGTTCCAAAGAGTTGTTTAAATCTAAACTCTATGGATTACAATTTAAAGGCCTCATTCACTAGAGGATTAGGAGTAGAAGAATAAACAAAAGCAACAATGGAGTAGTAAGGGTAAATATGAAGATAGGTTAAAAATAAAAGACAAAAATTAAAGAATAGAGTTAAGGAAAAGACAGTGAAAAGTAAAAAATTCACTTTGACAATGAAAGGTAAAAGAGGTAAACATAGAATTCAAGGGTTAAGGTGCAACTAGATGAAAGGCAGATAAAGAAGTAAAAGAAGAAATTACAAGTGATAGAAAAGGCAGTAAAGAAGTATAAAGATAAGGATGGTTTGAATTTTAAAGACAAATCAGAGGACAAATCAACAAGGAAGGAAAAATCAGATGTCGAAATAGCATTTACTACTTCTCAAAACACATAGGCCACCTCTAGCTGAAATTTGATTTAATGAAAGACACGAATGTCAATATTTCAATTAGAGATATTTTAGCATCAATTCAAAAGTTATTGTAAAATTTAATTTTTCATGCAGTGGGTCAAATATATTTTAAAGTTAGCTTAGAAGTTAATTTGAGAGTTATTATTATAGTAAGTTTGTTAGAGATATTTTTGGCTTGGGCCTTGCATGGTCTCAAATGTCAAAAATTCATTTAATCTGTAGAAAATACAGTCTGTCACCCTAGATTAGGGCAACCTCCTCAATTTTAGTTTTAAATATTGCATGCATTTTTATTGTTGGTTGTTGGTGGATTATTTGGACTTTGTTTAGACTCTGAGTTGCAAATATCATTTGAATTGGAGCACTATAATTTTTTTTGAGCTAGACATCAGTAACACAAGCACTTCCACATGATCCTTGAGCTATGTTAATGGTGATGTTATCCCTTTATGTCAATTTCTCTTCTTTTTTTTCATGTTGTCCATCAATTTCTCTGATAGCAAAAAAAAGAAATTTAGACTAAGATATGTTTCTTGAGAACCTTAATTCTATCTGTTTTTGTTATCTTAATGTTTTCCTTTGAAAGTATAACTAAAGAATTCTTAAATGCTCATTAGTATTACTGGATTGTTGTTTTAAGGTCTCCTTTGTGAAGTATAGCTAAATAATTCTTAAATTATATTTATTTTTACCCAATTGTTGTCTTAAAGCTTTCTCTGAATTTTAGTTAAAGAATTCTTAACTGCTCTTTAATTTCACTGAATTGTTACCTTGAATATTTTCCCCTAACTTAAATGCAGATTTCAGAGACTTTCTGTTCTGCATTTATGTTGAAGTATAGCTAAAGGATTCTTAACTAGCCTTTAACCTTACTGAACTCACAATTTTCTGCCACCTCATATTCATCTTTGCCAAAAAGATCCATTTGATATAGTTAGCTTTCCCTATGAAAACCCTTGAAAAATTGATGTACAACTCAACCCTTTACGACTCCATAGCCCAATGGATTAAGCTTCCCACATTTTCTATCTATCCATCCAGAGAAAAAATCAAACAAACAACCCTAATCATTATGACTAGCCTAAAAAAATATATATAATCATAACTCTATATCAGTTTATTATAAATCTAGAGAGAGCCCTCTCTGAGCCCAGGAAGGCTAGTTCCTAGACTCCAAAGTGGTTTGATGTGGTTCTGTGCTATTTTTTCTTTCCAATCTTACAAATTACAGGGAGCCAACATAATGGTGACCATACTGGGGAATATTGAGAAAAACTTAATATTATCAAAACTAAAATAAAACCCAGCCAAAACACTCTATGAATAAAGTATTTTTCTTTCACATGTTGGTTTTTTTTCAGTTATTATAAAACTTTCAACCTCTCTATGCCTTGAGTCTAAATTCTAGCACCTCGAATAATTTGTACCAGATACCATCCTGACCCAAACATTCCTGCAATAGTTGACAATCTAGAGAAAATCCTAAGGAAAACTCCTAGTTCTAAGAGTTCAACTATTAGCAAGCCTATTCACAAGGCCAGTTCCCTACCTAAAAACCTTAAAAACTTGCAAGATATCCAATTTGACTCACACTTTGAACAAATATTTTTCAAGAGTAGATCTGAGAATTGGATAATGCAGATAATTTTGGACCCATCCATCTTATAGCAGAGTCTTGTTATAGAAGCCTCAATGCCCATTCATACATATATTGTCCACCTTCCTCCATTCAACCCTCCACCTCCCTTTATCAACCCTCCACTTGTTGACCCCCCATGGGTTTCCCAACCACCAGTCATGGCAACCTGGTATTCCCCATTAGTCCTATCATTGCCTTTAGTGCCTCTACCGCAGGACTATTAGTCCAAATCCCCCCTATTTGATGAAATTCATTCTACAACTGCTCAAAAACATGTGGATAGAATGGATTACTATTTTTTTAGAAAAGAGATAGATGATGAAACTATTAAGATAAGAATGATTTCCCAAAGCCTAGGGGGAGAAGCAAAAAAGTGGTTTAAAGTCCTAACCTCTCATAGTATACCTGACCTACCTTCTTTTCATCAACTGTTCCTCAATAAATGGGAAGTGAAGAAAAATCCTCTTCAGATCTTGTCAGAATATAAAAAAATCAAGATAAATGTTCGAGAGAGTGTCCAAGATTACTTCACTAGGTTCAACAGTGTATATAACGCCCTCCATCCTCACATGAAACCCCCACAAGACCTAGCCCTAATGAAATTTCCAGATGGTTTTGACCCAGAGATGGCTTATCAACTAAGAGAGAGAGACCCTCCTACATTAGAAGACATGGAAAGGGGTGCAATAAGTGTAAAAGCAAATATGATTGCCAAAAGGGCTAGAATGAAAAATGAAAAGAGAGTCACATATAGGGAAGAATTTGTAGCCTCTACATTTCATAGTAATATTGATAACCTCATTAGAACTATCGAGATGATGATGGAGAAAATAAACCTTAATGAGAGATCCTTCCCCAGAGAAACCCAAGCAGCTCCTCATAATATAAACCAAAACCAAAACCAAAAATTTAGGAGAAACCCCCCTCAAATAAGACAGAGGAAACAAAGAAGACCTGGCCAGCAAATCATGCCTCCTTTCCAAGAAAACTACGCTGATGAGGATGAAGGGGTGGTTGAAGAGCTAGAATAAATTCAAATTAACCTAATGGGAGTTAATTATGAGGATATTGTTTTCCTCACTAAAGAAGAGAAAAGCATATTTTCCCCAACTCAAATTGAATAAGAATGCCAAGAATTTGAAGACTATAAACAAGGATTCAAAAATGATATCATGGAGGTGCATAGAAAATATGACCTCAGAAGAAAGAAATCCCAAGACATTCCCAAGAGAAAGAGTTCTAAAATTTATTCTAGAAAGGCTCGTGAAACTGATCCTAAAAAGACAGCGAAAAGTTCAAATAAAATGGTTCAAGGTTTTGATAAAAATAAAAACAAAAATAGTATAGAAATTAGCACTAGTAAATCAAATATCAGCCCTAACAAAACTGATCCATCTCATACCCTAATGTAAGTCAACAGTCTGAAGTTGCTGCAAAAATAATGTCTGATAAAACTGATTCAAATCTGCCAAAAACAAAAACACCATTTAGTATTGAGAATGAAATTTCCAAGATGAATATTTCCATACCTCTCACTAAATTATTAGACCAAGATGTATATAGATCCCAAGTTTTGAAAGCACTAAACATAGGAGAAAATATTGATACTGTAAATTTGAATGATGACAAACCTGAACTTTTGTTTGGACCTGATGTAGAAGGTAAATTCCAAGAGGGAGGTATGCCCCCATTTTATGCCAGTTTGAATATTCATGACAAAATCCTCCATAATGCCATGTTAGATTCAAGAGCATCTCATAATCTCATGCCAACGGTAATTATGGAGAAACTTGGCCTTGAGATAACCATACCGTACAAACACCTATACTCTTTTGACTCCAGTAGAGCTAAATGTCTAGGCCCAGTCAAATATCTCTATGTTACTTTAGCATAAATACTAGCCAAAAG
This sequence comes from Pinus albicaulis, assembly GCA_034641835.2. NCBI lineage: Eukaryota > Viridiplantae > Streptophyta > Pinopsida > Pinales > Pinaceae > Pinus > Pinus albicaulis. The sequence goes on from CM076581.1 coordinate 1,389,787,147, forward strand.
CCTAGTAATGGATATTGTAGTGGCTGAGATTCCCCCTAGATATGGCATGCTTCTATCACGCTCATGGGGAGCCAAGCTTCAAGGCACCCTCCAAATGGATATGACTTATGCTACCATACCAATATTTAGTCAACCTAGATGATTGTATAGGGAAACTCATATGAAATACATGGTGAGCAGTCAAGAAAAACCTGATAACTCCCCTCTCTACTTTTTCCACTCAAACCTTGATACAATTGTCCTTTATAATGATGAAAAAATTAATGAACAAGTAGTAGTTAATGAAAAAATAGCTGAAAAAGAAGGAGAAAAGTAAGAACAGTCAGACCAAATAGAAAAATAAAAACACAACTTTGAACTGGAACCTCTTTGGAGCATGATTTTGATGGCTCTTGTGGCAAAAATGGATCAAGAGTAGGTGTTTGGATGCACAACACTAAGAACAACCACACAGAGGGTCACTCCTACACATTGAACTTTCAGTGTACAAATAATATAGTAGAATATGAGGCACTCCTTCTAGGGTTACAATTATTGAAGAAAGTAGAGGCCAAAAGGATCTTTTTCCATGGGGATTTTGAGCTAGTCATTACGAAAATTAAGGGAGAATATTCGGCTAAGCATCCTAGATTAAAAGTATAAAAAAATGTTTCCCTTGACCTCCCAAAAAAATTCAAAGAATATGACCTTGCCTTTATCCTAAGAAATCAAAATATCCTTTCCAATGGACTAGAATTTGTAGCCAACACTTTTCAACTCCCTCATTCTAACAAACAATACATAGTACAAGTTAAATATAGACCAGTGGTCCATGATAATATAAGATATTGGAAGGTTTTTGAAGATGACCAACAGATTGAAGAATTCCTGAAATCCAAAACTGAGTTTGAAATTCCAAATTCATACCTAAATCATGAAGAGAACTAGTCTACTAAGGAACAAACATACAAAGAGGAGCCCCCTCATGATGCTGATATAAATCTGTTATAAAATAAATAACCACATAGGATAGAAATGTGTGAAGATACAGAAAAAGAAGAATTTGAAGTGTTACGACTTAGATACAATACCTTGCCAAGAGGGCTTGTCCCTCTAGAGGAAATTTTTGATTTCAATGATGTTGCTAAAAAGCAAAAAATGGAATCCACTAGAGAAAATTATAGAGGAGTGAAATTTGGGCAGTGAGCAAGAGCCCAAGATGGTAAAACTATCAAAAACATTGATAGCACCTATAAAGTAGAAATATATTTAGTTATTCAAAGAATTTATTGATGTGTTTGCCTGGAGTTATGAAGACTTGAAGTCATATGATACTGATATCATCCAGAATAAAATCCCACATAAAGAGAGCCAGAAGCCCTTTAAACAGAAGCTACACAGAATAAATCTTGTCCAAATGCCAATAATTGAGAAAGAGATAAAGAAAATGTACGATGTTGGGATAATAATTCCACTCAGGTACTCAGAATGGGTTTCAAATATTGTATCTTTGAGGAAGAAGATGGGGGAGATTAGACTCTTCATTGACTTCAGAAATCTAAATAAAGCATCCCTGAAGGACAAATACCCTTTACCAAACATGGAACACATATTGCTAAGGGTACTAGGCTCCAAAAGGATCTCTCTACTAGATGGCTTTTTAGGGTGCAATCAGGTGCTGGTACATCTAGATGATTAACACAAAACAACATTCGCTACACCTTGGGGCACCTTTATGTATGTAAAAATGACTTTTGGGTTAATGAATGCTAGAGCCGCTTTTCGAAGAGAAATGGATATTGATTTTTCAGAAGAAATATTTTTATTCATTGTGATATATCTTGATGACCTCACAGTCTATTGAAAAACTGATGAAGAACATCTAGCTCATCTAAGAAAGGTTTTTGAGAAATCCAGAAAGTACGGTCTATCTATGAATCCTAAGAAATCTTTATTTGGCTTTAAAGAAGGAAATATTGTATGCCACATCATATCTAAATAAGGGATCAATATTGACTCAAATAATATTGAGGGAATATTTCAGATCAACCACCCAAGAAATATCAAAGGGTTGCAATTTTTCATTCGAAAGATAAAATTTTTAAGATGGTTTATACCAAACCTTGTAGAAATCCTGAGGAACATCACCAACATGCTAAAAAGGGAGTCAGGGGTCAAGTGGACCAAGGAAGAAAAATAGTATTTTGACTTAGTGAAGCAATCACTTACACAAGCACCAGTTCTGATCTGCCCTAACTTCACCAAAGATTTATTCATGTTCTCCTTTGCATCAGAACACACATTTGTGGTTGTATTACTGCAGAAAAATAAAAAGGGACATGAGCATCCCATAGAATTCTTCATCCAAGCTTTAAGGGATGCACCTTTGAAATATAATATCATGGAATAGCAGGCTTTTCCCTTAATCAAACCACTAAAGGATTTCAGAGTCTACATTCTACATTCACACATCATTACATTTGTGCCCCATATAGTGGTTAAAGACATTCTAACACATGATCCTGATGGAAAAATAGGAAAATGGATTATTATCATTTCGGAATATGATTTAGAAATAAAAACCACCAAATTTTTCGAAGGAGATGGGCTGGCTAAACTAATGGTTGAAACAAATTTTCAAGAACTAGACATCAATATGATTCACTCATTGGATGAACAAAAGGAGCTGGCAACTCCAGCTATCAAGGAAGCATTCCTAAATTTTCCCTGGTACATAGATATGCTATATGTGATTTTAAATTTAAATGTGCCTCATGGTTTGTCCAAAATAAAGGCCAAATTATTGAAATTAAAAGCCGTAAATTTTTGCATTTTGGAAAAAGTTCTATATTGGAAACATTCTGGTGGTGTATTTCTCAAATCTTTGCCTAAAGAAGATGCAGATACGATTATGTATGAATTTCATGAAGGATAATGTGGAGGCCACCTTTATTGGAAAACAATTGTTAATAAGATCCTGAGGGCTGGTTTCTATTGACCAACCCTTTTCCAAGACATCCATAAAATGGTAGTTGCCTATCATAACTGCCAAATTTTTGAGGGAAAAAGAAAGTTGATACCTTTTCCATTACAACCAATATTTGTTGAGGCTCCTTTTCAACAATGGGGTCTATATTTTATTGGAGAAATCCATCCTTCATCCTCTGCCCAACGTAAATGGATCCTTACTACAACTGACTATTTTACCAAGTGGATAGAAGCCATTCCTTCTAGGACTAGCACAGAGTCAGTAATTATCAAAATCCTTGAAACCAAAATTCTATCTAGATTTGGTTGTCCTAGAAAAATAATTACTGATGTTAGGGTCTCGTGATTTGGTAGATTGGCTAAATCAAATGACAGGGTAACATCAGACTAGTCTTTGGAGTCCTAGGACCTAGCCTTCCTGGACTCAGAAACAACTCTCTTGATTGTGTGAAGGATGTGAACTTGTTTGCTTCGGGTGATTAATTTTAGGCTAGTTTTTAAGTGTAATTAGTTAGTTTGTTTTGGGTTGGGGTAATATGACTAAGTAGGATAGGTGGAATGAGAGGTTGTCAAATCAATAGGGCTATGGGGTCAGATGAAGTCGAGGGTGTCTAAATGATGAAACAGAGTGTATTGTAGGGTCGATTTAGCAAGGTTAATGGATGCTTTGGGTGATGTATGAGGTGTAATGAACATTAAGTTTGGGAAAAACTAAGAGGTATTAAACATATATAGTCTGAAAGCAATAACTCATGAATTATGGCAAACCATTAATCTCTATGAACAATACTCAAACTGATAAACATGTAAGATGAACATTCTGGTAATACATAGAAGCATTAGAACTCCTAACTTTATAAATTCACCTTCAACTTTTTCAGAAAACAGCTAAGATAAAAAAAAAACTCAATATATGGAGAGGGAACTCCTAAATTGCATATATCAAACTATCGGGAACTTTGAAACAAGTTGGTAAGCATGGGAAAAGTGAAAGATCGAAACGAGACCTCTTTGTCTTAACCTAATCAATCAGTATTCCATAGAAAAGCTTCACAATAGCATTTTGAAAACTTTAAATAATTAGGGCATACCATGAATCGTATTTATAAACTAACATACTAACCATTAATGAAATAAAAAAATAATTAGTGGGCCTAAGGAGAAATCAAGAATTCCTTAAGATGACTAAAAGAAGAAAACATCAAAACTATAGAAGACATGAGGTTTGAGGTGCTTCCATGAGCATATCTCAACCTTTAATTTTCTGATCTATAGCAACCAAGTAGACTGAAACAAAATGAGGACAAGAAAACATTAACAAGTTAGGAAAACATCACCATTCACCAAGTTATGGAATCTTGCAAGCAAGCTTCACCAACATCAAGCCACAGAAGCCATTCATTCGCTTCATAAAACCAATATCTTGTCCAAGCCCATAAAACCATGTATTTCTCTTAAACACATGAATCCTCATGTCTTATATAGAAAATGAGGAGAGGAGAGCCTACTAGAGCATCTAGAAGCCTATTGGCCAAAGAGAAATATCCTAACTTGTACTCCTTGAGGCTTTACCCCAAGGCACAAAAATATCTAAATAAATGTCTTTTCTGAATATAAATGGAAATAAAATTGACTTTTAGGCTTGACATGCCTAAGAAAACTTTCCAAACAGACATTTTTCCCACTCAGCCACAAGAGCGTAGCACATGTCTCAAACAGTGAAAAAATGCCAGGTGCGTAGCACTGAAATTGGCGTTGTTGCAGCAGTATTTTGGAGGTCTTCCCAACACCGGGTTTAGCTCCGTGATGGCTCGTTGGAAATTCTGATGAGTCTACTTTCCAAAAATATTTGATTGGTGTTGATTGTTTTCCATTTAGCTGCTCAAAAATCAAATCTCCTAGCACTGATCTGTGCGTAACACCTAGTCTGAAAAGGAGGCAGAAAGGTCAAATTGTTTATTTTTTTGACCTTTTGAGGGAGTAAAAATGCTCCAAATGATCTAAAAATAGGTGAGTAGACTGTTGATGATGTGAAAAATCCAAAAATGTAAAATTTGAGAGCTGAAGATGCACCAAATTTGTGCGTACCACCTAGTGTGTTGCGCTCCTAGGGGTCAAAATTTGGAAAAAACAATTTTTTTTAAAGAGAGAATCCATACAGGTCAAAATAGTTTTTAGAGGAGAGGAATAACCTGTTTCTGAGTTTATTTATTAACCCAATGTTTCGGACTTCCCAAGTGAGTCCATTATCAGGGGTAGACATCAAAAGTATTTTGAAAAGTTGAGAGGAATAGGGCAAATGTGGAGAATAAATAGTGAATGATGAGGATTTTTTAACAAGGTCGGTTTGATAAACGTTAATATTATTTTTTAATTGATGTTAATAATTTGTCGGATTATGAATTTATTATGGAATTATGTCTTTTTAAATTAATTTTAATAATTAATCTATTAAGTTTTATTTAAAATAAATTCAAGTCCTAATTTATTTTGTGTCTAATTTAATGTAATTAATTTTTTAAGAAGATTATAGGTATTTAATTAACCTTTTGTTACATTTTTAAGTTAATACATCTAAACTAGCTTATCTACCATATCAAATTGTTTATTTTAATATAATTAGTTTGTTTAATTTATTTATTATTATTATTTATTTATTTATTTATTATTATTATTATTATTATTATTATTATTATTATTTATTTTTAATTAACTAATTAATTAATTAATTTTTACTTATTTATTTTTTTAAGAGTGTTAAGTGGAGTTTGAATCTTTTTGAATTATAGGTCATTATTTATACTTATTTGGTGTATTTATTTATATTAATTAGTTAATTTATGTATTTATTTATTTGTATTTAATTTCATGATTTAATTTTAATTTTATTATATTATATTTAATTTTATTATTATTATTATTATTATTATTATTATTTTAGTGATAATTCTATCGCATGTTATTATAGGTTTTATTTATTTATTATTTTATTTTTCTTTTTCTTTTTTAAAATAGTGATAATTATATAGCATTTTATTATAGGTTTTAAGGGCTAAAGGGTTTGATGAATTAAGGGTTTCCAGGTGTCGCTAATAATGAGTCCATCATCACGATTTATGTTGTTTTTTCTCTTCTCAATTTCTATGGCTTCCTTGATTTTCCTCTTTAGGTAATGGTCCTCCTTAGAGACAAGTTTGGCATTCTCCATTTGTATGTAATGTGCGGATGAGAGGGCATGTTCAGCTAGGGCAGATTTGGCTGTCCTATTCCGGGATAAGTCAGCAGTGTGTTCTTTTAGTCTAATGTTAAGGGATCTACTTGTTTCCCCAATGTATTCTTTACCACAAGAGCAGGGTATAATGTAAACCCATTTTTGTAGCCTAGGGTTTATAGGGTTCTTAGCTGAGTCTACCATATTTAAGACAGTCTTAGGGGGAGTGAAGGCAATCTTAATGTTATGTTTGTTAAGAATTCTAGAAATTTTATCAGTTGTTCCTTTTATATAAGGTAAAGAGATTTTAGGAATGTCAAAGGTTCTTTTTGAGCTATTTTTATTAAGGGTTTGGTGAATAGTTTTGTTGATGACCTGTTTATTGTACCCATTTTTGTTGAAAAACATGGCAGATATAGTCTAACTCATGCCCTAGGTGGAAGGAGTCTAAAATTTTGGAAGCCCTGGTCGTTAGGGTTTTGATGATGCCGATTTTTTGATTGGGGTGGTGATGTGAATTAGCATGAAGGTATCTGTCTGTGTGAGTCTTCTTTCTATAAACTTTGGTGCTGAGTTTTCCTTATTTTTTTGTTAGAAGGATGTTTAGGAAAGGTAATTGGTTGTCCTTTTCAATTTCCAAGGTAAACTTTATGTGCTTCGAGAGGCTATTCAAGTGGGCTAAGAAATCATTTAATTTTAATAAACCATGGGTCCATTTTGCGAAGATATCATCCACATATATTTTCCATTATTCAGGGGTGAATGGAAAGGATTTGAGGGCTATTTGCTCAAAATGCTCCATGTATATGTTGGCGATAATGGGAGATATAGGTGAGCCCATAGCCACTCCATGAGTTTGTTCATAAATAGTTCCATTGAAGCTGAAGAAAGAATATTTTACACATAATTTTAGGAGGTCTACAGTCTCATAATCTGTGATAGCTTTTAAAATTTCGATGGCTTCATCTATAGGAATCATAGTGTAAAGGGAGACGATGTCAAAACTTACCATGAGATCATCGTCTTGCATTTCAAGGTTTTTGGTCTATTGAACAAAAGAGGCAGAGTCTTTGATATGTGATGAAGTGTTCTCGGCCAGAGGGCGAAGCTTTTTCGCAAGATATTGTGCGAGGATGTAGGTAGGAGAGCCAATGGTGTTGACTATGGGTCTTAGGGGAATGCCTACTTTATGAACCTTAGGAGCACCATAAATTCTAGGGGTGATGGAGCTAGAGGGGGTGATTTTATTTTTTATGATGGTGTCAAGTGAAGAGTCTTTAATTTTCTTGGTTACTTCTTTAAGAATTTTAACACTCGGATCTTTATTTAGAATTCTGTAGCAACCACTGTTGTTTAGGTGATCTTCCATTTTCTTATCGTATTCCATTATATCCATAATTACAGTTGCGTTTCCTTTATCTGATTTAAGGATTATTATATTTTTATTATTTCTTAGGTTTTTTAGAGCAAGTTTTTCTTCTTTGGATAAGTTGCACGGAGGTGGCTTGGCATTTTTAAGGATTTTGACCGTCTCTTGTCTTATTTCCTCGGCTTCAATAATGTTAAGATCTCTTATGGAAATTTCTATGTTGCTAATTATATTTTCCACGGGAATTTTATTAGGGGTAATGGCAAAGTTTAAGCCTTTATGAAGAAGGGACAAAGAGGCTCTATCTAAGTTAATGCTAGATAGTTTTATTACGGTAGAATTATTAAAACCTTGGTTGTTAAGGGATGGGTTAGTGTTTTCAGAGCATGCGTTGTGAACTGGGAGAGAGATGGTGGGGGAGTTTAAAGGTACAATAGGGTGATTTGTATGTTGAGAGGTGAGGTTTCTAGGTCGAGAGTCAGAATTGACAGAGGCGGAGTTTATGGGTTGAATGGAGAGAATGGGGCGGGGGTTTAATGGAGAGGAGATGTCGACTTTTTTGAGATGTTTAGTACAACCATCTGATGTTGAATTCAACGGATCTACACGGTCATTGTTTTCTGCATAACTTGTGGTGTTATCTTCATAAGATAAACCATCTTCATAATTAATGCAACCGTTTGAGGCTGAATTCAACCGATTTGCGTGAGCATTCTTATCAGCAATTCCAGTGGTGTTATCTGCATGACGTTCTGTCTATGAGGTAGGGGTCATCCTGTCCAGTCCATTGGAGCTCGCATTTTTAATGTTCTCAGATGCTGAATGTATTAGCGTATCAGCGTGGATATTAGTTTCTGAGATGTTGTTTTTAAACTTCTTAGACAGTTAAACAAAAAATTGTTCAAACTGCCTCCAAATTTTTGGAGAGACCCCTCAAGAGGTTTTGGATACCTATTGAGAAGCCTCAACCAAGACTCCAAGGCTGTAATGCACTTTAGTTCTTTATAGGTTTTCTAGTTCAATGAGGGCCTTCTTTAGCTTGGTGCTAGCAAGCATGATTTTCCTTGCATAATGTTTGGCCATTTTCTTTGTAGGGAAAGGCCCCTATTAACCTCCTTGAAATGCTTATGTTCCTCTTTTGTAATAGTATATGACCCTTTGAGCCATATTAAAATCCCTTTCCCACTCCTGAAGCTGTGCATCCTTTTCCAAGAGGAACAACCTAGTTTTCATCTCTTGTTCTTCATTTTCACTGTCTAGATCAATGAATTGAGATCCTTGAGAAGTCTTCTTGATCCTTTTTCTCCTTCTTACTTGTACCTTCTGCTCACCTTTGTCCACCTTTCCCTTTCCTTTGTCTTGATGCTTGATTGCTAGAGGAGAGATGGCCCTTTGCCTTTTTTAGGCAGCAAACACATCTCTTCTGTCTCTGTGATAGGTGCATGTGAGAGGTTTTATGATGGTGTCTCTAGCTTTGGAGGTGCCACAAGCCTTGTCATCCTCTTCATCATAAGACCCTCTAGTTTTGTCCTTTTTCTCATCACGGAGCTCACTGATTTCAACTCTTTTTTCTTGCTCACCGTTTCCTTCTTGAGAGGCTACCTCTTCTTGGTCATCATCAGTCTATTGTTCCTCTTCTTTACAATCTTTTTTTGTCTCATAATCCTCATCATTTTCACCACTTTCATCATCTTTATCAAGATTTGCATTTGCCTCAATGTTTTAAACCTTTACTTCACTTGCATCTTTCTCTTGATTTCTGCTGTCATCATTTTTCTATTTTTTGTGGATATTATCACTTTCCTACTCACTATTGTCCTCTTCCTTGTCTTCTTTATCTTCCTCAGCTTCTACCTCCTTGTCCTCTTCCTCATTATCTTCATCTATCTCAGTTTCTACCTCACTGTCCTCTTCCTCATTATTTTCATATGTTTTCTCTTCATTAGAGCCATTATCAGCTTTTTCACTTGGTACATTAGGAGAAGGGATAGGGGGTGAATTTCTTTGTGGAGAAGGCATATGGAGAGATTATGGAGGAGTGGAGGTAGGTGGCTATGAACTGGAGGGTAAATTCTACTGAATGAAGGCTTGGGGGTTTGTAAATACATTATGTGAGATGAAGACTTCCCATGGGATTCCTTGCTACTCCAACTTGTGTAAGACAATCATTTTGATCAATGAGTGGTGGAACATGCTCAACATTTGGCAGTCATAGCTTCTTTCCTTGACAATAAAGGCCATCTTGTCAATACTCCGGAAAAGGTAGTATTGTAAGTTCGTCATTTTGACTTTGGTGAAGTACATCAGTAACCTTATATGATATGATTAAATCCTGGAGTATCTCCCCTCAGAGGTGAAATATATGATAATTTGCTTCATCAATAAAGCATACCTCTCTAGCAAGTGGGAGAAAGGAAAAATATCCCTACAGCCTTGTTGATAGCTTGGTTTTACATGGGGCTCATAATAACTGAACTCCAACTTATTTTGTTTAAACCATATCTCGCCAATGTTTGGTATATCTGTTTCTTTAGAAATGGATTCAGATGAGAGCTCAAACTCCACTCCTTCTAGGCTAACTTGATGATTTTGTAAGCCAAGGATGAAAATTCTAGTCAGGTCTAAGTGGCTTTTGACTTCCTTGACCTTTTCACAAAACTGATAACACCCAACATCCTGAAAGCATGAAAGGATCATGGGAGAGGAAGTAATTTGGATGGTGTCTAGGGGCTCAAACCTATTTTCTCTTCCTCCCTTGTGTTTAGGCTTGGAAGGTATTTGGCTTTCATCACTGTTGCTATGAACTTCTCCTTCAGACATGGTGGCTGGTTTTTAGCACAGCAAGACTTTTAGATTTTGTTTGAGGGTTTTTAGGTAAAAAGGCTGCCATGAGTGAGGTAATGGGTAAATTTTTCAAATGGGGGTCAAGATTAAACTCTCCAAGAGTGAACTCAGTGTTTTAGAGGTTTTCTTGCTATCACTTAGTCTCCTCTGGCATACACAACAACTTTTTCTTTTGCAAACCCTAACCAAAGATATTTAAAACTAATTTCTTAGGTAGCCCGGGGTTTGGTTTAATTAAGCCTTTAAATATCTCTTTGCCTAGAAAAATGAAAGCTTTGGAGGCAAGAAAATAAACCACTAACCTTGTGTCCTTGATTGCAGAAAGCTTGGAGCAGAAAAACTAAAGTTTTGACTCTTTTTAGCAATTTTAGACAAAACTTGTCTGCCTGTAACACCGATGCATAGCACCTGTGCGTAGTGCCAGGTCAGCTCGGGTTAGTTGAGCTCATAGGAGAGTAGCACAGGTTCATAACAGGCCAGAGATGGGCCAATCGGGCTTCAGGAGTGTAGCATTGGTGTGTAACAGGTAGTTTTATGCACTTTGTTGTGTCTATGCGTAACACCAACCCAGGTGCGCATAGCCAGGCTCTGAGCGCATAGCATAGTGTTAAATAATGCTACGACTGCCTCTCCTATGTGTATCACTGAAGGCCAGGTGCGTAGCATCGGCCTCAGTGCGTAGTGCCTACATACATTCACTGATTTGCACAGAAACTCTTGAAATCTCTTCCCAATGGCCTTCTTTGGCTTGGAGATGACAAATCATGTGGGGGAACACCCAAAAAGACTTTTATAACTCTTTTGAAAATAAATTTGAATCCAAAACCCACTTTTGTAATGTTCATGTTTATTTAATTTTTCTCACTGTGTCTTTGACTATTTTGGTGTTGCAGGTGGCATATTTGATTGATAATTTTTCTTTTCTTCATTGTTGGAGGCCTCTTAAGGCTCTTTTTAATTTGAAACCATACCTAAAGACACCAAGTCCATGCCTCTTAGCCTATACTTTGGAAAAAGAACCTTTTTTTGACTTTAACATTTCTTCACAGCAAACTCATCATTTTTTCCATTTCTCCTTTTGACTGATATTCTGTATTTGAAAAATTATTTCCCTTGTCGTTGTCATTATTTTTGTGGGAAAAACACCTTTGCCAGATCTGTGTAGTGTTTTTTATGTCTTAGTCATATTTTTACACAATAGTATTTTGAAAAAGAGGTAATTGTTGGGATTTTCACTGTTATGCTATAAACCAAGGGTATATCTATTTGTTTTTAGGTCACTTTGATCACTGTCTCTTTTGAACTTGGATAACTTGCTTTATCACATAATGGCCCATGCTTATCGCAGTTGATATCTTTGGAAATTTCCACCCATGTTTGTCTCCTTTGGCCATTTGAAGATGTCTTTAACTATTTTTAGAGAAAAAGACCTTTGAACTGACATTTCTTGCCTCTTCTTTTAAAAAAAACTTTGTTTTTACCTTTTGTTGAGGTGGAGTTAGTGCTTGTTTGCCAAACCATAGGGTAATTGAAAAACCCTTGAAACCGTATGCTATGATGAAGGAGGTTTCTTGGTCACTATTTTGACCCTCTTTGTCTATTGTCCCAAGCTTCTGAGTTTTTAGGGATACTTCAGAAAAACAAATAATGCTATCTTCTGACTTGTCAAAAAGACACTTATCAAACTCACTATTTTATGCCTAAAGCCTTCAATGATCTATTGAAGGGTTTTAGGTGTTCTTTTCCTTTGTAGCCTTAGAATTGCTCTATTACTTGGTCAAAACAGTCATGAACCTTAATTCCCAACAAACACATACCTTGTTGCTTTCTTCTAGGTTGTGAATGGTCTTCTCAAGATGACCCTCCTTTTTTACCTTATCTCATGGCTGATCTGATGGATTTTTGATCTTCTTTGCAGGAATATAAGAAATCGTCAGTTGTCCCTCTACAAGTTTCATGATTGAATCCAAACAAATTTTAAATGATATTTTTTATTTGAGGTACAGTGTTGCTTATGTGCCACTGTCTTTTATGACCTACATGGACCTTTTGATGGGGAGCACTTCATAACACTCTCATGAGATCATGTTCTTCCTTGTAAAATTTAAGCTTGTTTGTATCTTGCTACCAACTATCGATGCCCTTATGAGCTTTTTTAGGTCTCCTTCTTTGCCTCTTTTTCTACTGTTGACCATTTAAAAAAAATAAAAAATCTTCTTGCAGAAATGCTTTGATATGCTAAGTTTCTCCTTTGCAGGCTTACTGCTTGATCAAGAGGATACCTTTGGAGGTCTTTGATGTTCTTTGGCCAATGATATTCCTCATTCTTGTGTTCTCTTGACTTCACCTTTGAATATTTGTGGAAATAGTGAATTTAGAAACATGATAGTGCATAACCTAGGTGACCCTTTTTGACTTATTGTAATGCTCTTGGAATAGGTTTTTTGATTGAAAACTTCAAACAGGGTTTGGATGAGGAGACAGGGTTTTTGACACTCTATTATGCACTATCATCCTAGACAACTAGAAAACTTGTTTACTTTAGAGGGCTTTAGAAAGGGAGTTTTGAAATCACCATTGCTTGAGGCATTTGGTGAGTAGGAAAAAAGTTTGGTTTACTTGGAGAAAAAAGGTGTGAAAGTAGAGGGCTTAGATAAATAGAGAGAGTGTGTTATAAGATGAGATGGCAAACATAGTGAGAGTGAGAGACATTGGTCTTGTTTGGGCGATAGATTGGCCATGCTTTGACAGGGAAGTGAGATAATGAAAAATTTTCTCTTTGAGGAGATTTCTAGAACTCACATGATTCTTGAATTTTGTTTCTAGAAATCTTGGACAAAGCATTTAGTCATCTAAATAGGTGAAAATTATTGATGCCTAACAGTGGTTCCACTTGGGGAGGGTAGCTCCTTTTTAGGAGGTGTCCAGAATTTCAGGTCTCTTGGTTTATGAAGACCGATGCCTCATCCATTGGGCAAATTTTCTCTTTTCTTTTGCTGTTGCTTTCCCTGAAGTAGTGATTTTGAAAATATGGAAGCATGATTAGATCAACTTCACTTTAACCTACCTAACCTACTCGCCTAAAAAAATTTCTTCATTTGGTGCACTTGAACTGGAAAACCCATTAACATTTTTATTTTGAAAGTGAAAGCAAACTATCTACTTCTACACTTATCTTTTCTAGGAGTTCAAATTAGGCTATTGAACTCCTTTGATTCTCTACCTATTCTACTCAACCGTCAAGGTTAAACTGTTTTGACAACATTTATTCACTAAGCTAAAAACATGAAATTTAAAACATGACTAGATCAGGATTAGACAATCTAATTTATCATGGGTTTGTGGCATAAAAACAAGCTGCACACAAATGTTATTTTTGTACAAAATAATACTAGAAAAATCAAGGCTAAGATACATAGTTTCCTATTCATCCCCGTTTTTCTCCTTGGTTCTATTTTGAGCATGTGGAAACAATATCTTTCTTTCCTAATCTATTTTATTTGACAATTCAAGAAGCACATATATTATGTTCAGTCATGATTAGGCTAGATAGCTGAACAAGACATTCTTTTTTCACCAGTAGTGGCATTTAGGCTTGCACACTTTCAGTATCACTATTTTTTGGGTATGGGGTTGTACCTTGTTTTGAATCTGCCCTCTTTTCTATTTCTTATATGTTTTTGTGTTTTTCCTCTTTTTACCCTGTTCTTCGCACAATGGTATGTACAATGAGTGAAAATTTTAAAGCTAAGCATCTTGAGAAATGTATTGTTTGAGCATCTTGTCTTCAAAAGGATGTCCTAACATATTTTTTTCATTCAACTCTTGAAAATAGAAAACATAGTTACCTCTATTTGACAACATGGTATAAGGATTAGTCCAAGAGTTTTCAAAAAATCCATGATCCCATTGGTGCTTCTTCTTTGACCTTTTCTCTTCAAATATGTTTGAGTCAAAGATCATCTTCAAGTAGGCAAGGTACTCTCTACCATATTTAAAACAAATGATGAAGTCATCTATGTACACCATAGGAGAGAAATTTAAAACTGAAGGCACAGTTTTTTGCAGAGTATCTCCAGCACTTTCTAGCCCGGGAGGTATTTGTTTAAGCATGCAGCTATCAAAAGGAAATTTTAAAAAATATTTGAGCTGATTGATCTGAAGTGGTATCATCTGATGGTAACCTGAAAAACTATCATGCAATGAGATTTGGTTAGAAAACCATACCCTTTGTAAAGTATGATCTTTTTTGGTGAAAAGGTATTTGTTCTTTTGGAAGGATTGCTCCTGGTACCTAAAATCTATACAAAGCCTATGTCCCTTTGCCTTATTTCTAAGTGAACTCAGCTGCTCAAAATTTTTCTGATTCTTTCTGAAAGGAAGGCTTTTTAGAATAATGCTTGTGTTACAAGGTTTTAGACTAGTCTGCCTACACACATAAGCATTCTGAAATTTTTTGCACAATCTTGTATTCCTTTTTTTTGTGTGTAGCAATAAAATTTTAAACACCTTAATTATTTGAGGCTTCTTAAGTTTACCCATGCTATCTTCTTCTATATTAGCTTCAACAAAAATGTCTTTGGGATTTGAAGCAATATTTGTGAAAATTGATAATTTTTTTGAAAAGGAAAATTTTTTGGATGATGAAGTATCTAGGTAAGGTAGAAACATCAGACTTTCTTGTTCCAGATTCCCAAATATTTGTGTTTTGTGAGGGTGTTTCATTTTTTCCAGATTATAAAAAGGAAGAAGTTGTGCTATTGTTATTTTTCTTTCTTTTGAGAAACCTATTCCCTTTTCTAAACTGATTCTTGTTTCTGACATTTCATTTTCAATTTGCAAGAAATCAGTTTTAGTTTTATTATCTTGTGGTGTTTAGGATCGTGATAGTTTTGAATGTCGAACTCATCATAGAGGAAGTGATCCGATTATTGTAATGTGTCTAGATCTTCACAATTTTCATTTACTTTCTCATCAAGGTCATTTTCATTATACAAGATGAATGATTCCAAGTCTGAATGAATTGAATAGATAGGGGTGTTGTTGGTTCTATCTAGGCTTCTTGCCGTATACTCCCGGTAGAGTCTCCTAGTTTGGTTAAAAATTGGGATGGTAGCATAAGACATGTCAAGTTGGAGGTTTCCCACAAGTTTAGCTCCCCAATATCGAGACAAAAGCATGCCATATTTGGAGGGAATGTCAGCCACGACTATGTCCATGACCAGGCTCTTAGCAGGGATTTGTGCCAGATTGAAACATAAGTCCTTGATCAGGCCCAAGCATTTAACTCTACTTGAATCGAAGGAATACAGATCTTTGTAGGGCTTGGTTATTTCTAGGCCCAATATTTCCATCACTACCTTCGGAATGAGGTTGTGAGAGGCACCAAATTCTAGCATGGCATTATTTAGGATTTTTTCGTGTATGTTTAGGCTAACATAGAATGGGGGAATGGCTCCTTATTAGTATTTTCCATCTACTTTGGGTCCAACCAACAGCTCTGGTTTATCATCTGTCAAATTCAGAGTATTGTTATCATTTCCTATGTTTAAAACTTTTAAAACTTGGGAGTGGTACATATCATGAGCTACCAGTTTAGTGAGAGGGATGGCTAATTTTTTTTTAGCAATTTCTCCTTCAAAACTGAAAGGTACTTGAGTTTTAGACATATTTACATCAGTTTTATCAGCCATAAATTTCTACACATTTTTAATTTGCTGATTTTGGTTCAGGGCTTTGGTCATTAGAGTTTTATCAGGGCCACTAGCATAGGTGCTAGGATAGCTTATGTCAACTCTCGGTTGGTTATTTTTATCCTTGTTGGGATCAGTTTTCTTAGCCATGATGCTATTATTGTCTGATGTTCTTTTAAGAATGTTTTCAGGAGTTTTCTTAACAATAGTGTCTGAGTTGTTTTTCCTGGAGTTGTCTTGTTTTTTCTTACTCCTAAGATCATATTGTCTATGGAATTCCATTATGGCATTTTCTAATCCCAATTTGTGGTCTTCAGAATCTTCATAGCTTGTTTCATCTTGGTTTGAGGAGAAAAAACCTTGTTCTTCTTCTGTAAGAAATACCTCACCCTCACTGTCGGAGCCTATTAAGTTTATATGATTCTCATCTGGTTGTTCAATATATCTTTTCCCCTTGGTCAACATAGTTATCTTGGAAGGGTGGCCTGATTTGTTGATCATTTTCCCTTGGTATGTTTTGGGGCAGGTCTCTTCTAAAATTTTGATTCTGGATTTTGTTTTGGGGATTTTTTTGGTTGTCCGTAGGGGGTGTTATTTCATTTATGATTATTCTCTCCATCATTATTTCCATGTTCCAAAGAAGGTTGTCCATCTTGGAATCAGATGAGGAGGTGGAGGGCATGGTGTCATCTTTGTATGTTACCCTCTTTTTTGATCTTAGCCTAGCTCTTTTTTCAATTAAGTTGGCCTCTACACTTATAGCTCCTTTTTGCATGTCTTCTAAAGTTATGGGATCTCTTTATCTTAGTTGATAGGTCATATCAAGGTCAAAACCCTCCAGGAATTTAGCTAAGGCTATGCATAATGGGGGTTTCATGTTTGGTGGTAGTGCATTGTAAACACTATTGAACCTAGTGCAATAGTCTTGGACACTTTCTCCCATGTTTCTTTTGAGATTTCTATATTCCGAAAGGATATGAAGAGGGTTTTTCTTGATTTCCAATTTGTTTATGAAATTTTGGTAAAGGGAAGGGAGATCATGTATGCTATTGGGAGTTAGGCTATTGAACCATTTCTTAGCTTCTACTCCTAGGCTTTGGGCAAACATCCTCATCTTCATGGTTTCCTCTTCTAATTCCATGTAGTCAAAAGCATCATTCATTCTATCTACATGTTGTTGGGAGGTAGTGGATTCAGCCCCAGTGAAGTGTGGGATTTTGGATTGGTAATCATTTTGAAAAAGTACTAATGGTTGCAGTAACACAAGGGGCACATACCATGCTGCCATGGTGGGAGCTAATGGTGGATTTACAAGTGGAGGATTTTTGTTATGAGATGGAGTGGTTTGCACAGTGATGGTGTGAATGGGTGTGGCGGAAGTACTCAGACCAGTAAACTGATTCTGAGCAGACTTGGGCTGAAAAGAGCCAAAGTGGCGGAGAAGTTGGAAATCAGGTGGTGTGGAAGGAGAAGCTTCTCTACTAAGACTCTGCTACAAGTCTATGGTCTCAAGATCGGTATGGTCGATTCTTCTTTGTGACTTGGTTCTGAAAAGGTTTTTGGTATTGCGCAAGTCAAATTGGGGATCTTGCAAGGTTGTAAGTTGTTCAAGTACAGAGCTTGCTTTATGAATGGTCCTATTATTAGCTAAGTTTCTAGTTTCAGAAGTTTACAGCAAAATATTTTCTAGGTCATTAACTATAGTAGGAGGGTTTGGGTCTGGATGAGAACTGGTATTGATTCTTCACGGAGCCATATTTCAAATTCAAAATTTAGAGAGGCTGAAAGTTTATGACTACTTTCAGATGGTTGTACTCTCTAGGTGCTATCAATCTCACACAGTGTGTGACTAGGTTTCTAGACTTCTCAGGGATGATTTGATGCAGTCCTACAAGAGTCTATAGATAATTAGAAAAAATTAGAAGGCCTACTGGAGGTTATTGGAGTCACCAGGTGGATATTTTTAGTTGTTTTGAAGATATGTTTTCTATGGTCCACCACTAATACTAACAAAAAGCCAATCTAGAAATGTTTTGGGGTTTTCTAAGTTTCTATATGTAGCCCGAAGGTTTGTAAGAGTGTCCTATAGCTGAGTCATCAATTTTCTAAGATGGTGAAAAAGCTAGATTCTACTCTTAGGCTATCAGTTAAGTTCTCTATGATTTGATGAAGTTTTCTGAAGATCTAAGGGATACTTAGTTTGTCACTTCCATCATAGGTTGCATCATAATCACCATTGTGTTAGTGATAGTGATGAGGTAGCTATAAATCATAGGATACTATTTGATGAAGGGATTCTAGATTCCTAAGGGGTATTTAGATTGTTATGAACTCAGAAGGTCCCACCATGATCGTCATTATGTTAGGGTCCCATGAGTTGGCGGATTGGCTAAACCAAATGAAAGGGTAACATCAGGCCAGTATTTGGAGTCCTAGGACCTAGCCTTCCTGGACTTAGAGAGGGCTCTCCCTATTGTGCGAAGGCTATGAACTTGGTCGCTTCGGGTGATTGATTTTAGGATAGTTGTTAAGTGTAATTTGTTTGTTTGTTTTGAGTTATGGTAAGATGACTAAGTAGGATATGTGGAATGAGAGGTTATCAAATCAATAGGGCTATGGGGTCAGATGAAGTCGAGGGTGTCTAAATGATGAAGCAGAGTGTATTACAGGGCCGATTTAGAAAGGTTAATGGATCCTTTAGGTGATGTATGAGGTGTAATGAACATTAAGTTTGGGAAAAAATAAGAGGTATTAAACATATATAGTTTGAAAGAAATAAATCAAGAGGTAGGGCAGACCATTAATCTCTATGAACAATACTCTAACTGATAAACATGTAAGATGAACATTCCAGTGATACATAGAAGCATTAGAACTCCTAACTTTAGAAATTCACCTTCAGCTTTTTGAGAAAAAACATAAGACAAAAAAAACAACTCAATATATGGAGATGGAACTCCTAAACAACATATATCAAAATTTCGGGAACTCTGAAACAATTTGGTAAGCATGGGCAAAGGGAAAGATTGAAATGAGACCTCTTTGTCTTAACCTAATCAGTCAGTATTTCATAGAAAAGATTCACAATAGGGTTTCAAAAACTTTAAATAAGTAGGGCATACATTGAATCATATTTATAAGCTAACATAATAGCCATTCATGAAAAAAAAACAAGTTTTAGTGGGCCTAAGGATTAATTAAGAATTCCTTAAGATGACTAAAAGAAGAAAACATCAAAACTATAGCAAACAAAACGTTTGAGGTGCTTCCATGAGCATATCTCAACCTATACTTTTCTAATCTATAGCAACCAAGAAGACTAAAAAAAATGAGGACAAGAAAACATTAAAAAGTTAGGAAAACATCTCCATTCACCAAGCTATGGAATCCTGCAAGCAAGCTTCTCCAACATCAAACCACACAAGCCATTCATTCACTTCATAAAACCAATATCTTGTCCAAGCTCATAAAACCATGTATTGCTCTTAAACACATCAAGTCCCAACTATTTACAATGAATCCTCATGTCTTATATAACAAATGAGGAGAGGAGAGCCTACTAGAGCATCGAGAAGCCTATTAGCCAAAGAGAAATATCATAACTTGTCCTTGATGCTTTGCAAAGCCCAAGGCACAAAAAATATCTAAATAAATATATTTTCCTACTACAAATAGAAATAAAATTGACTTTTAGGCCTAACATGCCTAATAAAACTTTCCAAATGCACATTTTTCCCACCCCCCAACAGGAGCATATCACGTGTCAAACAGTGAAAAAATGCTAGGTGTGTAGCACAGAAATAGTCCCTATTGTAGCAGTCTTTTGGAGGTCTTCTTGACACTGGAGTTGGCTCCGTGATGGCTCGTTGGAAAGGCTGATGAGTATAATTTCCAAAAATGTTTGATTTGTGTGGAGTGGATGCCATTTACCTTCTCAAAAATCAAATCTCCCAACACTGCTCTGTGCATAACACCTGGTTTAAAAAGGAGGCAGAAAGGTCAAATTTTTGATGTTTTGTGACCTTTTGAGCAACTACAAATGCTCCAAATGATCTAAAAATTGGTGAGCAGACTATCGGTGATGTGAAAAATAAAAAAATTTAAAATTTTAGAGCTGAAGATGCACCAAATTTATCTGTAGCACCTAGGATGCTGCAGTCCTAGAGGTAAAAATTTGGAAAAAACAAAAAGTTGTCCAAATTGCCTCGAAATTTGTGGAGAGACCCCTCAAGAGGTTTTGGATACCTGTGAAGAAGCCTCAGCCAAGGATCAAGGCTGTCATGCACTTTGCTTATTTTTAGGTCTTCTAGTTCAATGAGGGCCTTCTTTAGCTTGGCTCTAGCAAGCATGATTTTCCTTGCATAATGTTTGGCCATTTTCTTTTGTAGGGAAATGCCCCTCTTAACCTCGTTAAAATGATTATGTTCCTCTTTGTAATAGTAGATGAACCTTTGAACCATATTAAAATCCCTTTCCCACTCCTGGAGCTGTGCATCTTTTTCCAATAGGAGCAACCTAGTTTTCATCTCTTGGTCTTCATTGTCACTGTCTAGATCAATGAATTGAGATTATTGTGAAGTATTCTTGATCCTTTTGCTCCTTATTACCTGTACCTTCTGCTCACCTTTGTCCACCTTTCCCTTTCCTTTCTCTTGATGCTTGATTGCTGGAGGAGAGATGGCCCCTTGCCATTTTGAGGTAGCAAACACATCTCTTCTACGTTTGTGATAGGTGCATGTGAGAGGTTTTATGATGGTGTCTCTAGCTTTGGAGGTGCCACAAGCCTTGTCATCTTCTTCATCATTATACCCATTGTTTTGGCCCTTTTTCTCATCACGGGGCTTACTGATTTCAACTCTGTTTTCCTGCTCACTGTTTCCTTCTTGAGAGGCTACCTCTTCTTGGTCATCATCACTATGTTGTTCCTAGGCTACCTCTTCTTGGTCATCATCACTATGTTGTTTCTCTTATTTAAACTCTGTTTCTATCCCATAATCTTCATCATTTTAACCACTTTCATCATCTTTATCAAGCTCTGAATTTGCCTTAATGTTTTCAACCTTTGCTTCACTTGCATCTTTCTCTTGATTTCTACTGTCATCATTTTTCTGTTTGTTGTGGCTATTATAACTTTCCTGCTCATTACTATCCTCTTCCTTGTCTTCTTCATCTTCCTTAGCTTCTAACTCACTGTCCTCTTCCTCATTATCTTCATCTATCTCAGTTTATACCTCACTATCCTATTCCTCATTATTGTCATCTGTTTGCTCTTCATTAGAGCCACTGTCAGCTTCTTCACTTGGTACATTAGGAGAAGGGATAGGGGGTGAATCTCTTTGTGGAGAAGGCATATGGACAGATGATGGAGGAGTGGAGGTAGGTGGTTATGAATTGGAGGGTAAATTATGCTGAATGAAGGCTTGGGGGTTTGTAAATACATCATGTGAGATGAAGACTTCCCAAGGGATTCCTTGCTGCTCCAACTAGTGTAAGAAAATAATCTTGATCAAGGAGTGGTGGAAAAGGCTCGACAGTTGGCAGTCATAGCTTCTTTTCTTGATAACCAAGGCCATCTTGTCAATACTCTAGAAAAGGTAGTATGGTAAGTTCATCATTTTGACTTTGGTGAAGCGCATCAGTAACCTTATATGATATGAGTAAATCCTAGAGTATCTCCCTTCACAGGTGAAATATCTGATAATCTTCTTCATCAATAAATCATACCTATCTAGCAAGTGGGAGAAAGGAAAAATAGCCTTGTAGCCTTGTTGACATCTTGGTTTTAGGTAGGGCTCATAATAGCTCAACTCCAACTTCTTTTTTTTAAACCGTATCTCGCCAATTTCTGGTATACCTATTGCTTTAGAAATAGATTCAGATGAGAGCTCAAAATCCACTACTTCTAGGCTAACTTGGTGATTTTTTAAGCCAAGGATGAAGAATATAGTCAATTCTGAGTGGATTTTGACTTGCTTGACCATTTCACAAAACTGATAACACCCAACATCCTCAAAGCATGAAAGGATCATGGGAGAGGAAGTAATATGGATGGTGTCTAGGGGCTTAAACCTATCTACCCTTCCTCCCTTGTGTTTAGGCTTGGAAGGCCTTTGGCTTTCATCACTGTTGATATGAACTTCTCCTTCAGACATGGTGGATGGTTTTTAGCACATCAAGACTACTAGATTTTGTTCAATATTTTTTAGGTCAAAAGCCTACAATGAGTGAGGTGATGGGTGAATTTTTCAAATGGTGGCCAAGATGAAACTCTCTAAGAGTGCACTCAGTGCTTTAGAGGCTTTCTTGCTGTCACTCGGTCTCATATGGCATACACAACAATATTTTCTTTTGTAAACCCTAACCAAAGATATTTAAAACCGATTTCTTAGGTAGCCTAGGGTTTGATTTAATTAAGCCTTTAAATATCTGTTTACCTAGGAAAATGAAAGTTTTGGAGGCAAGAAAATAAACCACCAAACTTGTGTCCTTGATTGTAGAAAGTTTGGAGGGGAAAAACCGAAATTTTGACTCTTTTTATCAATTTTAGACAAACCTTGTCTGTGTGTAACACTGGTGCGTAGTGTCGGTTCAGCTCGGGCCAGTTGGGCTCACAGGAGAGTAGCACAAGTGTGTAATAGGCCAGAGATGGTCCAGTCGGGCTTCAAAAGTGTAGCGTCGATGTGTAATAGGCAGTTTTATGCACTCTTCTTTTTCTATGCGTAACACCATCATAGGTGCATAGCGCTGGGCTCTGGGTATGCAAAGCAGTGTTAAATAACACTGCGACTGCCTCTCCTGTGCATAGTGCCAAAGGCCAGGTGCGTAGCACTGGCCTCAGTGTGTAGCACCTGCAGACTTTCACTGATTTGCATAGAAACTATTGAAATCTATTCCCAATGACTTGCTTTGGCTTGGAGATGACAAATGATATGGGGGAACACCCAAAAAGGCCTTTATAACTCTTTTGAAAATAAATTTGAAGCCAAAAACCACTTTTGTAATGTTCATGTTTATTTACTTTTTCTCACTGTGTCTTTGACTGTTTTGGTGTTGCAGGTGGGATATTTAATTGATAAGGTTGTTTTTCTTCATTGTTGGAGGCCTCTTAAGGCTATTTTTAATTTGACACCTTACCTGAAGACATCAAGCCCATGCCTCTCAGCCTATACTTTGGAAAAAGAACTTGTTTTTTACTTTAACATTTCTTCACAGCAAACTCATCATTTTTTCCATTTCTCCTTTTGACTGATATTCTATTTTTGAAATATTCTTTCCTTTGACCTTTTCATTCTTTCTGTGGGAAAAACACGTTTGCTAGCTCTGTGAAGTGTTGTTTATGACTTATTCATATTTTTGCAGAATAGTATTTTCACAAAGAGGTCATTGTTGGGAGTTTCATTGTTCTTCTATAAACCAATGGTATATCTATTTGTTTTTACGTCACTTTGACCATTGTCTCTTTTGAACTTGGACATTGCTTTATCACATAATGGCCCATGCTTATCATAGTTTTTTCCTTTGGAAATTTCCACCCATCTTTGTCCCCTTCGGCCATTTGAAGATGTCTTTAACTTTTTTTAGAGAAAAAGACATTTGAACTGAAATTTCTTTCCTGTTATTTAAAAAAAACTATGTTTTTACCTTTTGTTGAGGTGGAGTTACGTGCTTGTCTACCAAACCCTAGGGTAACTGAAAAACCCTTGAAACCATCTGTTATGATGAAGGAAGTTTCTTGGTCACTATTTTGACCCTCTTTGTCTATCTTCCCGGGCTTCTGAGTTTTTAGGGATACTTCAGAAAAACAAATAGTGCTATATTCTGAGTTGTCAAAAAGACACTTATCAAACTCACTATTTTATGGCTAAAGCCTTCAATGATCTTTTGAAGGGTTTTCGGTGTTCTTTGCCTTTGTAGCCTTAGCATTGCTCTATTACTTGGTTAAAACAATAATGAATCTTAATTCCCAGCAAAAACATACCTTGCTTCTTTCTTCTAGGTTTTGAATGGTCTTCTCATGACGACCCTCCTTTTTTACCTTATCTCATGGTTAATCTGATGGGTTTTTGTTATTCTTTGCAGGAATATAAGAAAAGGGCAGCTGCCCCTCTACAAGTTTCATGCTTGAAGCCAAACAACTTTTAAGTGATCTTTTTGATTTGAGGTACAATGTTGCTTATGTGATGTTAGCACCCAATCTGAACCTCAGGCTGAAAAAGGAAAATCAGGGTAACAACTAAACCACGCTCAGCCTTGTAGCTAGCCCTACAAGGACAGGAGAGGGCTCTCTCCGAAGAATAGATATTCAATAGAACGGTAATGAACTGATTTTAGGCTAGATATATAAATGGGAAAGGGGATTTCAATAAATGACTGAAATTTCAGGGATGTATGGGACAAAAGGACAGTATGAACTGAGGAATTAAATCAGGATACAGGGTATTTCATGGGGCAAGATAGGCAGGAGATTTAGCAATCAAGTTGAAATAAGATGGAGTGGAAAGACTGTTGAGAAGCTGAAAAGGGCATAATAAATGAATCCTTTTCAGACAGAAGAAAATACATAGAGTGTGAATGATTCCCCAAGGCAGATCATATAAGAATGGATTCTACCTTTCTATCTTGAAAACTTTCAACTAGAAATGTTTATGAATGAATGGTAAAACATAACGAAGTACATATGAAACACAAAGGAGAGACATATGCTAAAATCATACCACATGAATCCCACAAATCACAGCTACATCTCTTATTAATTCCTGTCAAACTGTACAATGTAGCGCAGAGATGTTTTCTGCCACACTATTCCCCATAACTCAGATCCTTTACAAATGATTTCCAATTACAATAAATAGAACAAATTCGTGGGAATATAGATCGATAGCAAGGAGGAGAAATCATAACTAAAGACGGAAAACCAAGAGCCAAATGATCTCTCTGTGAAGGAAGAGCTGTGTTACATCTGGCTGGTGAGAAGGCGAAACATTGTAACGTAGATTTCACTACAACATAACTGAAGATGTGATTGTTACAAATTTGGGTCTCGGCCTCTGGCTGTCGCTTTGCTTTCCATTATTTCTTTATTCTCTGGCTTTTTAATAGAACGCCGATAAAATGAATTTATGCTTTTTGTAAAGGGAAAAATGTATTTTAAATGGGAAGAGGAAAGGGAAATGGAGGCAGGAACTGCACAAATCACAATCGCAAATCTGGCGGGGGGAGGAATATCATATATGAAATAAACTTCCGATGCGATTGGACAGGAAAAGCCTTTGTATAAACAATATGAATGATTTTTTAACTTTTACACAAAAAAAAAGGGTTTTGTAATGCATGGCGGAGGACCTTTAGTGGTGGGACCAAAGGGTATGAATCGCATCGCAATATCGGAGGGGAGCAGGGGGTAATCTCATTAGAATTTGCGATGCGATCGGAGTTTGCAATGGGAGGAAGTTACGATGGGGAAATTGCGATCAGGGGAAATTGTGATCATCAGAAGTTGCGATGGGAAGATGTTGCAATGGGCGGAAGTTGCGACGGGGAAATTGCGATCGGCTGAAGTTGCGATGGGTAGAAGTTGCGATGGGCGGAAGTTGAAATGGGGAAATTGCGATCGGCTGAAGTTGCGATGGGGATTTTGTGATGGGAATGTGCGATGCGATTAGAGGATTGCGCGGGATCGCATCACAAATATTTGCGATGGGCTCATCAAGCATACAAATGAACTTTATGATTTGCGATTTGCGATGGAAGGTGGGCTAATATAATATAAAGTTTTGGACTTTGATATAAGTTTTAAAGGCATGAAGGGGAAGTGGTTAGAAACAAATCACATATTTGTATTAAATGGTTTATAATGGGAAGGGAGAAGAAAGGGGTTTTTAAAGGGATTTGAACATAAATTTAAAGGGGAAACATGGGAAATAGGGGGGTTTAGGGAATAAAGGGCTTTTACTTCACTTAAGCATAAAATTCAATCCAGAGGTCGATTTTAAGAGTGTAGTATACCATTGGAAAGCTCTTTCCAGGCTCTTTCTGATGAATCTGCTCTGAAGATGATTTGGTGCTGGGCATACTGTGGAAAACTTATCTGAAAGGCAGGGACATTTCTTTGTGGAGATAACATCTTCTGAATTGTGACTAAAAGGTGAAGTATTATGTTTTCACCTCAAAACATGCTTTTGAGGTGAAAATTACATCAAACTAAATGAATGATATCTCTGATCTTCCGGGTGTTGTGACTTTGTATTTATTGACTTCCTCATGACTTTGCTGATATTTATTGACACTTGACTCATTAATTTGACCATGGTGAGACCCTAGAAACTAATGAGACCCATCTTGTGACCTAATGGTATAGTTTTGAGAATGAAAGAGACTAATGACTAAGGACCATAGGGAGGAAAATCAACAAGTATGATCATTAGGGAAAACTGATAAAAATTACTTCCATCAATGAATCCATGACCTAGCGGAAAGGTGAAATTTTATTCGGTATGAGACACCCAATATGAAAATGAAAAAGAGTAGTTTTGATCACTAATGGCAGTATGACTAGACTGACACTAACATGTGCCACTGTCTTTTATGACCTGCATGGACCTTTTGATGAGTAGCACTTCATAACACTCTCTCATGAGATCATGTTCTTCCTTGTAAACTTTAAGCCTGTTTGTATCTTGCTACTAGCTGTGGATTCCTTTATGAGATTTTTTAGGTCTCCTTATTTGCCTCCATTTTTTTTGTTGACCATTTACAAAACATTCTTGCAAGAATGCTTTGATATGGTAATTTTCTCCTTTGTAGGCTTACTGCTTGATCAAGAGGATACCTTTGGAGGTCTTTTGTTGTGAATCCAGCTCCAAAAATGGAAGAAAAGAGATATCAACGCCTTCGAATAAGCCACTTCGAGGGGGAAACCTACAATACATTACATGAATGAAAAATTCTTGGATGATACAAATGACAAAACCTCCTTTTTATATATAGGAGTCCATGGGGCTACAATGTAATCCTATTGGGGCCACAATGTAACCATAGCTAACCTAACAATAATAATATAAGGGCACAATAATAGAAATATGAGGGTTACAGGGGTACAAAAATAACAATAAGGGGGGCTACACTAGCATAATAAGGGACTACATTATTAATATAGGGACTTAACATGCCCCTCTCCTTCAAACAAGTGTTGTCCTAAACGCTTGATTATTTCTTGATGCTTCTGTATAAAATTCTCATCCTCCCATGTGGAATATTCTACAAGAAAGTTCTTCCACTTTCCAAGATACTCTGAAATTGATCATACTTGTTGAGTTCTTGTTTCTGTGACTTCTTCATAACTTCTTTCGATGTGATGTTGATATTCTTGTTGTTTACGAAATTTAGGTTATCCTTTGACAGTTGGAGAACTTGTTGTTGATGCTCAATGTGATATTCCACTAATTTATCATCCATATTAGCTTTTATTTGATCCTTCAAACCAGCCAACGTAGCCTCCATTTCTGCTTTTAAACCATGTATGTCATCTTTTTTTTCTCTTCGTAAGATCGAAATTTGTTGCACTTGGTACCATAATTTTGATATCTCATACTGCAATTATTCCTCTTCATCCATCATAGTATAACTTTTTGAGGGCTTAATGGGTATGGAATTATTTTTTGGAAGCATTATAGAACCCAATACTGATAAAAATTCTAAAATATTCCCTTTGAATCAATTAAAACTTTTTTTCAAACAAACGTTATGCAATTTTAAAAACCAAATACACACCTTTTTCTTGCTTTTGAGGAGCTCAATATTGAAACTGAGTTATCTCTATAGTTTTCGAACTTCAATATCTAAAAATTGGCCCTAAGGTATCCCTCTGAATCCTCTTTCGAATGTTATAGGTCTGATCTGATTTGGATTCTTCAAGAAAATGTTATGTCCAATCTCCCTCGATTATTTAATTATGAATTGGTTATGTAGATAAAATGTTTATGACTTCCCATGTGTCACTGTTTGTTCCTTTGGCTCTGAAATTTATATATAGGAAACTGAAGTCTATGTACTTCCAGTCACTTTTTATAGAATTCCAATTCAATGCTCAGAGAGAGAGTTATGAATATTTTCCCACGATCACCTCTTTGAGATGAAATTTGAGAGCCTGAAAAAGGCCTAGCTTCCACAAATCATATCTCTGAAAATATTGCAAAACAAGCTCTGAAATTTTGTTACGATGTTCCTTAGGGTTTTTGATTCGTGCTCTAAAAATTTCAGCTTCTGAAACTTTGTAGAAAAAACATTATGGCGAAAAGTCTGTGATGACCTTTTTAAGTGAAATTCAGGAGCTTGCAAAAATACCTAACTTCCACAGATCATATATCTAAAAATATTGTGAACCAAGCTCTGAAATTTTGCGACGTTGTTCCTCAGGATTTAGGCTTCGTACCCTAAAAATTTCAGCTTTTGACCCTTCGTATAAATAAATATATATTGAAAATTCCACGATGACTAGTTTGGAGCAACAAAAACCATAGAATCCAAAGCTCTGATACCAAATGTTGCGAAAATAGCTCCAAAAGTAGAAGAAAAGAGATATCAATGCCTTAGAAATAAACCACTTCAAGGGGGCAACCTCCAATACATTACATGAATGAAAAATTATTGGATGATACAAATGACAAAACCTCCTTTCTATATATAGGAGTCCATGGGGCCACAATGTAATCCTAGTGTAGCTACAATGTAACCCTAGCTGACCTAACAATAATAATGTAAGGGCACAGTAATAAAAATATGGGGGTTATAGGGGTACAAAAATAACAATAAGGGGGGCTACTCTAACATAATAAGGGACTCCCCGGATGCGGGTGTACGTAATCAGGTGTAATTCGCAGATGGGGAGGTGGCCGGGCACGTGGTTCACCACCACCGCCAGTCCTCTGCATTCAAAGCGAAAGCTCATCACGCAGGCTTCAACAGTTAATGCGGTTTCAATGCAATTCATTTCGCCTCATTTTCTTGCCCTCCTCGGCGCTATGGAACCCATTCCATTGATCCACAGCGTTTTACCTCTGAGCTCTTGCGGTTCGCAGGTCGTTTCAGAGCCCTGCCTGCGTACAAGCACAGGGAAACGGTGTTGTTTGCATTGCTGTCAACAGCTTTCTCCGGGTTTTCACGTCTCCTCTGGACCGTTTTGCTCTCACAGTGGCTTCTCCTTTGCCTGCAGTCGCCCTCAGAACCAGTTCACTATCCCTCCAGTGTTTCTCTGCCCTGCCAGGTTCTCTATGCCTCGCCTGAGACCTAGGATGACCGCCAGGCGCGACTCCTCTCGAGGGCATGTCATTAGACCGCCAGTGTCTCCTTCCTCAACCTCCTCGTCGGACTTTTCTGATCCTGGAGCTGGGCGCAATGTTGTTTACAGGCGTGGACGTGGTCGTGGACGTGGGGCGCAAATTCGCCTCTCCTCCAATGTTCACTCTCACTCCGCCCGTTTCATCTACCCCTGCTCCCTCAACCATCATGAGTTTATTGCCGAGGTTTCCATCACTCTGAGGCCTAATCCCGTCGCTCAGTCTTTGCTCTCTGGCCCTAATTCGAATGCTCAAGCTCTGCCCTCTGGAATTGTCCCTGCTCCTGAGGATGAGGTTCTGTTCTGCCCTCCCGACGTCAGTATGCCAAGCGTTCCGGAAGCTATCGCCTCTCAGTTCGTGTCTCAGAAGGCAGAGCCTAGCGCTCCTTCAGGCAGCGGTTTCTTTGACAAAGTTCCTCTTCCTCCTGATGACAAGGACTTCAACCCGTACGCTTGCCCTGTGGTGGAAGAAGCGCCCTCGCCTAACGAAGCTTAATGGATTCTGCTCGACAGTTTTGGTCTACAGGTATCAAGAAGGGGTTAAACCTCCTTCTTCCTCTCAGTTTTTTGCAGGTTATTGACTGTCATTCTCCATCGACTTATCACTGGCCTCTCAGATACAGGTTTCTTAATAGGATTATAGATGTAACTGTCCTCAGGACAACGTTTCATGGCCATACTAAAATTACTTGTAATTTTTGTTTCTGGTTTTGTCTGTTGTGGTCTTATAAGTCGAAAATTGTCCTCCATTTCAGCAGACACAACAGACACAAGAATCAATGGTATAACAGTCGGACAAGGTCTTGGTCTTCAGTTTTTGTCATAGTCAGTATTCAGTCGTTGGTTTTAAGTGTCAATGTGCAGCAGTGCAATGCTAGAATGCCTCATCATTGGGCTAGCCACTCGGAGGCCTTTGCCTCGTTGTAATCTTTTTGTATCAATATAGAAGTAGACTTATTCAGAAAAAAAAAAAAACATAATAAGGGACTACACTATTAATATAGAGACTTAACATCTTTGATGTTCTTTGGCCAACGATACACCTCATTCTTGTGTTCTCTTGACTTCACCTTTGAATATCTGTGGAAACAATGAATTTAGAAACATGATAGTGCATAACCTAGGTGACCCTATTTGACTTATTGCAATACTCTTGGAATAGGTTTTTTGATTGAAAATTTCAAACAGGGTTTGGATGAGGAGATATGGTTTTTTACACTCTATTATGCACTATCATCGTAGACAACTAGAAAAACTTGTTTACTTTAGAGGAATTTAGAAAGGGAGTTTTGAAATCACCATTGCTTGAGGCATTTGGTGAGTAGGAGAAAATTTTGGTTCACTTGGCGAAGCAAGGTGTGAAATTAGAGGGCTTAGGCAAATAGAGATAGAGTGTTATAGGCAGAGATGGAAAACATAGTGAGAGTGAGGGACATTGGTCTTTTCTGGAAGATAGATTGGCCATGCTTTGACAGGGAAGTGGGATAATGAAAAAAATTCTCTTTGAGGAGATTTCTAGAACTCACATGATTCTTGAATTCTATTTCTAGAAATCTTGGAGAAAGCATTTAGTCATCTAAACAGGTGAAAATTACATTAGTTTGGGGAATTATACAACTTATTACCCTCAAGGTAATGGGTTGGCTGAATTCAAAAATAAGAGTTTGGTGAACATAATTAAGAAGTTATTGGAGGAAAATAAGAAATCATGGCACAAGAAATTGGTACATGCACTACGGGCAGACAGGCTAAAAAATAAGAAATCAGTTGATATGTCACCCTATCAGCTAGTCTATGGAATGGATGCAGTCTTTCCAACCACCTTCAATGGGGGTGCCAGTAATGAATCTCATACAAGTACAGTATTAAGAGAATGATATAAAAAGAAGGTTAAACCAAACCATTCAGCTACAGCAGTCTAGAGAAGGAGTATACAACAGAACATAGATAGTACAAGAAAACATCAAGAAGATATTTCACAAAAGGACCAAAGAAAATGATTTCAACATTGGAGACAAAGTATTGTAGTGGGATTCTACAAGAGAGGAGAAAGGAAAACATGGAATGTTTGATAATCTATGGAAAGGTCCATACATCATTCATTCTGCAAGGGGGAATAATGCATTCTTCTTACAAGAAATGGATGGAACAGAGTTTTTTGGAGGTCCTATCAATGGAAGTATGTTGAAGCATTATTTGAGTTAGAAATCTCAGTTTAAATTTTCTTCATTATATATAACATTGTCTAAACAAATTTCAAACAGAAAATTGGACCATGTTGAGGTCCAAATCAAAGGCGATAAGCCTAGTCTACTAGAACAAAAAAGGAAAGAAAAATAAATAAAGAAAAAGAATAAAAGAGGGCATGTAAAAAAGGAAAGGGTAAGCCCCATACCAAAAAATGATTCTTTTTGAAAGTGTTTCAAATCAAAATGCTCCTACTTTTAAGAAGGCCTTGTTCAATCATACAGTCTAAACATGATTGAACAAATTTTGAATTTTTGTTGATAAGTTAGAAAATGAAGATTTTCCAAACTGTTTAATCTTCGCTTATCAATAGGTAGGTGGAAAATGACATTGGTTTCAAAGCCTATTCAAAACCAATAAGAAAAGTAAGGATAGGTGATAAACGAGAGATTCCAAACCAAAGCCTTTAGTTTATTTTACCTTTGAAAATAATATTATGTGTAGCTTGTCCAAAAATGCCACAATTCATGATGATGAAACTACTTAATATTGATTTATTCATGCTTTAAATTTCATGTTAAATAGTTAGTGAATAAATATATGGCCAAATTGTTTAATCTTGGAGGATCAGTAGTTAGGTAGAGAATAAAAGAGCTCATCAGTTTAATCTGAGCCCTTGGAAGTTATAAGGTTAGAAATATATAGTTTTCTTTCAAAAGAGAAATGATGTCAAGGTTTGAAAGTCTAAATGCACCCAATAAATAAAGAAACAATGTTAGAAATAGATCATGGGTAGGCAGAAGTAGTTTTCACAAAGCATGGATTTCAGTTTTTGAAGGCCACAGTCACAAAACTTGTAGCAGACCAACAATACAAAAGGGGAATCAATCAAATTGAATCAGGCTACTGGTCTACAAAGTTCTTGAGACCTCCTAAGGGAGCTGCCCCCCCTAGCTGGAGCCACTGTTAGACTCCTATGTTTTTACAGTATTGCAATATGACTACCTATTCCTTATATTATTATGCTGAAAATAATATTCCCTGACTATCATTTATTTTCAGAAATGTCATTGCCTTTATTATTTCTTTAAAAACTCTCCATTAACTTTCATTTTACCCTTTTATAACATTCTCATGCAATTAATTCCCATTTTTAACACCTAATCCCCTCATTTCATCCCTTTCCCCTTCTTAAAACCTCATTCCCATTATTAAAAATCCTTTCCCCCTTCACTCATTCCCCTTTCTTTCATTAAAAACAATGTAAAACCCCATTTTTACATTGTTTTTAAATAAACCTAACCTATCGAGTCCCACTTTGATAAACCCTATTTATTAAACCCTGTACCCATTATATTAAAACCTCTACTCCTTTTTATATTAAAGCCTTTTCTTTAATAACCTTACTCCCCGCTTTAATATTTCCCCGAGTCCCACTTCACATTGTTGCCCACTAAACATATAAAACCCCGCGCTATATTTGAAATCATTGTCCCTTTCAGAGCCTAACGCCACCTGTCAAATCAGCCCCCGATTGAACCATCTCCCGACTAATGTCCAATCTCCACCACTTGATCTGATGGCTCCCAATCTATTTCGCAACCCCAAATGCCCGAAGTTTAAAACCTTCATAGGGTTGCAAAATGTGTGGTTTTGAAACCCCTCCCTTCCACCACATGTCTCCTCTCTACTTTATCAGATCCCTCCATCATAAACCGCCAAATCACTTGTGCACCATGCGATAAACCGAGAACTGCCTCTCTGCCACAAAACAAAACCATTGACCCCTTTGAAATCCCTGTGCTATTGCGGTGAAATCCCGAGCCTCTGTGATAACCCCTACAACATTTCTAAATACCTTGTAGGCCATAGCTAAACGTGGAAATAGAGAAACCTCCACTATCCAGACTCCTTCCACATTTTTCCCAAGTTCCTTCACGTCATCACTCTCATCACCTCAGAACTCTATTTTAAATTAACAATTGTTTTGATTATGCAGGTGATTAGCATATCGAAAAATGGGATGAAAAAACTTTCTGTCCTAGTTCCAAAGAGTTGTTTAAATCTAGAATATATGGAATATAGTTTAAAGGCCTCATTCAATAGAGGATTAGGATCGAAAGAATAAACAAAATCAGCAATGGAGCAGTCATGGTAAAGATGAAGACGGTTTAAAAATAAAAGACAAAAATTAAAGAACAATGTTAAGGAAAAGACAATGAAAAGTAAAAAATTCACTGTGGCAATGAAAGGTAAAAGAGGTAAACAGAGCAGTCAAGGGTAAAGGTGCAACTAGATGAAAGGCAGATAAAGAAGTAAAAGAAGAAATTAGAAGTGATAGCAAAGGTAGAAAAGAAGTATACAGATAAGGATAGTTTTAAGTTTAAAGACAAATCAGAGGACAAATAAAAGAGGAAGGAAAAACCAGATGTCGAGATAGCATTTACTACTTCTCGAAATACATAGGCCTCCTCCACCGTAAATTTGATTTAATGAAAGAAAAAAAAGTCAATATTTCAGTCAGAGATATTTTAGCATCAATTCAAAAGTTATTGCAAAAGTTAATTTTGCAGGCAGTGGATCAAAGATATTTTAAAATTAGCTCAGGAGTTAATTTGAGAGTTACTATTATAGTATGTTTTGTCAGAGATATTTTTGGATTGAGCCTTGCATGGTATCAAATGTCAAAACTTCATTTACTCTGTAGAGAATACATTTTGTCATCCTATACTAGGGAAACCTCCTCAGTTGCAGTTAAATAATGCATGTATTTTCATTGGTGGTTGTTGGTGGGTTAGTTGGACTTTGTTTAGACTCTGAGTTGCAAAGATCATTTACATTTGAGTACTATAACTATTTTTAAACTTGACATCAGTAATAGAAGCACTTCCACAGGATCCTTGAGCTATGTTAATGGTGATGTTATCCCTTTATTTCAATGTTTTCCCTTTTTTGTTTTCATGTTGTACACCAATTTCTCTGATAGAAAAACAATAATTTTAGCTTAATATATGTTGTTTGAGCACCTTAATTATGTTTGTTGTTGTTATCTTAATGTTTTCCTCTGAAAGTGTAACTAAAGAATTATTAAATTCTCTTTATTATTTTTGGATTGTTGTTTTAAGTTCTCCTTTTTGAAGTATAGCTAAATAATTCTTAAATGCTCTTTAGTTTTACCAAACTATTGTCTTAAAGCTTTCTCGGAAGTTTAGTTAAAGAATTCTTAACTGTTCTTTAATTTCACTGAATTTTTACCTTGAATGTTTTCCCCTAACAACTTAAATGCAGAATTCAGAGACTGTCTATTATGCATTTATGTTGAAGTACAGTTAAAGGATTCTTAACTGCCCTTTAGCCTTACTGAACTAACAAGTTTTTGCCACATGATATTCATCTTTCCAAAAAATATCCATTTGATATAGTTAGCTTGCCCTGTGAAAACCCATGAAAAGTTGATGTACAACTCAACCCTTTATGACTCCATAGCTCAATGGATTAAGCTCCCCAAATTTTCTATCTATGCAACCAGACAAACAATCAAAAAAAATAATCAAGAAAACAACCCCAATAATTATAACTAGCCTAAAATCAGAAAACATAATCATAAAGTTAAATCAATTAATCATAAATACAGAGAGAGCCCGCTATGAGCCTAGGAAGGCTAGGTCCTAGACTCTAAAGTGGTTTGATGTGGTTATCTGCTATTTGTTCTTGCCAATCTTACAAATTACAAGGAGCCAACAATAGGAATAAAACCACTTCTAGTGTGAATGTGGATCATCTTATTAGCTGGATAAAGCACTCTTAGAGGTCAATAGAGGTTGAAGCATGTGGTTGGGGTCACGTTTGACCAAATAAATAGCGCTCATATGGAGGTAGTGGAGAGTTATGGCGGGACAACGTAGTGATCTGATATGACTGTATTAGTTTTGCTATGCTAAGTGTATTTTTAGTTTATAAACATGTGCATACTTGTCTCATTAGTTTTCTTAAGGATTGAGGATTTTAACCATGGATTGTAGATGATTTTAATGAATTAGAAGCATGAAATAAGCACAAATAAGACCTAAAAATAGTGTAAAACATATAAATAAGTCCTCACACACAATTTACATAGCAGGCATGATGAAGCAATTCACCCCTCTTGGGCTACATCTATTGGTATAGCTCCCAATGAGATGTTCATCTTCCATTATGCTAAAAAATTTGCAAATACATGTATTTACAGGCCTCTAATGGTTATTTTATCTGCACCAATGGCTCTAGAATGCTCCAATTAGTCAAAAATGACCCTTCATTCACTCTGAATGGGCGAAAATTGAGTCTGTTATTCTTTTTACCAGTTACACCTAGAAAAGCTCCACTAAAAGTGGAGAACTCCACTTAACTGGAGTTAATTTAGCACTTACCACCATAATTAATGCGCCTGCTTGTCCTAAAAGCTAAAATAACCATGGAATTAATTTTTTTGGTTGGGCACATGACCCCCAAACACCGCGGTCCCCAAACACCGCGGTTAACAACTGAATGCGGCTTAGGCGAAACCCTCATTAAACTTGTGGTCGATAAGATTGAACTTCGGAATAAAAGATGTGGTTAGTGGAGACTGTACATAATGTGTTAATAAAATTTTTCATGTGATAAGAATTGTAGATAGTTTGGCGGTTGTTGGAGGTTACATCTTACGTTACCATTGCAATCTTATATGTGACCACCCATGGGGACCACTGGTGGGTTGGGACTGTCGGCGGTCCGCAACCCTACAACTATATTGCAATGAAATTTAAATATAAACTGATGCCGTATAAGGTTAAGAATTACTTGTATACCACTCGCATGCCCTACGATAGGTCTCGCGGTCGAATCGTGCGAACCCTCTAAAATGTTATTGTTGGAAATACTAATAGGGGGGGTGAATCAGTGTTCCTTTCAATTAGAGCATTAGTTAATCTTAAATTATTATCATTGTTTGTAAAATGATAGCAAAAAAAAAAGAGGAATAGAAATTCACATAGTTTTTAAGGTGGAAACCCACTCCGAGACAAAAACCACCTAATTCTTTTCTAATAATTCTTTAATATTCAACTCCAATTGAAAATAAAGCTCGAACTTCCTAGAATCTAGAAAATCATTCTTCTCTAGCTCCCACTGGATGGATGCTCCAACACTCAAGATTCTTCAGTAGTCAACTGAATGGGTACCCCAACACCCAATGAGCTACAACTCACCCTAGCACCACCCTACCACCTTGTAGAAGAATAGAAGAATAATGGACTCTCGTACCAGTGAAAATGGTCCACTTTACAATGATATAGAATGATGTAGAAGAAGAAGGTATACTAGACCATAACCCCAACTTTGAAACAACCATCTAATGATGATCTAATACCACCCAACACTGCCTCTTCAACTCTTGGCAAATAGACACTAGTACAATTTTTACAATAATGTATTTACAATGACCTAGTACAATGGTACCTTTACAATGATTGTATGCAGTGCTGCCCACTTGAAGACTTCATGTAATGAACTTCTTGCTGCTGTTATGCACCTTGGTTGCTACTTTTTTCATGCTACCCTCTGCTGCACCTTTCTTTGCTTTTCTACCCTAGAAAGTCTGGTCCTTTACAGCCCTTGACAACACAAGATCTAGCTTTTTCTTGCCTTCTAGGAGCTCGATATTGAATCTGGTGTATCTATGTTATTTCAGATCCCTAATATCTGATTTTTTGTCTTGTATTAGTCCTCTGAGTCTTATTTCCAATGCCATATGTCTGACCCAATTTTGATTCTTCAAGGGAGAGCTATAACCAATCTCTCACAATTCCCTAATTATGGATTGTTTCAGCGGAGAGAACTTGTACGGAATTCCATGTGTCACTGTTTCTTCATTCAGCTTTGAAATTGATATAGAAAAAACTACAGTCTGTGCAATATCTGCCACCTTTTATGGAATTCCAATCTGATACTCAGAGAGAGAGAGTTATGATGATTTTACCAAGGTCACTTCTTTGAGATGAATTTCAGTAGCCTGCAAAAACCCTGACTTGCACAGATCATATCTCCGAAACTATTGTGCACCTTGATCTAAAATTTTCACAGCAGCTTCCTCAATATTCCATCTTCTACTCATAAAAATTTCAGCTTCTAAACCTTCGCAGAAAACAAGTTAGAGCGAAAATTCCACGATGACCTATTTCAGATGGCGAAATCCCTTGCATGAGGAGGATATGAGGATGAAAATTTATATAAATTCTTAGGTTGAGAGGGGCTTCAACAAGTGAACGTGGGAGGGATTTTAGGATCTTAAAAAATATTAATTATCACTTTTCAACAACCCATGTCACAACCCCATGGGGTTTTAGCCCACTAACTGGGGATACAAACTTTAAACATGAATATCTCTCAAACCGTGAAGAATTACGTGGCGTGCCATATATCAACGGAAACATCTCAAATAGTAGAAACCATAAAAAGCATTCTTGAACCAGAATGTAGTAATTTGGTACGTCAAAATTCCCATGAAATATTGGGTTAGCCCCTGGTGCTGCTTTGGTTCACATCAATGACTACCGCTGATGAAAAATTATAACATGGTTTCAGGGCCACATCGCGACCTCAGGGTTGGCCATCTGGCAGCATTTAATTATCCCTTGAACCCATATGGCCAATATAAATTCGAAAATTGTCAACATCTGACGGGCTCGGAAGGAATATTTTAGGTAATATTCTCAAGAATATTCTAGGAATTTTCCTTGGAATATTATTTTTTGTTGACTATACCTCCACCCTGCTAACTATGCATCCCAGTCAAACCTGTCGCAATTTTCACTATTTGGCATTTTGATCAGAACACAATATCTCCCTCATACGACATTGGTTTTTCGAACCATTCATGGTGTTGGAATAAAAAAGACGAGATCTATGCAACCATCCTAGTTTCAACCCAATCCTATAACTTTGAATTTTAATTAAAATTTATGAACTCCTGATCACTCATCCCCATTGGAATGCTTTTGGACCCTAAAATACTTGATTACCTGTCCAGTAGATGAGGGTACAACTCCCTACCTTTCCAACCTCCATCCATTTTTCCTTGCTTTCATTATTGCCTTTGAGCCCAACTTGAAGGTAGACAACACTTCCCCTCTTGGATGCTCTTGTCCTCCTGTGAAGAATTGTATCTTATTTAAGCTCAGCCATAAATTCTTACAAGAAATATTAAATAGAAGGTAGATGAACATCACTTATTGATCATCAATCAAAGGTGACTCATAAAAACATAAGTTTTCAACATTAACAACTGAATACATTTGCATAATAGAAGGCAAGTCAAGTTGAAATGCATTACTACCAACTTTATTTATGATGTTGAATGGACCATAGCGAATGGGTTTGATCTTTTTACCTTCCCCTTGCATCCTTTCTTTTCTAATGTGCAACCATACCTCATCTCCCTCTTGGAACTTGTGATCAACTCTATGTTGTCATTCCTCTCTTTGTATTTTCTTTGACTTCTCTCAATATGTTCTTGAACTTGTTGATGTATAACTTGAATTTTCTGAATGAAATTTTGAGCCTTGTCAATATCACTATGTCCATATATTGCAACATCCTTCACAAAGATGAATTCTAATAGAAATTTAGGAAAATAGCCAAATCATACTTCAAAAGGTGATGTTTGAGTTGAAGAGTGCTTTGCCCAGTTGTAAGCGTGCTGAATGTAATGTAGTTTTTCATCTAATAACTTAGGATGCTTTCTGCAATATCCTCTCAGTAGATGCACAATGGTTCTGTTCACCAGTTCATTTTTCCCATTTGTTTGTTGATGAAAAGAAGTACTCTTTTTCAACTTTGTGTCCATCATACTCCATAGGTTGGACCAAAAAGTCCAAATAAACCTAGAATCCCTGTCACTAACAATATAAGTTGGCAATAAAAAATGAACCCAAACATGTTGAAAATAAAGTTCAGTAGTAATGGTTTTATTACATGGCATATGTATACAAATTTTACTAAATCTATCTGCAACTACATAAAGATAATCATGTTGTTTTCTTGACATAGGTAGACCTCCAACAAAGTCCATGGAGACACTCTCCCATGGCCTTGATGGTACTGATAGTGTCATGTACAATCAAAGCTTCTTATTAATAGGCTTACTTGTTGCACACATAGAATAACATCTTATAAAACACGACACACTATCTATCATGTGAGGCCAATAGCAATACCTTTGTAGATGCGCCATTGTTTTTCTTACCCCAATATGTGCAACAATAAGCGATGATTGAGCTTCTCTGTTGACACTTAGCCTCTCTAATTGTGGTATACACATATTTCCCAAATGAAACAACAAGTTGTTATGCATGTGATACTCTTTTTCTTCCACTTGATTCCCTTCACTCAAACTAGCATACACATATTGAAAATCAATGTCATGTGCATATTGTTCTATGTAACTCTCATGTACAATAGAATCATTTTTTAGTAAAGTAGATGCACTAATGATTTTTCTTGAACGCATATCAGAAAATTTATTGAAAATACCTTTCTTATACCTTATAACCAAGTGAAACTATTGAATAAATCCCATCCACCTGAAATGTATTGATTTCTTCAAGTTTGTTTTCAATTGCAAGTACTATAATGGTTGGTGATTGGTATGTACAATAGTCTCTTTACCCATCAAGTACTGTTTCCACTTCTTGACACTTTGTACCAACACATATAGTTATTTTTCATATGTAGGATAATTTGTCACAACACCATTAAATGTTTCAGGATGAAAAGCATTAGGTTTACCATGTTGCAAAGTACTGCGCCCATGGCATAGTTACTAGCATCAGTTTGAATCTTAAATGGTTGTCTCAAATTTTTTAATGCAAGGACTGGAGCTAAAATGATATTTTCTTTTAAAGCTTCAAAAGCTTGCTATTTTTTTCCTCCCCATTGGAGGCCTTTCTTTATAGTTGTCACTGCATGCATATGAGCTGCGATGGAAGAAAAGTTAGCAACAAAATTTCTCCAATATTGAGCTGCACCTAAGAAACTTCTTACCTCGGTTAATGTTTTGGGTGTGGGCCAATTCACAATGGCTTCCACTTTAGAAGGATAAATTCTCAAATCTCTTCCCACTACAATATATCCCAAATAGACCA
This sequence comes from Pinus albicaulis, assembly GCA_034641835.2. Lineage (NCBI taxonomy): Eukaryota > Viridiplantae > Streptophyta > Pinopsida > Pinales > Pinaceae > Pinus > Pinus albicaulis. The sequence goes on from CM076581.1 coordinate 1,389,827,912, forward strand.
AAGAAGTCTTTCCTAACTCACACTTTGACATCTTAAGAAACAATTTCTCTTTCTTCAAAATATCAAGCACCCTATGCACATGAAAGACATGTTATTCTCTTGTTTTGCTAAAAATAAATATGTCATCTAAGTAAGCAATCAGAAATTCATCAAGGAATGGACATAAAACACTACCCATAACACACATGAAAGTTTCTGGTGAATTACACAAACCAAATGGCATAACTAACCACTCAAAGAGTCCTTGTTTGGTTTTGAATGAAGTTTTCCATATGTCACTTTCTCCAATTCTTACTTGATGATATCCACTTCATAAATCTAACTTAGTGAAAAATGTTTCTTCTTTTAGCTTATCAAGGAAGTGATCTATTCTTGGAAGTGGGTAACAATTCTTTACCGTAATCTTGTTCAATGCTCATAAATCTACACACATGTGCCAAGTCCCATGTTTCTTTGGTATCAAGACTATGGGTGAATCGCATGGCGAGGTGCTTGGCCTTATGATTCCTTTGTCCAACATCTCTTTGATTTTCCTCTTTATTTCAGCATTCTCCATTATCGACATGCGATACATACCGATGTTTGGAGGAGAAAAATCTTGTTGTAACTGACTCTCATGTTGAATCTCTCTTTTTGGAGGCAATCTTGTTGGCTCCTGAATGATCTCATGATGTGCATTAAATACATCATATAAATCAGATTTAAACTTAGGATCACATCCATCAAATTATTCATGATTAACATCAACTTTAGGCTTAATCATAAGAAGAACAAAATTCTTACTTGAATTTACCAGCCTCTTTACCTGTCCAACATTTACCATAGCAATGTTTTTCTTCTTGCGATGTGCTCTAAAAATTAACTCCTTTACATCTTTGAATAAACGATATTTGTTCTCATGGCGATAGAATATCACTTTCCTATCATATAATTAAGGACTCCCCAACAAAATACCTGTTATGTCAATCGGATCCACTTCTAATTCAATTGTGTCAAAAAAATTTCCAGTGATTGCAAACTACAATATCCACTTCTTTGAAACCTCTACATTTGCATCCTTACAAATCCAACCTCATGATATGGTATTGGATGTGGTATGGTCTCAAGGTTAAGTTTCTTGACCAAGTCTTCAGAGAATAAGTTTTCTTCTGATCCACAGTCAAACAATGTGTCAATATTGGTATGTTTGGATATGACCCTCACATGAAACAATTCTATTCTTTCTTCTTCATTTTGAGCACGTATGTGACAATTTGATGTACTAGTACTGGGTTTTGTTTCAATTTATTTTCCCTTCATGTTATTCAATCCCATGGCTATAATCTTGGATTCATCACCTGAATCATCTGCTAAATCATGTTGAGTTGTAGCTGTAGTTTTGTGTTTCCATTTGTTTTTGGGTATCTTAGGCCTCATTTCAAGATGTAATTTCCAACAATGAGTTTGATCATGGCCTTCTTTTGAAAAAAATTTACAAACCAATTTTTCTCCCTCTTTCTTAATAGATGCATTTTTTTTGCTTTTACCTTTTGAGGTCTTGTATTTGTTTTTACCCTTAAAAGGTTTCTTTCTACCCTCTTCAGAAATGTTTTTCCCTCTACCTTCTAGATGTGTGGCCTGAACACATACTTCATATAAACTGGTGGGGTTAAACATGAGAATAATATGTTTTAGGTAGCTATGTAAGCCTCCTATGTACATGAGCAAAGTATCTTGGCTCTATAAATATACCCCTAATAAGAGAGCTCTTCTCCTAAATTCTTGGGTGTATTCTTGCACATTTTGTCCCTTCAATTGCCTAAAGTTTTGCCAGTTCATTATGGATTTCTGCGTATGAGATAATGGATAAAATTGTTGTTTTATAACAGTCATGAAATATGACCATGATAGAATAATATTACCATGTTTCTTTATCTCCTCCTTTGTCTTGCCTTCCCACCAAACAAGTGTTTCACCTTCCATTATCAATAAAGCTAATTTGATTTTGGCATCATCATCTTGAAGGTTTTGGATTCTCGAATAGACCTCTAATTGCCTAATCCAACTATCAAGCTTTTATACATTGACTTCACCATTAAACATTGGCAATTTAAACTTCACATAAAATTTTAAAAAAGGACTTTTACGAGTGTTCTTTTACTTGTGTGGCTGATGTACTAAAGAAGAAGTAGAGCATGATGATGATGAGGGTCAGGATGATGGCTCTCCATCACCTCCATTTCCTCCATTTCCCTTATTTGATTTATCTTCATCATTGTGACCTCCTGAAAATACTTGTCCTTCCTTGTGAAGTTTGGATCCTTCTCATTCTATTCTCTCATACCTTTCCTCATAAAGGATTATAACCATCTCAGTCATGTCAAGAAACGCTTTCATGAACACTCTTTCTTCCTCTTTGGCATCAACTTCCTCATGGATTTCTCCTTCCTCATGAGGCATAATTAATGTAGCTTCTGCTTGCTTAGGAGGTCAACTAAGTGGTGGATATTGTGGAAATATTTCTCTCCTTTTCTTTGGCTTTTCTTGAGACCCTTCTACTCCCACCAATTTTTCTTCTCCTCTTTTGAGCTTGACCCTAGTAAGCAACTAGAAACTGACAAACAGTTAAAAAATTATTTGCACAAAACAACACCAGAGAATAAAAAATCTAGCTCTGATACCAATCTGATATGAAAGGACTGTATTAGTTTTGTTTGTCTAAATGTATTTTCAGTTTATAAACATGTGCATACTTGTCTCATTAGTTTTCTTAAGGATTGAGGATTTCAACAATGAACAGTAGATGATTTTAGTGAATTAGAAGCATGAAATAATCACAAATAACACTGAAAATAATTGTAAAAGAGAGAAATAACTCACCACACATAATTTACACAGCAGGCATGATGAAGCAGTTCACCCATCCTGGGCTAAATATGTTGGTCCTAGTCCCAATGGCATATCCATCTTTCATTATGCTCAAAATTTTGCAAATAAATGTAGTTACAGGCCTCTAATGGTTTTTTTCTCTAAACTAATGCCTTGAGAATGCTCTAATTAGTCAAAAATGACTCTTCATTCACTCTAAATGGGAGAAAATTGAGTCTCCTACTCTTTTTCCTAGTTACACCTAGAAACGCTTGACTGAAAGTGGAGAACTCCACATAACTGGAGTTAATTTAGCACTTACCACCATAATTAGCTCGCCTGGTAGTCCTAACCGCTGAAATAATCATGGCATTAAATTTTTTAGTTGGGCACATGACTCCCAAACCCCGCGGTTAACAACTAATGACGGTTTGGGCAGAACCCGTATTAAACCTGTGGTAGATAAGCTTGAACTCTCATTTAAAATATGTGGTTAGTGGAGACTGCGTGGAAGGTGTTAATAAATCGTTGCATGTGATAAGAACTGTGGATAGTCTGGCTGTTGTCGTAAACCGTCGGACGTTACGTTTTACGTTACTGTTGCAATGTTATATGTGACCACCCGCTGTCCTTGGAACAGGAGGTCTCATCACGAGCCGGCCTGCCCAATTTTCACTTCTTCCCGGTGAATGGCATTGTCATTTATCTAGTCACCAAACCAACACAATGGCCTTTGTTATGAAAATTAACAAGCACTTCCTTAGCATAAATAAAGGACAATGGTTCCAAGGGTGAGAGAGCAACTCTGTCAAGGTTATGGACACCTATGGGCAACAGAGCTCTGTTGATGATATTGGAGTCACATTTATACACATCAATAGTAATATTAAACCATTTTTCCTATATCTCTATTTAAATATCAGATGAAAGTATGAATCTTTAACCTTTGATTTCGAACCTATTATACACAAAAATCATCATAAATCGATCACATTAGTTTAAGTGGGTAATAAACGCATTTTTACTTATGTTTATCTTAAGTTGTCCCTTCTCCTTATTCTTCAATCATTACAAAACGCTTCTATATCTGTTTACGATTTATCACATGCATGAATTTCAGTAATGCAATAATTTGCTGATTGTATCATAAGTATGTATGCCTTTCCATGTTGTACAATTGCTGTGCAATATGCTGCTCTTCTATTTTGCTGATTTGCCATTATATTGATACTGTATTTTTACAGAATTTGTTTTTTACTTGAAATTTTTGCATGCATCTTATCTGTTGCCATTTACAACTAAAACCGTGGATTCAAGAAAATTTCATACATAATTGTGATTTGTTTACAAGAGAACAACAAGCATGGGGGGAAATTATATCCACAGCATGATCACTATTGCAACTAAACAGCAAAGGCTCGCGAATGCACACAATTCTTCATAGATGATGTGCTTGCATGGCTTCTACCTTTTGTAGCACTTTCAGTATTCGCTCAGCCTACATCAGCTTCAACAAAGGCCAGTCCCTACATGTCATTCCATTTTTTCGGAGGTAACACTTGAGGTAAAATAGCATAATTTTCTGATTTATTATGAATTTAGGAGAATTTCATGAAAATCCATTGAGCATTATTTATCATCACTCATTCTACATCTTTACCACTTCCCATTTTTTTATACACGTCTCATCTTTTAGTTTGGGGGAGTGTTAATTTCTTTCATTTCTTTCTTATGACCATGCCAGTAATATTCTTTATCATCTATGGATATTCTTATTCATTCTCAACACCTTCCTTCTTCCATGCTGTTTTACACCAAGCATCGATTTCAACAGATTATAACAACCACCTCTCTTTGTTTTCTAGCATCGCATGAGGACATGCTAATTATTCAGTTTGGGGGGGGAATTGCTACACATGATGGATGTTTTCCACTTTATTTTTCATTTAAGGCATACAATTTCATTTGTATATAGTACATAAATTGATTTGCATATATCTTTAAAACTATGAACTGAACTTTTGTGATTTATGGATAACAAAGAAGTGTCATTAAAATACACAAACCCAGATAATTTCACACTAAATTAGTTCATAAAATTTCAAAAATTATGCACTATCACCTACAACCATTTTTTATATATGTCTCATGATCCGGGCATCCAAACGATCTGATTTTTGAGAAAATGGTTAATGAATTTTGTTGTTACTTATGTCACATTTTTCTAAAACTTCATATACATATAGTTGAATATCAACTGTAAAAATTGTTATGCCTTTATCAAGATTGCTAAAATAGAATTTTCATTATTTGAGGAAACATGCATTTGTTCCATCCATTTCATGGGTTGGGATGAACAATTTTCTTTGCTTGGTTAACACATGGGTTTTGTCTTTGGATTGCATGAGGACATGCAATATATTCAGTTTTGGATTGCATGAGGGCATGCAATATATTCAGTTTGGGGGTATGTTGGGCCATGAATACGACCACTTCTTAACACTTATTTCATCAATGTTCGCTCTTCTTTATCATGTCATTTATTATAATTTATCTTATAAATCCATTTTATAATGATTTATGCTTTTATGGATAAATATTATTTATTCTCCTTTATTTTTACTAAATTGATGATTATTATGCATACTTTTATCAATAATGGTTTATTAATATATTTTGTAATATCACTCACCATTTTAGCCTCCAATATATTTTCCAGACTGCAAATTTGATTTCCAAATCATCATGAAATATTCGAACTCAGAAATCCGCTGGAATTAGAAGTGACAATTTTGTGGTTGAGATTCTAAGCAAATGAAGAAGAATCTAGAAAATTCGGAACACGGGTTTTGTCCAGAACGGGCCCAATTAACTCTTATTAAGAATGGTTTGCCCAAATTTGGCCTATATTGAGAGATACGTAGGGTTCTTTGAGCACGCTTTTCTCAGATTTGTTGTTGCGGCCGTCCTCCAAATCTCAGCTGCAAAGCCAAATTCGCCTTGCTCTTGTTGAAATATTGTTGGAAATGTATTCTCTGGTTGATCAAGTTGTTGGGAACAATCCAATATTGTTATGGGAGATCATACTTGCTATTTAATTTCTCCTCCTTCTGATTATAAAAGGAGAAGCATGTATTGTGTATTGGGGGAGAATGGAGAGACTTTTCTTGTTGTAATTTACAGAATTGCGCATCGACTCTTGTTAAGAGAGTACGAGCTGTTTGTAAACATTATTCATGCCTGATTAATAAAATATTTCGTTCTCGTTCCATTTATAAAACGTTGGAGTAAAGCGTAGCAACGTTTCACCGATGGTTGAGGGCCCGACCCTGGTGGAATCGTTCCGTTGTTTGTATTTCTATTCTTTTATTTCTGTTGTGTGATAATTGCATTTAGAATTATTACGATTACAGAGTTATTTGATTGATGTTCATATTGTTGTTCCATTTATATTTATTGTTTATTTCTGATTCATAGCTTTAGATCAGCAAATAGATGAGTTATATTTACATCCTGCTGTTCCTTTCCAGCTTTCGTTTCCTTTAAATTGCTTTTATTGAATTTGCTTTTGTTTCGACTGCTATAAGATCTCCAACTGTAGAGGATAGAGGTTATTGCTCCTAAGTCACCAGATTGGTTATCTTGCATCAATTTCTAAGGGAAAGAGTTACTGCTACTACATCTCTGATCGATGTTCTACAAGATTGATGTAGTTTAATATTTCCATTCATGTCACTATAAGTAGGTTTCTTTATAAGAATTTGTTACCTTTTCATTTTTTATTCTGTACTACATCTTCACAGCATTACTCTTGGATAAATTGCTGCCTCAGACTGAGTACATTATTGAAATAAAAAGTCGCTCCCGGATTGATAATTAATGTGAGATAAAAAGGTGTTAAAAAAATACCTTTTATGCCTTGACAGTGGGTTGGGACCGCTGGCAGTCCCCAACCCCCACACTATATTGCAATGACCTTTAAATATAAACTGACACCTTATGAGGTTAATAACCACTTGTAGCGCAGAGAGTAGAACACTCCCGTGTGCTGCAGGAGGTCTCTCGATCGAATCCTGTGGACCCTCCAAAATTTTATAACACAGTTTTAGGACCAAGCGGTGGCCTCAGGGTTGGCCATGTAGCACATTTTCATTGGCCCTTGAACCCGTATGCCCAATAGGAATTTGACAATTGTCAACATCTGATTGACCTAGAAGGAATATTCCTTTTTATTGACTGTACCTCTGCCTTGCTGAATGTACATCCCAATCAAACCTGTCGCAATTTTACCTGTTTAGCATTTTGATCAGAATGCGATATCTCCCTCATACGATGTCAATTTTTCAAACCGTTCATGACACTGGAATTAGGAAGACGAGATATACGCAATGATCCTAGTTTCAACTCAATCCTCTAACTTTTAATTTTGAGCAAAATTTATGAACTCCTGATCACACATTGTTAGTGAGAGGAAGTATCCATGAGAGTAGAATATTTAATGAGTGGGACCAAGGTTAAAGAGGCTCACAAATCATATAAGGAAGGGGATGGAATCCATAGAAGGCATTCTGATTATTATTTATGTTTTCGTATTTTATGATTTTCTGCATGCTTCAGCTGCTTAGTTAAGTCTGTTGTGATGTTTAGCACAAGGGTGTTTCTGAATGGATATCCCACCCTCATCCTCGGGGGACTTCGTGTGCCCATTAAGGAGAGGTTCATTGATCTGCATTTCCACCATCAAACATAAAGCCAACCTTCAACCATTATCCACAACATAGTCTCCTTTAGGATTGTGTTATTTTGCAGGGCAGTAGCAGTGGAGGGTCGATAGACCCAGTTTCTGAGCTTATTTTCCAGTGAGGGGAGTGTTGGGGTTCCCATGTTTTGGCCAGATTGGCAAGAACAAAAGATGAGACAACATCAGAACCACTTTCAGACCTCAGGATCAAGCCCTCCTGGGTCCAGAGAGGGATCTCTCTATATAAGCAAAGGTTTTATGTCTTTGAAATTCAAATGTTTGAGATATTAGGCTAGTTATAGGCACAAGGTTTGTTTGTTTGATTTTTGTTGTTGTTGTTGGGAATCAGGAAAGAAGGGCTCAATGTGAGACAAGGATGAGAAAAGAAGATTTTAGGCAAATGATGGATGATTCAAAGAAAATTCAAGGCCATTAGGCAATGGAGTCAGGAAATGGTTTAATTGCTATTCAATATGCAGGCTTTCAGTTGGGCTAGTCATCTAAAGCATTAGATCTTAAAGATGATAATGTGGCATGAAATGGTAAGAGAGAAAGTGAAAGCAAGGAAACCTCCAAGGTGACCTTTCAGGAATCAGATACAGGGACAGGACATGCCATTAAACAACCTGTGATCCAGAACCTAAAAGGTTAACTCTTCAGACAAGGAAACATAAAAGACTTAAACACAAAGGTGAAAACCTGAGATCAGAGAGAGACTTTGAACTCTCAATGTTTTGGCATCCAACTTAAGGGATCTTAGAAAATTTCAATTAATTGAAAAGGATCCTAGTGAGACAGAGACAAAGAATCTAAACTCCCAGTATCCCAATTCATTTAATCAAAGCCTAACAAGAACATCCGAAAACAGTTTCATTGATTCATACATCAGCTAGCAGCATATGTTTTGACCACTATACTGGTTAAATTAGCTTGAAACAATCCTCAGATAACACATATAGCAGAAAAAATTGAAGGCAAGGAGAGCAGAAACATAGGGTACCTAACAAGGGTAAATCCTATGCCAGATTTCTGATGCGAGCCAGTAGAAATGAAATGAAATGAATTACAAAGTAAAACAAATACAGAGATAGAAAAACATCACCGCTGCTTTAAATCAGGATCCAAAGAAATGTGCTTGTCATATTAAAGAGAAACACTAGTCATGTACAACATTACCAACAGCTTGGTATTTAGTCTGAAAACATCTTCCTCAGCCTATCTTACAACTGTACACAGAGACTACGTCTCAAAAGAAACAACTTGAAATTCTCAGATATCCAATCAACAACCTTTACAATGAGTCTCTTCATGAATTTTATAGCTGAAAAGAGGCTGAGGAGGTAGATGGAAAACTAAATGTAGCATTAAAACTCAGAATAGGAAGAGGGCCGAGGCCTCATTTTGTTTTAAATTCTGGGCATTTATCTCTGGTACTCTTTGGATGAAAGAGTGGTCTTTGTCAGGCTGTAATTTACTCCAGGTATGTCTCCGACATACTTGTTGTAGCACTCTGTAGAACTCTGGTGAACTGAACAAAAATAGATCAATGAATTTGGTTCTGCCATAATGCGTAACAAATACTTCTGATAGCATAGGACTGTTTTCAGGGAGGAAAAATTATCATGGACACAATGTAGACTGAAACAATAATGAGTACCATGTCCTTTCTTAGGGGAGACATTCTACTAATGTGAAACCTTGATGATATCATTTTCTACGTACCTGACATCCAGTGTGATTCATGAGGTTTTCGGTTTGGTATTTCACCTTTAAATTATTGGATTAAGGCTCAAAATCTTCAATTACAGGCCTTTAAATTCTCTGCTTCTTTAACTACTACTCTTTTGCTGCTCCATTCCTATCTCTGTCTGCGAAGTCTGCGCTTTGATGGCTCTGGGAGGGTTTTTACAGAGTTTAACCTTGTTCCTTTAATGAAAGTCCTGTCATAACACCTTCCCAGACCTTTCTTCATGATTTTGATCACTGAACATGGTCTTTCCTGCGTTCTTTGCCACTGTAACAGTGACTGTGAATCATGGCGGTCATTTACCGCCAATACCCTGTAAAACACAAAAACTAGTTAAGCAAAAATCATGCTGGAGGGGGATGGATGCAGTGGAAGGCCACGAGGATGACTGTGGGACAATGGAGAAAAAGTGAAAAATGTAGAGGAATGGTGAAAACAGGCGAAATAATGCAAAAATGGTGGAGGGCTAGACAGGTGGAGTCATATTGTAGAAATGCATGCTGGTCGTTTGATCCTGGATGAGGGCGATGATCAACGACGGAAAATACACGATGGAGGGTTTTGGAAATCAGGCGAAAATACAAAAGAAATGGTGGAAATTCCGCGAAGGCGTGTGATGTGGAGCTTTGACGGTGGGACCCGGTCAATGGTAGGGGTGGCTTCATCTGGACCGTCCAATCTCAGGAGGAGATCGATGGCTGAAAATGCATTGGAGGGTGACTGACGGTGGGCCAGGGGTTCCACTTGCCTTGGTTATCGCCCGCGCGTCTTTGGGGTGCGAATGCCGTCGGATGGCCTGCCACAGATTGGACGGTGTACAACAATATCGTGCCAGATCTGCGGACGAACGTTAACGTGCGATGGGGGGCGGTTTTGCAATAGTGCTCGAAACCACGTGCCAGGCGGTGAATGGCATCGCTGCGAAATGAAAAATACCACCCACCCTCCAAAGGCGGTGCGATACAAACCGACGGTTTGGAATAGTGCTTGTCTGCGTGGACCACTGGAGCGGGTGAACTACGAGCCGTCGATCTGTGGATCAGATCGACGGAGGATATGCGGTCGGGGAATGAACAGGAACACGAGAGCATCGGGTCTTGCGACAACCGTTGGATTACGTGAAATCGACGGTGGGAGACGCTTATGAGCCATATCAATCAGATCATGATAAGCGCCTTTCGGGCCAGCGCATGGTCCTAGCACCCTAGTCATGTGGGGGAAAAGTTAAGGGGCTGGCCAAAGGGGGATAGGCCCGATATATGTTAAAATGTGGGTTTTTTGGCCCATTTTCAATGGAATTTAAGGCCAAAAGGGATAACGATAGAGGGAAAAAATGGCTATTTGGCTAAACAAGGGGTGTGTGTAGGATTTAAAGGGGAAATGGGTGATTTAGGGGATTTTGGGAGGGATTTTCGGGGTAAAAAGGGGGACTTTGTCAAAGGGAAAAATGGTTAAAATGGGACATTCTGCAGGGGTACAAGGACAAATGAAGGCCTCTTTGAACATAATTTTTTACAATTAGTGAGGCTTATTTACTTAAGAACAGTAGAAGAAATAATCAAAGGGAAGAGAGCATGAAAAGGCTTTCAAGGATGATGTGTTTTCAGGAGAAATGCATTCCTTGAAGGCTCATAAAACAAATCAGCCCCATGCTTGCTTGTCAAGGAATTTATAGGGGGCTAACACTGGCTCCACATGGGGATGGCTTATTCTTGAAGGAGTCAAGAATTTAGAAAATGATCTTTCGAGTAGGCCATATGCCTGATCTTTGAGCCATCTATTTTCTTTCTTGGATAAGCTGCAACCAATCGTGAAATCATCAAATCAGTAGAAAAATTCTCCCAAACAATCTACCTACCCATCCTAAAATCCTAGCATTTTCTTCCAAGGTGCATTTGGACTTGCAGACCCTTTACATCATTTATTCTTACAAACAGAAAAATAAACCTATTCTATTTCTACCCTTATTTCCCCATGAGACTAGATTAAACTGTTGGTTTCATGTGTTTCTCTACCTAATCTAATATCTGCTGGGATTAGACTATCCAGCAGATTTCTTCTCTACATTCTACAATAGAAATTTAAAAATAGTCAAACTAGAATTAGACAGTCTAGTTTGTTGTGGATCCAAGGCATAAAGACAGTTGCACATGGACAGAAACTTGCAGGAAACTGAAAACAAAATATTGAAGGCTAGAAATCTGAATTTTTGAATCATCCTTCTCCTCTATGATTCAAGTTTTGAGCTTGTTAAAGTCACTTTCTCTTCTTCATTTCAGCTTTGGTTTTGGGCATGTTAGAGCTGATCTTCTTCCTTAGTTGCTGGTTCAGATTTTGGACATGTTAGGACCAACTGTTTTACTTCTTTGGCTCAGTTTTTGATAATATTAGAGCCAATCCTTTGCATTTCTGAGGTTCATGTTTTGGGCATGTCTGAACTTCTCCTTTTTCTCTGTTTTTTGGAACATTTTCTCTTTTTCTTGAAACATAACATAGCAATGGTATTTACAATGGAAATGGAAACTGGAAATTGGAAATCAGTAGAAGTAGTTTTTGAGCATCTTGCCATTGATAGGACCCCCAAACAGCCCTGTACCATCTAGTTCTTGTAGAAAAAAGGCATTTGGACCCACAGTGGCTTGGATGATGTATGGACCTTGCCACAAACTTTCAAACTTGTCGTTCTTTCCTTTGTCCTCTCTCCTTGAGTCCCACTTCAGAACTTTATCTCCAATTTTGAAGTCAGAAGCTTTGGTTCTTCTGTCAAACAACTTCTTTATATTTTCCTAAACTTTCATGGCTCTGCTATAGACCTCTTCCCTTGTTTGCTGGAGATGAATTGTTTGGTTTATTCTTCTTACCATGATGTTTTCTTCTGTCTAAATTTCTTGGAAAAGTTTGATCACTGGTACCCCAAGGCTGGTAGGAAACACTGCCTCTGTTCCATAGACAAGCTGATATGGTGACATGCCAATGGATTTCTTTATGGTAATCCTGTCATCCCACAAAGCATGCACCAAATTTTGGTGCCAGGACTTCTTGTTTTCTTCCAGCAGCTTTTTTATGATGGTCACTAGGCTCTTGTTTGATGATTCAGCTAACCCATTACCTTGTGGGTAGTAAGCATTTGAATGACCAAGTGCTATTTGATACCTGTGACAAAAATCAACCATCTTCTTGGATCCAAAAGCGGCAGCATTATCAGTGATTATTTTTCTTGGGCAACCAAACCGAGACAGGATATGACCTTCTAAAAACCTAATGATGACTGAATCTATGGCATTCCTAGTGGGTGTGGCCTTTATACACTTAGTGAAGTAGTCTGTGGCTGTTAAGATCCATTTGTGTTGTACAAAATAAGCAAGGTGTATTTCTCCTATGAAATCTAGGCCCCATTGCACAAAGGGACCTTCAACAATGATGAGTTGTAAAGGGAGAGGTAGGAGCTTTCTTTTTCCTTCAAAAATATGGCATTTATGGCAGAAAATTATCATCTTATGGATGTTAGTGAAGAGTGTAGGCCAATAATAGCCAGCTTTGAGTATTTTGTTGGCAGTGGCTTTCCAATTCAGGTGGCCTCCACACTCTCCTGCATGAAATTCTTGTTTAATCCCCTCTGCATCAGTTTCAGGAAAAAATTTAAGCAATAGGCCATTTGTATTTTTCCAGTATAAATGTTCATTCAGAATGCAATAGCTTCTGGATTTTAGCTTTAGGAATCTCGCCTTGGTCTTTGACAATTCAGGAGGAGCATTAAGGTTTGTGAGCACATAGAGAATGTCAGAATACCAAGGAGAGTTCTGAAACTTCTCCTCAACAATGGGCTTAGGCAATTCTTCCTGCTCATCCAAGGCATCGACCATGTTTATGTCAAGGGTTTGTAAATTTGATTTAGCCATTAGTTGAGCTAAGCCCTGACCTTTGATCAATTTTGTGGGTTTTATCTCAAGGTCATATTCTAATATCACAGCAATCCATTTGCCCCTCTTCCCATCTGGGTCTTGGGACAAGATATCTTTAACCACTATGTTTGGCATGTAGGCTATGGTGTGGGAATGCAGTATGTACACCCTAAAATCTTTCAAGGCCTTAACCAGGGCATAGGCCTGTTTTTCCATTATGGTGTATTTCGAGGCTGCATCCCTCAGAGCTTTGCTGAAGAAAGAGATGGGCTGCTCCATTCCCTCTGGATTTTTGTGCAGTAGAACTGCAACTACTGTATGCTCGGAGGCAAATGAAAACATCAATAAATCCTTTGAGAAATCAGGGCTGATTAGGACAGGAGCCCGGGTGAGTGCAAGTTTAACTGTTTCAAAATATTTCTTAGCCTCGCTAGTCCATTTAAATCCTACACCTTTCTTTAACATGTTTGTCATATTCCTAAGGTGTTCAGCTAAGTTGGGAATAAACCTCCTGAGGAAGTTGATTTTCCCATTGAAGGACTGTAACTCTTTGATGTTTCTTGGGTGTGTGATTTTTAGTATTCCCTCAACTCTTTGTGGGTCTATCCTAATTCTTTTCTCAGATATAATGTGGCTGAGAAGCTTACCTTCTTGCAGCCCAAATACAGTATTTTTGGGATTCAATGATAGACCAAACCTTCTACATTTTTCAAACACTCTTCTCAGATGCTTTAGGTGTTCTTCTTCAGTCTTGGAAAAGACTGTTATGTCATCCAGATAGATGACAATGAAGTTTCCTATTTCATTTGAAAAGGCTATGTCCATGGCTCATTGGAAAGTTGCACCAGCATTCATCAGTCCAAAGGGAATTTTTACATACATAAAAGTGCCCCATGGAGTGGTAAAGGCTGTCTTGAGTTGGTATTCTGTGAGTACTAAAACTTGGTTGTAACCTCAAAAACCATCTAACAGGGAGATCCTTTTTTAGCCTACTACTTTCTGAAGAATGTGTTACATGTTGGCAAAGGGTAATTGTCTTTGAGTGAGGCTCTATTAAGGTTCCTGAAATCTATGCACAGTCTAATCTCTCCTGTTTTCTTTCTCACAGCTACAAGGTTTGAGACCCAATCAGAAAACCTCACAGGAACTATTATGCCTACCTCATACATCTTCTGTATTTCTTTTTCAACTGAAGGCAATTGTTTTTGGTTTATTATGCGGAGTTTATATCTGAAGGGCTTCTAAATTTCTTTCAAAGGTATTTGGTGCTATATAACATTTGTGTCACAGGCCTTCAAGTCCTCATAGCTCCAAGAAAACACATCAATGAATTCCTTGAATAGGTCAATGTATTTCTTTTTCATGTTTGCAGGCAGGGACTTAGAAAATTTAATCATCTTGGGCTTGTCTTTAGTGCCTATGTTGCATTCCTCAACGCCAGCTTCTCCGTGTTCTAAAGTGGGCTTTTTTGCTACATCATCGAAGTCAAAAAGGTCTTCTAAAGCTGCCAGACCTCGAGGTATGTTCTTATCTTTGGCTTGCAGCACTTCTACTTCCTCACTATCTACGTTTTCACATTCTTCAATTGGATTTCCAATTTTTTCGTTCAAAGTGTTTATTTCTATGTTACAGGGTGGTTCTTCTTCGTCTAAGGGTTCCTCACTTAGGCAGCTATATTCATATTTAGAGTCTAAATTGGAAAATTGAAACTCGTTCCTGCTTGTTAGGAAATCCTCGATCTACTTATCTCCTTCAAAAACCTGCCAATATTTCTCATTATCCAGCACTACAGGTCTGAATTTGGTTTGAATGATGATTTGTTGGTCATTGGGAGGCTTGTGATACACACTAGCCACGTAGGCTAATCCATTTGCAATTGCGTTCTGACTCCTAGGGACAAACACTAATTCATATTCCATGAAGGTTTTCAATAGATCCATAGCATCATTCCTGTACACTCTCAGCCTAGGATGTTTCGTTGTGTATTCACCATTCACTTGTTTAATGATCAACTCAAAGTATCTATTTACAGTTATCCTACGGGCTCCTAATTTTCTCAATAGATTCAAGCCTAGGATAAGAGCTTCATACTCTGCGATATTTTTTGTACATTTGAATTTTAGGTTACAGGAATGAATCTCTGCATAGTCAGTCTCAGTGTTATGTACCCACACTCCTGCTCCTGCGGTGCTCTTGGTGCATGACCCATCGAAATTCATTTCCCATAAAGGTTCGCTCTTAGGCTTAACATCGTTCCGTTCTTGGTGTGGTGCATGGGCTTGAGGAGGGTGACTAATCAGTTGACTGCATTCTATTTCTTGTTCACTCTGAGTTTCAGTGCATTGTCAAAAGTTTTCTACATCATTCTCCTCCGAGTTTAGAGTAGCCATTATGTTAAAGTCCATGGGCTCTGTTTCCTTGTTTGTATCTCTATTTTTTAATTCTGACCCCTCTAAGGATTCATCATTACAAAGGATGAAGGAGTCAAGATCTGTGTGGAAAGAGTATAAAGGTGAATTTTTGGGCTTTTCGGGGCTGCTGAACAGGAATTTCATTTGTGCCTCTCTATACAATCTTCTAATTTGGCTAAAGACTGTGATTGTGGCATAGGCCCCATCCATATGCATTATACCTTGCAGCTTGGCTCCCCATGATATCAATAATAACATGCCATATTTGGGTGGCAAATCTGCCACCACGACATCCATGATCATACACTTTACAGGGATCTGGGTGAGGTTTATACGCAGGTCTTTGATTAAGCCCAAGCATTTTACTCTACTAGAGTCAAATGAATATAGATCCTTATAAGAGCAAGTTATCTCTAGGCCTAAATTTTCCATAACTACCTTGGGCATTAGGTTGTGTGATGCCCCAGAGTCATGCATTGCATTGTGAAGGATCCTGTCATGGACATTGAGACTAATATAAAAAGGTGGCACTACCCCTTCCTGAAACTTTCCTTCTATATTTGGACCAAATAGAAGGGCTAGTTGATCATCACTCAAATTGACTGTGTCACTATTTTCCCCTAGATTTAATGCTTTCAAAATTTGGCCTTTATATACATCCTGAGTGGCCAGCTCAGAGAGTGGAATAGAGATTTTAATTTTTCCAATCTCACTTTCCAAATTGAATGGAGATTGACTCTTTGTAATACTCGATTTTGTTTTGTTACCCACCACCTTAGTGGTTGAATCAGTGTGTTGATTCTCATCATGTACAGGGTTAGGAATTGTTTTATCAGGAGCAATAACTATAGTGCTAGTGCTGCTAGTCGGTTGACTTTGTTTATCAGTGTTTTGGTTGTCTTTTTCTTGGTTTTTTCCAGAACTCTCAATTACTGATTTGTTACTTTCATCAATTACTTTAGAATTTTTCTCAGGCCTTTTCTTAATGGTAATATCAGAAGCCTTTGGTTTGGAAGTGTTTAGGCTCTTTTTTCTTCTAATTTCATATTGTTCTCTGACCTGCATGATGGCATTTTCAAATCCTAACTGGTAATCATCAGATTCCAATCCTTCCTCATACCAATAAGAGGGTGAGGGTTGATCTTCCTCTGTGGAAAAGTTGTGGATTGATTTTTCTACTTCAAACATGTTTATTGTGGTTCCCTCGGACTCTTCTATGATTCCCTCATCTTCATCAAGAGAGTTTTCTTGGAATGGGGGAATAACTTGCTGATCTGATTCTCTTTGTCTGTTGGGAGTGGCGTTGTTTCTTCTAAAGTTCTGATTCTGGTTATGGTTTTGATTTCTATTTTTGTTACTGACTGTGACAACCATTTTTTCCATCATCTACTGTAGCTTTTCCATGTTTTTAGATAGGCGGTCATAATTGGGATCAGATGTGGAAGCTACATTTTCATCTCTATATGTTACCCTCTTCTCATCTCTCAATCTTGATTTCTTCTCAATCAGGTTAGCCTCCACACTTACTACTCCCTTTTGCATATCTTCTAGTGTGTTGTAATCTCTCTCCCTAAGCTGGTAGGCCATATTAGCATCAAAGCCTTCGGGGTATTTTACTAAAGCCATACCTTGGGGAGGTTTCATGTGTGGTGGAAGAGCGTTATAAACGCTATTAAACCTTGTAGAGTAGTCATGGACACTCTCTCCTATGTTTCCTTTTAGGTTCTTGTACTCTGCTAGGATTTGGAGAGGGTTGGCCTTAACTTCCCATTTTGTTATGAAAGTCTGATATAAAGTAGGAAGGTCTTGGATACTATTAGGAGGTAGGCTTTTGAACCATTTCTTCACATCACCCCCTAAGCTCTGGGCAAATATTCTCGTTTTGACTGTATCATCATCTATCTCCATGTAGTCAAAAGAATCTTCCATATTATCTACGTGGTGTTGGGATGTGGTAGACTCTTTTGCAGTGAAGTGTGGGATTTTTTATTGATAATCGTTGGGCAAGGGCACTAGAGGATGAGGTAGTACCAGAGGTGCATACCAGGTTGCCATGATGACATTCTGGTGAGGTAAAGGGTTAGCTTGAGCATCTGGTATGTGGATGACAGGGATACTAGGACTATCAGAAGTATGTTGAGTAGATTTAGGGTGGCAGAGCCCCAAGTTTCGAGTGAAGTGAATATCAGGAGGTGTGTAGGGAGGGGTTTCTATTTGTCCCTAATGTGTTGACCACTATGAGGTGGTGAACCAGAAAGCTCAAGTTCTGGTTGGTTTAGAACAATGAAAGACCTAGTTCTTGGTAATTTGTTTGGTAGGTCTGGGTCAAAAGGTGGGACTAATAGAGCTGCAAATTCTTCCGGTACAGAGTTAGCTCTATGGATGTCGCTGGAAATAGTTGGTCTTTTAAGTGTAGGAGATCTCTTGAGGATTATCTTAGGGTTTTCAACTATTTCAGGTGGTTCCAGGTTAGGGTAAGCTCTTGTGTGGATGGTTATTGAAGCCAGAATGTTGTTTTCTAACCAAGAAGCTTAGCCCTACTTGTTACTTCTATTGTGGCTGATGTTTTTATGGTGGCTAGTCTCCGAGTGGAGTCTTATGTGAACAAGGATAATCAGCAGGCCCACTGATCACCAGTGGAGTCTTTTATTTTTAAGGAACTATGGAGTCGCTAGGTGGAAGGTTTAGGATGCTTTCGAGTGGTACACTGTCCACCATAGTGCTTATGAGATATCCCTTTCCAAGGATATACAGAAAACACAACAAACTATAACCAGAGATTGACTGGGAGGGCATTTACCAGATATTTCACCTTTGAAAGAGGATGAGATCCGAAGGCTTTCTGGCCCTTTCCAGACTCTATCTAAGAGTGTGGGAGAAAACACAACAGTTGGTATAGAATTTTATTTGTGAATAGGAGTGTTTAACTTCCAACCTAACCAGAGATTGTAGGTTTCTGAGGCTATTATGATGTGGTCAGATGAAAAATACTCAGAAGTTCCCTAGTGGAGTCACCATTATGTTGGTGACGACAATGGGAGACAGACAAATGTTATCGGTTACAGGCTCTCAGATTTCCCAGTGGAGTCGCCATTATGTTGAGGTTCCCATGTTTTGGCCAGATTGGCAAGAAAAAAAGATGAGACAACATCAAAACCAATTTCAGACCTCAGAATCTAGCCCTCCTGGGTCCAGAGAGGGATCTCTCTATATAAGCAAAGGTTTTATGTCTTTTAAATTGAAATGTTTGAGATATTAGGCTAGTTATAGGCACGGGGTTTGTTTGTTTGATTTTTGTTTGGTTGTTTGGAATCAGGAAAGAAGGGCTCAATATCAGACAAGGATGAGCAAAGAGGATTTTAGGCAAAGGAGGGATTATTCAGAGAACATTCAAGGCCATTGGGCAATGGATTCAGGAAAGGGTTTACTTGCTATTCAATATGTAGGCTTTCAGTTGGGATATTCATCTAAAGCATTGGATATTAAAGATGATAGTGTGGCATGAAATGGTAAGAGAGAAAGTGAAAGCAAGGAAACCTCCAAGGTGACCTTTCAGGAATAAGATCCAGGGACTCAACATGCCATTGAACAACCTGTGATCCAGAACCTAAAATTTTAACTCTTCAGACAAGGAAACATAAAAGACTTAAACATAAAGGTGAAAACCTGAGACCAGAGAGAGACTTTGAACTCTCAATGCTTTGGCATCCAGCTTAGGGGATCTTAGAAAATTTCAATTAATTGAAAAGGATCCTAGTGAGACAGAGAAAAAGAATCTAAACTCCCAGTATCCCAATTCATTTATTCAAAGCCTAACAAGAACATCCGAAAACAGTTTCATTAATTCATACATAAGCTAGCAGCATATGTTTTGACCACTACACTAGTTAAATTAGCTTGAAACAATCCTTAGATAACACATACAGCAGAAAAAATTGAAGGCAAGGAGAGCAGAAACATAGGGTACCTAACAAGGGCAAATCCTATGCCAGATTTCTGATGTGAGCCAATAGAAATGAAATGAAATGAATTACAAAGTAAAACAAATACAGAGATAGAAAAACATCACCGCTGCTTTAAATCAGGATCCAAAGAAATGTGCTTGTCATATTAAAGAGCAATACGGGTCATGTACAACATTACCAACAGCTTGGTATTCAGTCTGAAAACATCTTCCTCAGCCTATCTTACAACTTTACACAGAGACTACGTCTCAAAAGAAACAGCTTGCAATTCTCAGATATCCAATCAAAAACCTTTACAATGAGTCTCTTCATGAATTTTATAGCTGAAAAGAGGCTGAGGAGGTAGATGGAAAACTAAATGTAGCATTAAAAATAATAAGAGGAAGAGGGCCGAGGCCTCATTTTGTTTCAAATTCTGTGCATTTATCTCTGGTACTCTTTGGATGAAAGAGTGGTCTTCATCAGGCTGCAATTTAGTCCATGTATGTCTTTGACGTACTTGCTATAGCACTCTGTAGAACTCTGGTGAACTGAACAAAAACAGATCAATGACTTTGGGTCTACCATACTGCGTAAAAAATGGTTCTGATAACATAGGACTATTGTCATGGAGGAAAATTTTTCATGGACACAATGTAGACTGAAATAATAATGAGTACTGTGTCCTTGCTCAGGGGAGACATTTTGCTGATGTGAAACCTTGATGATATCATTTTCTGCGTACGTGACTTCCAGTGTGATTCATGAGGTTTTCGGTCTGGTAGTTCGCCTTTAAATTATTGGATTAAGGCTCAAAATCTTCAATTACGGGCCTTTAAACTCTCTGCTTCTTTAACTACTACTCTTTTGCTTCTCCATTCTTATCTCTGTCTGCGAAGTCTGCGCTTTGAAGGCTCTGGGAGGGTTTTACAGATGTCAGGTCCCTATATTACTAGTATAGTCCCTTATTGTTGTTAGTGTAACCCCTTTATTATTATTATTGTACCCTTGTAACCCCCATTTTGTTATTATTGTGCCCTTAAATTATTATTTTTACGTCAGCTAGGATTACATTGTGGCCCACTAGGATTACATTATGGCCCCATGGACTTCTATATATAGAAAGGAGGTTTTGTAAATTGTATCATCCAAGAATTGTTCATTTATGTAATGTATTGGAGGTTTCCCCCTCGAAGTGGCTTATTTCTAAGGCGTTGATATCTCTTTTCTTCTATTTTTGGAGCTAGTTACACAACATTTTGTATTAGAGGTTTGGATTCTAGGGTTTCGCTGCTCCAAACAGGTCATTGTGGAATTTTCGCTATAAATTTTTTTCTACGAAGTTTCAGAAGCTGAAATTTTTAGGGTACGAAGCTGAAATCCTGAGGAAGATTTTCTAAACATTTCAGAGCTTGGTTCGCAACATTTTCGGAGATATAATCTGTGGAAGTTAGGTATTTTTTCAGGCTCCTAAACAGGTCATCGTGGTATTTGCGCTATAAATTTGTTTCTACAAAGGTTCAGAATCTGAAATTCATATGGTGCGAAGCTGAAATCTGGAGGCAAGTTTTCAAAAAATTTCGGAGCTTGGTTCGCAATATTTTGGGAGAGATGATCTGTGGAAGGTAGTGCTTTCTCAGGCTGCTGAATTTCATCTCAAAGAGGTGATTGTGGGAAAATTTCAATAAATCTCTCTCTGGGCATCGGATTGGAGTGCCATAAAAAGTGGTCATAAGTACACAGACTGTAGTTTCTTGGCTCTCAATTTCAGAGACAAAGGACGAAAAAGTGACACGTGGCAAGTCATACAATTTCGCTCTACTAAACCAGTCCAGAATTAGGTCATTGTGGGAGATTGGACACAACTTTGTCTTGGAGAATCCAAATTAGGTCAGAACTGTGGCATTCGAAATATAATTTAGAGGGATACATTGATACCGAAATTAAAATATTGAAGTACTGCAAGCATAGAGATAATCCAATTTCAATATTGAGCTCCTCAAAAGCAAGAAAAAGGTGTGTACATTTTTTTCTTTCCAAATTGCATGAGTCTTCTTTGAAGAATCAATTTGAATTGATTCCAAGGGCATATTGTAGAATATATAGTAGTATTGGGTTCTAAAAGATGCCCTGTAAAAGTAATTCAACACCCATCAAGCCTTCAGAAGGCTCTACTATGACTCATGAAGATGAAGAATTGCAACATGATCTATCAAAATTACAAGAGCAAGTGCAACAAATTTCACTCTCGCAAAGAGCAACAAAAAATGAAATGGAAGTTTTGAAGAAAGGCATGGAAGTGAAGATGGACAGTTTGAAGAAATTCGTGGAAGCTAAGATGGATGGCGTGGAAGCTAAGATGGATGGCATGGAAGCTAAGATGGATGGCATGGAAGCGGACATGAAAGACAACATGGAAAATATGAAGAATGATCTCAAAACAGATATCGAAGGTTTGACAAAGTTGATACAAGAAATGTTTCCTAATGGTGAAAATATAGTAGAAGAACCTCATGATGAGAACAAAATAAATGTTAATCGTGATTTCATAAACTCTAATGTTGGTGGGAAGAACCACCATATTCCAAAAATGGATATGAGGAAGTTTGAAGGAAAGGATCCTGTAACATGGATACTACATATGGAGCAATATTTTGATCTCCATAACGTGCAAAACACACAAAAGGTACGCATTGCAACTTTACATTTAGAACAAAATACATTTGTATGGTATCGATGGCTTTGCTCCCGTAAAAAAATTGTCACTTGGTCAATTTTTACGGAGGAAATGATAGCACATTATGAGGATACAAGGAGCAACACCTTCTTTATCCAATTGATAAATCTCAAACAAAAGGGTTTAGTGGGGCAGCACATTGAGGACTTCCAAAAATTGAATATAAGGGTAACTGATATTCCAGAGGAACACAGGATTGATCTCTTCATAGGCACTTTAAAGGATAACATCCAACATGAAGTTCGCGTTTTGGAACCTGATTCATTGGAGAAGGCATTCGGGTTGGCAAGAAAAGTTGAATGTAAAATTATGGCGACAAGGAAGCCTACCACTCAATTCTATAAAGAAGGAAGTGTTGCTACGCCTAGATTTCCACAACCTACAAGGTTGACACCACAACAATTGGAAGAAAAAAGAGCAAAAGGGCTTTGCTACGGTTGTGATAGCAAATACACTAAAGGTCATAAGTGTGCTGAGAAGAAATTATTTTACATAGATTGTGAAGAGGAAGAAGAAAATGAACAAGAAGAGGATATACACCAGGAACCAGCCCCAGAAGAGGAAGAATGAATCCAACCATATCGTGTAATGCACTGGCAGGAATTACCACTCCTCAAACTCTCAAGATAAAAGGACAAATCAAGAAGAGAAAGGTAATAGTGTTGATTGATTCAGGTAGCACCCATAATTTTATTCATTGTAAGGTAGCCAAGGAATTAAATTGTTTCCTATACCAGCACCAGAATGTCAAGTGATGGTTGCAAATGGAGGAACTATAAATTGCTCTGGAAAATGCCATAATATCAAGCTAACCATGGGGGAATATGTATTGACTAATCCAATGCTTTCCATTCCTATGGGAGGTGCTGATGTTGTACTAGGAGTACAATGGTTACAATCTTTGGGGACGGTAGCTTTTAATTTTCAAGAACTTTTCTTGAAATTTTTTTCAGAAGGAAAGGAAGTCGAATTACGGGGTATTGAAGGGAAGACGGGAAGGATAATAAGCTCTAATGTCATGACAAAGCTTCTAAAGAAATAACAACGAGGCGTAATTGCACAATTATGCTCACTAGAAATTCCGACATCAAAATCATCTATTTCTGCAGATCTCCAACAAGTCTTGGACAATCATTCCAAGGTGTTTGAAACTCCCAAAGGACTCCCACCTATTCGTGATCATGATCATGCTATTCATTTGATTCCAGGAAGTGTTCCTCCAAACATCAGGCCTTATAGATATCCTTACTTCCAAAAGAGCGAAATTGAACGTATGATTGTAGAAATGTTAAAGGCGGGTATAATTCAACCTAGTCAAAGTTCTTTCTCTGCTCCTGTAGTATTGGTACACAAGAAGGATGGATCATGGCGAATGTGTCCAGATTATAGGGAGCTCAATAAGCTCACCATTAAAGACAAATTTCCCCTTCCTGTGATTGATGAATTATTGGATGAATTACATGGAGAAATTTATTTTACCAAGTTGGATCTTCGTTCAGGATATCATCAAATTAGAATGAAGACTGAAGATATTCCAAAAACGGCATTTCGAACTCATGAGGGTCATTATGAATTTTTGGTCATGCCTTTTGGCCTTACCAATGCACCTTCTACATTTCAAGGGTTGATGAATTCCATTTTCAAACCCTTCCTTAGAAAATTTGTGCTAGTATTTTTTGATGATATACTAATCTACAGCAGGTCTTGGAAGGATCATGTTGAACATGTTGACGGGGTGCTCAAACTATTGCAGGAGAAACAATTATATGCAAAAACATCCAAATGTTTCTTTGGAGTACAAGAGGTGGAATATCTGGGTCATATTATATCTCACGAGGGTGTTAAAGTAGACCCTAACAAAATTAAAACCATTAAGGAATGGAAAGTCCCCAAGACAATAAAGCAGTTGCGAGGATTTCTCGGGTTAACAGGCTATTATCGCAAGTTTGTTAAGAATTATGGGAGAATAGCAGCACCTCCAACAACATTATTGAATAAAGATGAATTTTCATGGACTCCTAAAGCAACTAAGGCCTTTGAACATCTTAAAGAGGCAATGTGCCTAGCACCAGTCTTAGCTACGCCAGAATTAACAAAAACCTTGATTATGGAATGTGATGCCTCGGGAAATGGAATTGGTGCTATTATAATGAAATAAGGAAGACCCATTTCTTTTGAAAGTTGTCCAATCAAAGGAAAGTATTTAGAGAAACCTATTTATGAGAAGGAAATGTTAGCAATACTGCATGCACTAAAGAAATGGCGAACTTACCTAATGGGAAGACACTTCAAGGTAAAAACTGATCATGATAGTCTTAAACACTTTTTGGAACAAAGACTATCTTCAGAAGAGCAGCAAAAATGGGTCACAAAGATGTTGGGTTATTACATTGAAATAATCTACAAAAAAGAAAAGCTTAATGTTGTTGCAGATGCACTCTCAAGAAAGAATGAAGAGGTGGAAGCATTTCTTTGTGCCATTTCTATTATCCAAC
This sequence comes from Pinus albicaulis, assembly GCA_034641835.2. Taxonomy (NCBI): domain Eukaryota; kingdom Viridiplantae; phylum Streptophyta; class Pinopsida; order Pinales; family Pinaceae; genus Pinus; species Pinus albicaulis. Next base: position 1,389,852,736 of record CM076581.1, read on the forward strand.
CAGATTGGATAACCGAAGCAAAAGATGAATGGAAGAAGGACAAAGATGTATGGACACTCATTCAAAAGTTGCAGCAAGATCCTAGTACATCTGATACATTTAGTTGGAAAAATGATTCCTTATGGTACAAAGATCATTTATATCTTTGTAAGAATTCCCAACTAAAACAAAAGATTCTTTTGGAATTGCACACTTCTCCTTTAGGAGGACACTCGGGATTTTTAAAAACTTACCACAGGGTGAAGAAAGAATTTTTTTGGGATGGCCTTAAATCTGATATTCAAAAGTTTGTGGCGGAATGTTTGTTTTGCCAGCAGAATAAAGTGGAAACAATTAAGACCTAGGGACTTCTACAACCTTTATCCATTCCAAGTCAACGTTGGGAGGAGATTTCAATGGATTTTATCACAGGTTTACCTAAGTCCGAAGGAAAGAGTGTCATCATGGTGGTAGTTGATAGACTTACCAAGTATACACACTTTTGTGCATTATCTCATCCATTTAAAGCAAGTACAGTTGCTACTACATTTATGGATAGAATTCAAAAGCTACATGGAAGCCCAAGGGTTATTGTGAGCGAAAAAGATCCCATTTTTACTGGAAATTTTTGGACGGAGTTATTTTCTTGTTTGGGTACTCAATTAGCTCATAGCTCATCTTATCATCCTCAATCTGATGGTCAAGCTGAGATAGTAAATAAATGTTTGGAAGGATATCTTTGTTGTTTTGTATCTGATAAACAAACACAATGGGTCAAGTGGTTACCTCTTGCTGAATGGTTGTATAACACTTCCTTCCATACTGCAGCAAAAATGACCCCATTTATGGCACTTTATGGATATCATCCACCATCCATCACATCATCTTTAAGGGAAAATTCGAAGGTTCAAGCAGTGGAAGATCACATCGAGCATCAACAAGAAGTTCTCCAACTCTTAAAGGATAACCTAAATTTGGCACAGAATCGAATGAAACAACAGGCAGATCAACATCATAGCGAGAGAATTTTTGATGTAGGAGATTGGGTATTTTTACGGCTACAACCATACAAACAAATGTCCCTCAAGCAAGCAAAGAAGGATAATAAATTATCGCCAAAGTACTATTGTCCTTACAAGGTGTTGCAAAAGATTGGTACTATGGCATACAAATTGGAGCTTCCTGCTTCTTCGCGAGTACATCCAGTTTTCCATGTTTCATGCTTAAAGAAGGTTATAGGTGAAAATCTTCCAGTTCAAACAATATTGCGAGAACTTGATGAGGAAGGAAAAATCATATTGGAACCTGAAGCGGTCATGGAAACAAGAACTCGACAACTACGGAATCGATCAATTTCAGAGTATCTCATCAAGTGGAAGAACTTACCCACTGAAGATTCTACATGGGAGGATGAGAATTTTATACAGAAGTACCCAGAGCTACTCAAGCGTTGAGGACAACACTTTTTTGAAGGAGAGGGGAATATTAGGTCCCTATATTACTAGTATAGTCCCTTATTGTTGTTAGTTTAACCCCTTGATTGTTATTATTGTACCCTTGTAACCCCCATTTTGTTATTATTGTGCCCTTAAATTATTATTGTTAGGTCGGCTAGGATTACATTATGGCCCACTAGGATTACATTATGGTCCCATGGACTCCTATATATAGAAAGGAGGTTTTGTAAATTTTATCATCCAAGAATTGTTCATTTATGTAATGTATTGGAGGTTGCTCCCTCGAAGTGGCTTATTTCTAAGGCGTTGATATCTCTTTTCTTCTATTTTTGGAGCTGGTTACACAACAACAGAGTTTAACCTTGTTCCTTTAATGAAGGTCCTGTCATAATTCCTTCCCATGCCTTTCTTCATGATTTCGATCTATGAACATGGTCTTTCCTGCATTCTTTGCCACTGTAACAGTGACTGTGAATCATGGCGGTCGTTTACTGCCGGTACCCTGCAAAACACAAAAACCAGTTAAGAAAAAATCATGCTGGAGGGGGATGGATGTAGTGGAAGGTTGCAAGGATGACTGTGGGATAGCGGAAGAAAAAGCGAAAAATGCAGAGGAGTGGTGAAAACAGGCGAAATAATGCAAAAATGGTGGAGGGCTAGACAGGTGGAGGCATATTGTAGAAATGATGTAGAAATGCATGTTTCATGTTTGATTCTGCATGAGGGCGATGATTAACGATGAAAAATACACGATGGAGGGTTTTGGAAATCAGGCGAAAATACAAAAGAAATGGTGGAAATTCTGCGAAGGCGTGTGACGTGGAGCTTTGACGGTCAGACTCGGTCGATGGCAGGGGCGACCACATCTGGACCGTCCGATCTTAGGAGGAGATCAATGGTTGAAAATGCATTAGAGGGCGACTGATGGTGGGCCAAGGGTTCCGCATGCCTTGGTTATCACCTGCGCATCTTTGGGGTGCGAACGCCGTTGGATGGCCAGCCACAGATCGGATGGTGTACAACAATATCGCGCCATATCTATGGACAAATTTTAACGTACGATGGGGGGTGGTTTTGCAATAGTGCTCGGAGCCACATGTCAGGTGGTGAATGGAATCGCTGTGAAATGAAAAATACCACCCACCCTCCAAAGGCGGTGCGATAGAAACTGGCGGTTTGCAACAGTGCTTGTCTATGGGGACCACCGGAGCGGGTGAACTGCGAGCCGTCGATCTGCAGATCATATCGACAGAGGATATGTGGTCAGGGAATGAACAGGAACACGAGAGCATCGGGGCTTGCGACGACTATTGGATTACAGGAAATCGACGATGGGAGACGCTTATGAGCCATATCAATCAGATCACGATAAGCACCTTTTGGGCCAGTACGTGGTCCTAGCACCCAGGTCATGTGGGGGAAAATTTAAGGGGCTGGCTGAAGGGGGCAAGGCTCGATATATGTTAAAATGTGGGTTTTTTGGCCCATTTTCATTGGAATTTAAGGCCAAAAGGGATAACGATAGAGGAAAAAAAGGGCTATTTGGATAAACAAGGGGTGTGTGTAGGATTTAAAGGGGAAATGGGTGATTTAGGGGATTTTGGGAGGGATTTTTGGGGTAAAAAGGGGGACTTTTTCAAAAGGAAAAAGGGTTAAAATGGGACCTTATATAGGGGTACAAGGACAAATGAAGGCCTCTTTGAATAGAATTTTTTACAATCAGTGAGGCTTATTTACTTAAGAACAGCAAAGGAAATAATCAAAGGGAAGAGAGCATGAAGAGGCTTTCAAGGATGATGTGTTTTCAGGAGAAATGCATTAAGGCTCATAAAACAAATTAGCCCCATGTTTGCTTGTCAAGGAATTTATATGGGGCTAACAGGGAGGAGCCCTTCATCTAGGAGGGTATAAAAAAGGTTCCTTGAGCATTATTTCATCATACAACATCAGGCCAAGTCTCTTTCATCATCTAGAGTGCAGTCTCCTTTAGAAACTGCGTTATTTTGTAGGGCAATTGTAGTGGAGGGCCTAGTGCCCAAGTTTGTGAGTTAGATTTCCAGTGAGGGGAGAAACCCTTTATCCAGGAGATTATTGGAGGAGTATCATCCATCTCCATATCATATCAGCCACTTCCTATTAGTAATCTATTTGCACAACGTTATTCATCACTAAGGATGCATTTTGGCATTTTTGTATTTTTTGTATTTCCGGAAACCCTTTCTAGGTTGTCTTTGAATTATGATTGGGAGCTTAGATATCTATTCCTGACGCTTTTTGAGCATCATATCAATAGATCCATATATTTCTATTTTCTAGCTACATTTATTCCTCTTGGACTTCCAAGCCATAGCATTCCAACGTTTTATGTATTGGTAACATTTCATATTTTGATGTATTAGATCATGGGAGGTTTGTTTGCCTAGCTTGAGTGACCTTTTCCTCTAGACATTGTACTTATTTTCTTCTATTAAACATAATGGAATGGCTCTATGTTTGTCTCGTGTTTTGATGTATTTATATTCATTTCTATTTCTAGTTTTATGTACAATATTGTTGCTTTTTCTATTTTGGAATATTACATCATATGGAAGTGACACTAGGAGCAGACAGTAGTGTTTGTCTTCCTTATTTCAACGATCTAGAAGATAGTCAAATCCGAGTTTCTATGCTCAAGTTATAGGTAGTCAAATTTCTAGCCAAACATGGCCAAATCACATTCTCTAATGAGGCAACAATTTGGCGAAGGGATGACGCACGGAATTTGATGCTTAGAAAGGTTTATTTTGTTGCCTCTTTAATTCACCTAGTGACCCTTAAAATTTAACGATAATTTTTTGAGAAGTTGGCTTCTATTTTTTGTTTTTGTTTTTTTACAAGTGGTTCACATTCTTATGTGCCTGAACACACTCACTAGCTACATCCACGGTCTTAATAAATCACAGTAAATCCTCTCGAAGGGATCTAATGTTTACCTGCGCTGAGACGTAACCCCACGAGTGTCTAAGTGAATTGATCATGTGACCTCTCAATATCTGAGTACTTCAACGAGCAGGGATTCAACCAGTTGAGCTAACCCTTGGGGCTAACAACTAGCTTATGTATATTAAAACTAAAAAATATTAAAGGTCAGTTGGCCGACGGTCAAACCCAGCTAACTAGGCCCAACCATATCTCACTATATATAGAAATATATTGTAATGGGTGGACAGGTGACTAGTTGGCGGACTCGCCCGAACTGACACTTCTCACCGTATTATGGGACCGACAGGGTTCGAACCCACCTGAACCATGTGGGTTGGCCCACCAATAGTAAGCCCTCATATTACAACAAAACACTACCACCCATCATAGTTAACATGAAGTCGAATAAAAATTGGGGTGCAAAGGGTTTGAACAGGGTTTTCCCCCAAATAAACTCTAAATTTTCCACTGTTTTCCAATGAGCCAAATGAATTGTTTGGTAAAATGTACCATAAAAATTATAATTAACTCATTCATGCCATTCAACCAAATCGGCAGAGAAGTGGAGCAGTCAAGGCAGCTAGAACCTTGAATGAGGAATTTGTGTTGATACTGAAAATATTCGTTTAGGGTCTAGAAGTTCTAGTGTTAGATAGAGACACAGTTATCGTCATTTTTACATGATTTCTCACCAGGAATACAGTTGTGCAGTCTGTTTCTCAAATTGGGGTGTCCATTTTCAGGACATCACCATAAGTGGAGGTATAAGGCGTCATATTTTAAAAGTTGTTTGTAATTCATTTTTGTTGCCATTTAATGAAAGACACCTCCCCACATTAAGCAGGGCCCAGAGACATAGCTCACACTGGGTGAACTCCATAACCAAATCATCTTGTGTCTATAATCTCATATTTTTTTTTATGATTTTCAATTCTTTTAGTGTGTTTACGTTATTTGGTTATATACACTCTTTTATATGAAATTTTTTATGCATCCATGAAGTTAAAAATCTAGATCAAGTTTGGTATCATAGAAAGTCTTCTTGATGCGAGTTGCATGAGTGAATGCTAACCAGGAACAACCTCCAAATAGGTCAAGTAAAACTAAAGTACTTTGATATCGAAGCGGGACATGCACCACAAATATGGAACATTGCAGATGAGGATGAAAAAGTGGAAGTAGAGCGAAATTATCACAATATCTTCTTCACCATGGCAGAGAAAGTTGACAAGTTATTTTCCTAATATGATAATACAATTAGGCATGAGAAGGAACAACCGATAAAATTGTGTTGGTACACCATGGAGGTGGAGGAGAAGAGCCTTCTCCCTCTCCATCCACTAGTTAAAGTTTGTCTTCTTCCTCTTCTCATCATTCTAATGTGCACCATAAAAACACATCTAAGAAGTCATTTTTTAATCTAGATGTAAATTTTGATTTTCCCACATATAATGGAGAATGTAATGCATAGAAACATAAAAATTGGATTCAATAGTTTGAGGTTTATTTCTGTATTCATCATATGAAGGAGGATGAGCCCAATATCCAATAACTTCCCTTTGGTTGAGTGGCACCACTCTCGTTTTGTGGGAGAGAAAGTTGCAGAAAGGGAGAAAAGACTTGGGTAATCCCCTTTCTTCTTGGTCCAATTTTGTTTCTGCATTAAAAGATTAGTTTTATCCTTTGGCTTATTTAAAAAAGGATTAAATGGAATGGAAATATTTAAGACACTGGAAAGGGTCAAAATGTACAATGCTTCATAGAAGAGTTTAGGAAACAAGCTTTGAATTTGAACATTCCACTTGATTCACCTAAAACTGCAACAAAGTATATTGGTGCTTTACACAGTTACTTCAGTAATTCTTTGTTATTGTTTGAACCTACTACTATTGATGTAGCTAGTGTGTAGGAAATTCACCTCAAAATAACGGTCAATAAAGACAAAGAATAGAAACCAAATAAATCAGCTTTCAAACCTCATAATGGAAAGTTCAAATGAAAAGAAAAGGGAAAGAAGAAGAAGGCAACTACAACCAAGAAGGAGGAAGGAGAAAAGCCATCTTGCACACATTGCAAGAAGGAAGGACATGATGATGAACATTGTTGGAAGTTTCATATGCAGTTTAAAATCAAATATAATTGGTGGGAAGAACAAGAAAAAGACAATAGAAACCATGCAACAAGACCTTGCATCCAATTCTGGTGATAAAACACAGATCACAACAATGGGCATACAATTTAACCTTTCTTTTCATGCTAATGAAAATTCATAAATGCATGAAAGTAGAAGTTCTTCAAATGAGTCTCTTTTTTATGAACTAAAGAGGAATGAATTGGTCCTCATTATAGTCATAATGAAACATGCTAAATTGGATACCTTGTTTGACCCCGTCCCACAAGTAAACTTGATTTCAAAATCCTTGGTTAAGAGATTGGGATTAGAAACCAAAACTCATCTAAAAAATTACCCTCTTAGTTGGGTGTGTGATAAATCCAAATTACATGTAACCAAAAAATGTAAGGCCATATTTTTTATTTCATCCAAACTAGTAGATGATGTTGATCTTGATTATGTACCTTTGGATATCTCTGGCATGGTATTGGGGAGTCCATATTTGTATGAAAATAAATAAATTTTATTTCACCATGAAAACAGGGATTGTCTCAGGAAAGATTATGTGGAATACATTGTTAGAGTTCATCATGCAAAAATCAATTTGAATCTTGTAGGTGCAGGTCATATAAATAGGTTGGTGAATTCTAGCAAAGGGTGCATGCTCATGGTTGTGAGAAAAATATTCGGAGACATCTGAAAGCTTTCCAAGGTTGTGATCCCACTCATAAGAAGGAATTTCATGAAATTGTTTCTAAATATGATAAAAAAAATTAGGAACCAAGTGGTTTTCCTTGAAAACATGAGAGCCAACATGATATTCACTTGCAGTATGATTCTCCTTTACCCAACATTGGTACGTACATTTTTTCAGCCATTGAGATGGAGGAGATAAAGAAACACGTACAGCAATTGTTGAACCAAGGAGTCATAAGACCAAGTTCTTCTCCATGAGGCTCACCTATTGTATTGTGGCAAAATAAGCATGAAACATGGAGGATGTGCATGGAATACAGAGCACTCAACAAAATAATGATGAAGAATCATTACCCTCTCCCTTGCATTGATGATTTATTAGATCAACTAAAAAATGTTGTATATTTCACAAAACTGGACTTGTACGGTGGCTATCATTAGGTCAGGATTGCACAACAAGATGTATGGAAGGCTGCATTCAAGATGAAACAGAGGTTGGTTGAATGGCTGGTTATTCCATTCAGAATATGCAATTCTCTAGCCACACCCATGAGGGTGATGAATGATATTTTCCGGCATTTTCTTTATGGTTTTTTATTTGTATATCTTGATGAAATGTTGTTTTTAGTAGGAAATGGGAGGATAATGTGAATCACTTTAAAAAGGTTCTTGATCTTTTGCAAAAATTGATTTTGTATGTCAAAATGTCTAAGTATGAATTTGGTAAGACCTTTTTGGTTTACTTGGGTCACATTGTCAAAGGTGGAAAATTAAAGATAAATCCTTCTAAAATTGTTGTGATTGTAACGTGGCCTAAACCAACCAATGTTACATAGGTTCGTAGCATTTTGGGTGTGGTACAATATATGATAAGGTTTATTTCCAACTTCTATGTCATTACATCCCCTTACATGAAATGACGAGTGTGAAGAAAATATTTTACTGGGTAGGAAAGAAAAATAAATAATTTGATACACTGAAAGAGAAGATCAATATTGCACCAATTTTGGCCTTACCTAAACTCCAAAAATATTTTGATATCGAGAAAGATGCCAGTGGGTATGCCATGGGAGTAGTGTTGATGAAGCTAAGGAAAAAGTTATGTTACCATTAAGAGACATTCTCCCAAGTTTTTGTGAAATATCCCACATATGACAAGGAGTTGTATGCCTTGGTTCAAAGTGTGAAGAAGTGGAAACACTATTTGATTTGCAAGGAGACCATCATTCACGTAGATCTCGAGCCCTTGTAGTACCTCCATTCGTAGACCAAACTTCAAGAAGAACATCATTTAGGTGGATTGGATTCCTCTAATATTTCCACTTGGTAATAAAAGAAAAGAAGGGAACCCACAATAGGGTGGCAGATATTCTTTCTCACCTTATTATTTTTGCATCTATATTTTTTCAAAATGATTATTTATCTTTTGAAATTTATGTTGAACAATATGTTGATGATTATGATTTTGAGGTGATTTATGGAAAATTGACCCATGGATTGAAGGTGGATAATTATTACTTGTAGGAAAAAATATTGTACTGTAATATACCAAAATGGGGAATGCAACAATATAAGATAGTTATGTAGAGAAATAATGCAGATCATATAAGTAAGAGCAAGAGGCCAATATAGAGACTCTCTATTTATATTTACATTAGCAAAATAAGTGCACAAGATATCCCATGAGATGTACAACAGGAAATAGAAGAATCCAATAGAAGAGAATCCTCAAAAAGAGGTGTTGTAACCATGTATTAAAATTGAAAAGAGCTTGAGAGCGTTATTTTATTGGCTGCAATAACTGTAGATTACACTTCATATCTAGAGCATATCTGTGCATGAAAATTTAAATCCATATTAGATCCATACAATCAAAAGGCTCTTCTTCAAAATTTCCTTTGGGTTCTTAGCAATATATGAAGTGCATCGAGTAGACTTGAGATCAAAAACTGCAGATCTGCATAGATATTTAGATATTCATGGATGTTTTGATCTGATCTAATATATAAAATATAATGATCCTATTTAATGGATTTCAAATGTCAAGGGTAGATCCCCAACACATGAAAATCACTCCAAAATATGTGCCAAAGTGACCCTGCAACAACACCTACAGAAAAACGTAGATCAGGAAGTAAAACTACACTGTAGGGTTTAAGATATGTTTAGCCACATGCCAAGGTCTGAATATGATGCTCAAGATGTTCAATACCCTCTTTCCAATGGATTAGAATACTTCTCCACTGAAAAGGAGCACTGAAATGGTCTAGATCTAAGTAGATCTAACCTCCACTTGCTGCAGCTTTTAAAGACAACCAAACCATCAAAAAGATCTGTGTTGTAGTTGGAAGAAGAAGCTTGGCCTAAAGCTAGATAGTGGACTATGCAATAAAAGAATCTCCCAAGAGCTACTCAGTGGGAAGAGGTGGGATTATCGATGAGGAACACCCAATGCTAAACAACATTTGCAATCTAGGCTAAACAACTAAGGAAAGTTGTATGTCTAAACAAAAACTTAAGAAAATATAATATCATCAACAACCTTTTCATGTTGCCATCCCCTTCCTTATATAGATTAAGATCTTGTAAACCCTAAAACACCTTCAATGAAATAGCTTCTTTCACACAAGACATTTTCATCTAAAACTGAGTTGTGCCTCATTGATGGCCACTCCTGCAAGACAACGCTGTATATTTGGTCATGGTTGACTCAGTCAAAATGTCTAGCCCCTTTCACACCTAAGGGTGCTTGAATTTGCAGCCAAGATTTAGCATTTTACACATTTGGCTCTGATTTATTCTTTATTAGGAGTTTTATGAACCTCCTTTACACTTTTATTCTTTAAGCAAAGAAAGAAAAAAAATTGAATATTCCAATTAGCTTAGGACTAATTAGGAATATTACATGTACCATCTTGGAAAACTTCGTATTCCCACCCACAAAAGGATACATGTAATCAGGGAGTCACATACCTCTCTTTTGTTAACTCATTTTGGTGTAGAAATAAATTTGTGTCATTTATATAGGTTTTGTTACTGGCCTCACATGAAAAATATTATGACTCAATATGTAAAGGGATGTGTGTTGTGTTCATTTTGCAAGCCCGATAATAGAAAATTGGGGCTCTACACACAACTCCATGTTCTAAGTCATCGATGATAAATTATGTCAACTGCTTTTGTAGGCAGTTTTCCTTTGTCTACGAGATGTAATGAATATATGTATGTTGTTGTGGATCGATTTAGAAAAATATGTCTTAATGCCTTTTTAAAAACAAATCATTGCATAGCAGACTACTCACCTCTTCTTTCAACTTGTATGTATTTTGGCTTGAGGAGTCCTGCCCTAGGTTAGGAGGTTAAGGTTTGCCAAAAAACCCCGATACTAATGGCCCTTTCAGTAGTGGCCACCTTGCGTAGGCCAAAGTCTCACCCAAAGCATAATGGGAGGGTGCTGGAACTAGGTTTTCACACCTTGAGAGAGAGTAGGTAAGTTAAGGAGGTCTGCGTTCCCAGCCTATCGAGTTCATACTTAAAAAAATCTATTTGCAGGCTTAGAGAGCTATTATCATCCATATATTGAATAAATACCTTCGCATCCATGTGCGTAATACCAATTACCAGCAGAGAAGAATATAATCTCACTAATTGATAGATCACAGATACATATACCAGAAAGATAGATACTTTCACAGTTTGTAGTAATTAAAAAGATATTTTCGCAACTTAGTCATATAATATGTGTTCACATCAATCATAACAAATTAGATCCAGATACATCATATGTCAAATAGTACTCCGCATATATATTAATATCAAAATCTACTTACAATCCCAAAATACCGCCTACGGACATAACCAGCAGGGTCTGCACACAACAGGACTGAGGATCTCCCCAGACAAAGCCAGCAGGAGTCCTTACCCTAAAAACCCGACAATAGATCTAACAATTCGTCCTTAGCATCAATCTAAACTCTTTTCTACCTTAAGACTAAAAAAGGTTCATCTATTTATATCGATTTAGCCTACGCATCCAATGGTCCGCAAATCATGGTTTGCAGACCCTTGGTCTACCCTTGACCCATTACGATGCATTCGGGGCTTTGACCCACCCCAAAACCCTCGCGTTAGACTTAATAATACCAAAAATATACAAAAATGGACAAAATTCACAGCTTTAGGAGACCTTGTTCCAACATTCCCCCAACACAACCTTGTGACTCATCTCGAGTCACTGTGATGGTAGGATCTCCACCTGCACCTGCAGCGGTCTGATTGCTTCGGCCAATGACGGAAACACACCTTCACTCTGAGCAGCAGTATTTTTCACAATGTCTACCAACTTCTGTGAAGTCAGGCCTTCTGTCGCAGCAGTGACACTCTCTAGAGTCCAGTTTAGCGTCTTAACATCAACATCAACATCCTGCGAGATCTTGAGGGTTTCGGTAGCCCAATGCTTTAGGCGGTCATCGAGAAATTTCTTCTTATGCCAGAGCTCATCAATATCATTTTGGAGGGTGTGGCTGGTTCACATCCATGCCAAGCGCTGAGCAGAAACAAAAGTAGGAAATGTGGCCTCTATCCTCTCGAATGCTTCTTCCTTCTGCCGGAGGTCCTTGTTTATTTCTCCCAAGATCGGATCACGCTAGACCTTGGTCCACATTTTCATGCCTATTTCCAGTAATTGGGTTCCCTAAGTGATCCAACCTGTAATGATGTTTGTAGCCATAGTAGCCATTGCAGTTCACTGGGCCCGTACCTCCAGAGTTTCTTCAGGCTGCAACTTAGCCTGTAAATCTGCGATCTACTCCTCCATCTATGTTTTGATCACCTAAAAATTCGTTTGGCAGGCCCTCAATGCTGCGACCAAACCCTAAATCTTAGCTTGGGGGGTGGCTATGGCAGGGATTTATTTTGTAACATCTACACAGAGTCTGTGAATTAATTTTTCCAGCTCCGTTTGTTGTGTGGTGGCAAGGGACTCTTCAACATTCTTTTCTACGATCGTTTGCTCAGCCACACCGAGCTGTTGGTGCACTTGTAGGTCCCGATGGTGAATTTCTTGAAACAAGGAGGTGTGGAAAACCTATAATGTATCATGTGGCAACCTCACTAAATCTAGCTGTACTTCTACACTGTCTTGGACTTGTATTCCCAGGTTGGGTGGAATGATCACAAGGGTTGCGCTAGGTAAGGAACACAGGTGGCTTTCTGCTGTAACTAGTGTTGCACTACTAGTTGCCAAGGGCATTCGTACCTGAGTCAAAATGGTCTGCAATGTGTCTGTCTTTAGATGTAGGGCATGGATCTCAGACTAAATTGTGTCAATAATAGCTCTCTGTTGTTCTTCTAAGGCTAACAATTTGTCTTCCGCAGCCAAAGTGACCGTGTCAACAATTTCTGCTAGGTCCCCTTCGGTTAGTGTGACTGTCTCATATCGTTCCGTCTGCTGAGAGTGCTACTTCTTTCAGGGCCCTTTCATAGGCTCGCTTGTTCACTTCGTGCCTCAGGGGAAGGTAGTTCCTCCCACATACAGTCCATCTATACCTAGGTCTGGCGACGAATCTAGTTGAGTCTCTGCTTCTGCATCCTTCTCGGTGGTCTGTTTCTGTTGCACATCCTTTTGTGCTACTGCGCCTGTGTCCTTCCCTGTACTCTTGCATGGTCCTTCGGTATCCTTAATAATGACAGGTGGGATTACTTTCAGTGTACTGGTTTCTTTGGTGCCCTTCACGCCGGTTTTGAAGCCGATCTTCTAGTTAGGAGGCCAAAGCACAATTACATTGTCAATTTCTTCATCCACCACCATATAAGGGAGCGAATTCCAAGCTTTATCCTTGTGTGCTTCGATCTGGATGTTTTGCATGGTGACCTGGAATGCTGCAATGACCTTGTATCTGTCATATACTACTAGAGACAACCGCGGCTGAGAATTAATGGTGGCTTCCAAGCTACTCTGAAAGAGGACCTAGAAGACCTGGTTGTCCTCGAGACGTTGTGTATCCTTAGAATCCCATAAGTTTTATATCAAGGCCCCTCATGTATGTCAGGGGTCAGCCCTAGGAGGATCGATTCCTCAGGTGCTTCCCTAGCTAACAATGTGATGAGAATTAGTAGCCATGAATAGAAAAATTCTCGTCCCTACTCGTGGGATTCTCAAAAATTGGCCAAAAACTCATTGCACAAATATTCTGACCAATTGAAGCAAACCCCTTTCTTGCACTAGCCTACTAACTGAATTAAGTATGCAGGGAAGGAGGCTACTTGAAATTTTCGCATCATATTACATGCCAATAACATGGTCCCCAGTTGCGTAGTGAGATCACTGATGGTTTTAATCATGAAACCACGAGTATTCAGCAACACATGGTATTTTGTCACACATATTCAGAAGTTTTGGCCTCATATTTGTTCCCAACGCAAAGCAGAGGGTTTGGCCCTTCTATAGGAAGACCGATGATGCGATGGATGAGCGCAGCATTGATAGGGATTCTGTCTTTGATCCACAAACACTCGTCATGGACCAAGGCAAGAAATTTAAACACCAAATGGTATGTCATATTGTACTGGCTGAAATGTAGCATCCTGAGCAGCTTTAGGAGTCTGGATCCTATCACTATGTGTACCCAACTTACGGGGAAAATTTTGATCCCATCATCCTCCTGAATTCATTTAAGATATAGCTTGGGTGCCAACTAAGGGAAGGCCTCCAAATTGGCCAAGTCATGATCATCAAATTTTGATCTCCTTAAGCCTTCCAAAAGGTTCACCAATCATGAGGACCTCTCCCGGGGTCAGTGGCATCTGCAGGTAGGTGATCAAGCCATCAAGGTTCTTCGGCATGCGCATCGAGGGCCTATGCGGCTGAATGAAAGGATGTAACCAATTGATTGGTTCTGCGGCCTAAGCTTCTTCCCAAGAAACACGTGCCTGGGGCATCACTCGTTGGGATCTTATGTTTCACGGGGAAGTACGAGGCTTCCCTCTAGCCCATTTCATAGGTTTCAGGGTGTTAGCCCCTTATGAATTCCTTGAAAAGAAAGCAAGGGGACAGATTGTTTCATAAGCCTTCAAGGAATGCATTTCCCTTGAAAACACATCATCCTTGAAGTCTTGTTATGTTCCCTTCCTTTGACTATTTCCCTCTGCTAATCTGTTGTCAATGAGCCTAGCTGAATGATAAATTTTTCTCAAAAAGGCTTTATTTCTGTCCCCTGTACCTCTGCATAATTCTCCTTTTTCCCCCTTTTCTTCCCCTCTTCAAAATCCCCTTCTACCCCCTCTTTTTCCCACTAATCCTCTGAAATCCCCCAAAATCCCCCTTGAATCCTACCCTTACCCTTTGTCCAGCCAAATTCCTACCTTTGTCCCCTATCGTTACCCTCCTTAGGCCTTAAAATGCACTAAAATGGGGTAAAAAACCCACTTTCCGACCTTATAATAAGGCTTAGCCCCTTTTCCCATCAGCCCTAACCACTTCCCCACATATGCCCTTTGCACTAAGACCAAGCGTTTAGGGCCTTGGGAGCTAATCGCAATCGGAGAGTCGGTTAGGCACATTCCTTTGTAAACTTAAAAACTCCGATGTGATTGGCTTATCACATTAATTCCCGCGATGCATTGTAAACCGTTGATCTGTTATCGCGATCGGACGGCCCACGCAATATCGCAAACTCTGTAATCGCATCACTTATGTTTTTTCCTCCAATCGGTCCATCAAAAATGTTTGCGATGCAATTGATCGTAGCTCCCTTCTCCCGATCGCAATTGAAATTCCCTTCCAATCGTTGTCCCCTCTGATTTATTGCAAGTTACATCTCCCGATCGCCCGATCACATCGTCTATCGATTCAATCCCGTCTGTCCATTTCATCCATGATCCGATGGTCATCACTGTCTCTGCCCAATCGCAATCAGAGATTTAATATGTGTCACCCCTGTTTCCCCCCGATTGTGATTGCTCCGATCAAATCCTAGCGGCCCATCTCCCTGTTGATCCAATGGCTACCGCGCTCTCCGCCCAATCGCAATTGGAAGACCTTTGATGCCATTCCTTTGTGTCCCCTCGGATTGCGATCCGTTGATCCACTTCTCCACCGTTGATCTTCCCTCCAGATCGAACGGTCCTAAGCTCATCGCTTCCCCTTTCCCAATTGAAATTAGAAAATTATAAGTGTGTCATCCCTGTTCCCTTCTGATTGCGATTCTCTGATATTAATCCTGACCGTTCATTCCTCCACCAGATCCGACGATCATCGCTTCCCTTTCTTAATCGAAATCGAAAATTATGTGGTGTGTTTCCTCTGTTCTTTCCCGATTGCGATGCTCTGAGTTAATCACAGCCATCCATTGGATCTGAAGATCTCACGGCTTAGATGTGATCGCCTCTCCACCTCTGCTGGGTCCCACTCATATATTCATCTCCGCATATTTTGATAACATTTTCGCCCATTTCCTTTGTATTTTCATTTTTAACCAATTTTTCATGTTTTCATTAAAGGTCTCGTGTTTCATATATGTTCCATTCTATTTCATAAGGCCGTCCCTCCGCTTGACCTTTGCCGTTGATTTTTGTCCCCGGACCACGATCTAATGGTCTATGCTACATTCTACCACAAAACCCTATTATTCATATTTTTCACCATTTCACTGCATTTGTCACCATTATTTAGTGAAAGCCAGCATTCCGTCACCACCGCGCTTTCTTTTCTCCCACCTTCCGCTCCATCCATCTTCTCATATGCATTTATTTTCTTAGTCTAGTTGCGTGTTCTGCAGGATGCAGGCATTTAAACGCCACCATGATTCGCAGTTATTAAGCTCAGTAAGACAGATTTCAGAGCCCGATAGAGCAGAAAAAGACCTGGGAAGACAAGGAAGCCTGTTTTCATCAAAGTACAGGGCAGATACATCAGCAGAATGTTTTTCCCAGGAAAGGACGAGTTGCCCATACTATTCTTATTCTATGTCGTGCTCCAGAGGAGATTTCCATCCAGAAAATAGCCCAAAGCTATCAGAGCATTTGTTTCACTAGCATGGCAGACCATTTAGTCATTTATTTACCATTTTATTTATTCACCAAGGTACTACAGAGTACATCAAACCAGAATGCATCAGAGACATACCTGGAGTAAACGAAGCCTGACGAAGACCGTTTTTTCCTCCAAAGGTGCCAGAGATTAATGCTCAGAGTTTAAAACAGAATGGGCTTCGGCCCTCTCTTTATTTTCTAAGTTTAATGCTTCATTTAATCTTCTACCTACCTCCTCTACTCTCTTTCAGCTATAAAATCATGAGAAAACTGTTGTAAAGGTTGTTGATGAGATATCTGCGAATCGAAAGCTTTTCTCTTAAGTCATGCTCACTGTGTAAAGTTGTAATATAGGCTGAGGAGTATGTTTTCAAACTGAATTTCAATCTATTGGCAATTGATGTACCTGATTGGTGTTGCTCTTAATATGACAAGCACATTTCTTTGTATCCTAATCTAAAGCTGCGATGATGTTTTTATGTCTCTGTGTTTTATTTCATTCCATTTCAGTTCTTCTGGCTTGCATCAGAAATCTGGCATAGGATTTTCCCTTGTTAGGCACCCTATTCTTCTGCTCTCCTTACCTTAATGTTTTCTGCTAAATGTGTTATCTAAGAATTAGTTTCAGTTAATTTAACCAGTGTAGTGGATGTTATTGCCTGCTAGCTGATGTATGAGTTAATGAATCTTCTTCTTAGATGTTCTTGTTAGAGTTTAATTGAATGAATTGGGAACACTGGGAGTTTAGAACTCTATCTCTGTCTCACTAGGATCCTTTTCAGTTAGTTAAACCTTTCCAGGTTCCCTCAGTTTGTTCCTTTCCTTTCTTTGAGAGTTGCCTAAGAGTATGTCCAAGAAGGTCTGGAGTTAAATGACCTCTGACCTGATCTATAGAAAGAAATTGATTTACCCTCGTCCTTTCACTTTTCTTTCCTGATTGTCCCATTCCACCAAATCATTTTAGGATCCAATGCTTTAGATGA
This sequence comes from Pinus albicaulis, assembly GCA_034641835.2. Lineage (NCBI taxonomy): Eukaryota > Viridiplantae > Streptophyta > Pinopsida > Pinales > Pinaceae > Pinus > Pinus albicaulis. Next base: position 1,389,869,955 of record CM076581.1, read on the forward strand.
CTAGCCCAACTGGAAGCCTGCGTATTGAACAGCAAATAAACCCTTTCCTGACTCCATTTTCCCAATGGTCTTGAATACTATATGGATCTATCTCTCCTTGCCTAAAATCTTCTTTGCCTTGTCTTATCTCATATTGAATCCTTCATTCCTGATTCCCAACAACCAAATCAAAACAAATGAAACAAGAAAACCTTGTGCCTATAACTAGCCTAACATCTTAAACTCTGAGCTTTAAATTCATATACCTTTGACATATCATAGAGAGATCCCTATTTGGACCCAGGAGGGCTAGATCCTGAGGTCTGAAAGTGGTTTGATGTTGTCTCATATTTTGGTCTTTCCAGTCTGGCCAAACATGGGAACCCCAACACAATGGCGACTCCGCTGGGGAATCTGAGAGCCTATAACTGCTAAAAATTAATCTGTCTCCCAGTATCGTCACCAACATAATGGCGAATCCGCTGGGGAACATTCTGAGTATTTCTTACCTTACTATATCATAAGAGCCTCAGAAACCTACAATCTCTGGTTAGGTTGGAAGTCAAACATTCCTATTCACACATCAACCTATATACCATTTGTTGTGTTTTCCCATACCTTGGGCAGAGTCTAGAAAGGGTCAGGTAGCCTTCAGATCTCACACTATTTCTGAGGTGACATATGTGGTAAATTCCCTCCTAGTCAATCTCTGGTTAGAGTTTTATGTGTTTGGAAGAGATCCTTGAAAGGGGACATCTCATAAGCACTGTGGTGGACAGTGCATCCTCCGAGAACATCCTAAACCTTCCACCTAGCGACTCCATATTTCCTAAATGATTAAAAGACTCCACTAGTGATCAGTAGACCTTGTGATTATCTTGGTTCACATTAGAATCCACTGGGAGACCAGCCTCCATAACAACATCAACCCCGTTAGAAGTAACAAGTAGGGTTAAGTTGCTTGGTTAAAAACAACACTCTGGCTTACAGAACCATTCACACAAGAGCTTACCCTAACCCCAACCCACCTGAAATAGTTGATAACCCTGAGAGCATCCTGAAGAAATCACCTACGCCTAGAATATCAACTATTTCTAGTCACATCCATAGAGCTAACTCTGCTCCAGAAAAATTTACAGCTCTATTAGACTCTCTTTTTGACCTAGGCACTCAAAATAGTTTGCCAGGAACTAGGTCATTCAGTGCCCTAGACCAGATAGGCCTTGAGCTTCCTGGTTCACCACCTCAATGTGGTAAACACAGTGGGGATAGGCAAACCCCTCCGACTACACCTCCTGATATTCACTTCATTCAAAACTTGGGGCTCTCCCACCCTAAATCTGCTCAACAAACCTCGAATGGTCCTAGTATCCCTATCACCCACATACCAGCTGCTCAAGTTAATCCTTTACCTCATCAAAACATCATCATGGCAGCTTGGTATGCACCTCTGGTTTTACCTCAACCTTCTAGTACCCTTACCCAATGATTATCAATCAAAGATCCCACACTTCACTACAAAAGAGTCTACCAAAGCCCAACACCATGTAGATAGGATGGAAGATTATTTTGACTATATGGGGATAGATGATGATACAATCAAAATGATAATCTTTGCCCAGAGCTTAGGGGGTGATGTGAATAAATGGTTTAAGGGCCTACCTCCAGGTAGCATAAATGACCTCCCAGCTCTATATCAGAACTTCATAAACAAATGGGAGGTTAAGGCCAACCCTTGCCAACTCTTAGAAGAATACATGAACCTTAAAAGAAATGTAGGAGAGAGTGTCCATGATTACAAAACAATATTTAACAAAATTTACAATGCTCTCCCTCCACATGTGAAACCTCCACAAGGTATGGCTCTAGAAAAATACCCCGAAGGTTTTGATGCTAACATGGCCTACCAGCTTAGGGATAAAGAATACAACACATTGGAGGACATGCAGAAAGGAGCAGTGAATATAGAGGCAAATCTGATTGAGAAAAGAGCAAGACTGAGAGTTGAGAACAGGGTAACATATAGAGATGACCATGTAGCTTCCTCATCTGACAAAAATTACAATAAATTATCCAAAAATGTGGAAAATTTACAACAAATGATGGAAAAAATGGTTGTCATAGTTAGAAATCAGAACAAAAGTCAGAATCATAACCAGAACCAAAACTTTAGAAGGAACAATAACACTCCCAACAGACAAAGAGAATCAGATCAGCAAGGCATTCCCCCATTTCAAGAAAAATTTCTTGATGAAGATGAAGGAATCATAGAAGAGTTTGAAGGGAATACAATAAACATGTTTGAAGTGGAAAAATTGATCCATAACTGTTCCACAGAAGAAGATCAGTATTCTCCCTCATGTTGGGATGAAGAGTGGTTCGAATCTGAGGATTACAGGTTAGGACTTGAAAATGCTATGATGTAGGTCATAGAACAATATGAACTTAGAAGCAAGAAGGGTCAAGAAAATTCCAAAACTAAGGCTTCTGAGATTACCATCAAGAAAAGACCCGAGGAAACTTCTAAAGCAACTGCTGAAAGTAACAAATCAACAGCTGAGAGTTCTGGAAAGAACAAAGGAAAAGACAACCAAAAGAGTGATAAACAAAACCAACCCACTAGCAGCACTAACACTGCAGTTAGTGCTCCTGATAAAATAGTCCCTAACCCTGTACATAATGAGGATCAGCCTACTGATTTAGCCACTAAGGCAGTGGCTACCAGAACAGAGTTGAACATTCCAAAGAGTCAGTCCACTTTCAATTTGGAAAGTGAGATTGCAAAAATTAAAATCTCCATTCCACTCTCTGAGTTGACCACTCAGGATGTATATAAAGGCTGAATTTTGAAAGAATTAAATTTGGGTGAGAATAGTGACACTGTAAATCTAAGTGATGATCAACTTTCCCTTTTGTTTGGTCCAAAGATAGAAGGAAAGTTTTAGGAAGGGTTAGTACTGCCTTTCTATATCAGTCTCAACATCCATGATAATATTCTCCACAATGCAATGCATGATTCTGGGGAATCACACAACCTGATGCCTAAAGTAGTGATGGAAAGATTAGGCCTGGAGATAACCCGTCCCTATAAAGACCTATATTCATTTGACTCTAGCAGAGTAAAGTGTCTTGGCCTGATCAAAGATTTATGTGTGAGCCTTGCCCAGATTCCAGAAAAGTATATGGTCATGGACGTTGTGGTGGCAGATGTGCCACCCAAATATGGCATGTTATTATCAAGATCATGGGTAGCCAAGCTGCAAGGGACGATGCAGATGGATGGGGCTTATGCCACAATCCCAATATTTGGCCAACTGAGAAGACTGTACAGGGAAGCACAAATGAAATTCATGGTTAGTAGCCTTGAAAATCCTGAAAAATCTCCTCTATACTCTATACATAAAGACCTAGATTCCTTTATCTTCTGCAATGATAAATCTCTGGGGAAACCCGAATCTGAAAATGTAGATACAGGCAAAGATACACACAATGACACAGAGCCAATGGACTTAAACATAATGGCTACCCTAGACTCATAGGGTGAAGACGTAGAATACCTTGAATAGTGCACTGAAACAAAAACGCAAATTAAGCTGGAAACATAATGCAATCAGCTAGCTAGTCGTCCCTCACAAACTCATAGATCACGCGAAAAACTAAACAGCCCACAACCTAGTGCAGAACCTATAATGCAACATAATGGTGAACCCAGCTGTAGGGAAAGAAATGATAACAAAAATGAGAGTGAACCCCTATGGGAGATGGGTTTCGATGGGTCATGCACCAGGAGAACTGCCCGAGCTGGGGTATGGTTATGTAACACAGACAGCGACTACGCGGAGAGACATGCCTGCAATCTGCATTTCAAATGCATAAATAATATTGTAGAATACAAGGCTCTAATCCTGGGTCTAAATCTATTAAGGAAATTAGGAGCCCGCAAGATAACTATGGGTGGAGACTCTGAGCTGATTATCAAATAGGTGAATGGTGAATACACAGTGAAACATCCTAGATTGAGGGCATACAGGAATGACACTATGGATTGATTGAAAAAATTTATTGAATACGAATTAGTGTTTATTCCTAGGAGTCAAAATGTCATAGCAAACGGATTAGCTTGCCTAGCTACTTCATACCCTAAGACTCCAAGCAACCAAAAGATCATCATTCAGACCAAATTCAAACCCGCAGTGCCGGATAACGAAAAATACTGGCAAGTGTTTGAAGGAGATAAACAGATAGAGGATTTCTTGGTAGGAAGGAGTGAGTTTGAATTTTTTGATTTAGACCTCAAATCTGACAGTGGCTTCCTAAGTGAAGAATCTTCAGATGAGGAAGAAACACCCTATAACATAGAAATAAACACTTTAAACGAAGAAACTGGAAATTCAACCACAAAGTATGAAAACGCAGACATTGAAGAAGTAGAGGTGCTGCACGCAAAAGATAAGAACATACCTAGAGGTATGGCGCCGTTAGAAGGCCTTTTTGACTTCGATGATGTAGAAAAAAAGCCCACCATTGAGCACGCGGACTCTGACGTAGAAGAATGCAATATAGGCACAGCAGATAAGCCTAAAATGGTTAAATTGGCAAAATCCTTACCCACAGAGATGAAAAAGAAATACATGGACCTATTCAAGGAATTTATTGACGTCTTTGCCTGGAGTTACGAAGACTTAAAATCTTATGACACGAGCATCATACAACACAAAATACCTTTAAAGGAAAATCAGAAACCCTTCAGGAAGAAACTTCGTAGAATAAATCCAAAATAGTTGCGTACAGTGGAAAAAGAGATTAAAAAGATGTATGAGGCAGGCATAATAGTTCCTGTAAGATTCTTTGATTGGGTTTCAAATTTAGTGGCTGTGAGAAAGAAAACATGGGATATTAGATTATGTATTGACTTCTGAAATCTTAATTGAGCCTCACTCAAAGACAACTACCCTTTGCCAAAAATGGAACACATTCTTCACAAGGTAGTAGGCTCCAAGAGAATCTCTCTGTTGGACGGTTTTTCAGGTTACAACCAAGTCTTAGTGATCCCATAAGACCAACTCAAGACAGCCCTTACCACTCCATGGGGCACCTTTATGTATGTAAAAATTCCCTTCGGACTGATGAAAGATGGTGCAACCTTCCAGAGAGCGATGGATATAGCTTTTTCAAATGATATAGGGCATTTCATTGTTATTTACATGGATGACCTAACAGTATATTCCAAGACTGAAGAATAACATCTAAATCATCTGAGGAAAGTGTTTGAAAAATGTAGAAGGTTTGGTCTATCATTGAACACCAAAAATATTGTATTTGGGCTGTAAGAAGGAAAGCTTCTTGGCCACATTATATCAGAAAAGGGAATTAGGATAGACCCACAAAGAGCTGAGGGGATACTACAAATCACACACCCGAGAAACATCAAAGAATTATAGTCCTTCATTGGGAAAATAAACTTCCTTACGAGATTTATCCCCAACCTAGCTGAACACCTTAGGAATATGACTAACATGCTGAAGAAATTTGAAGGAGTTAAATGGACTATTGGAGCTAAACAATCTTTTGAAACAGAAAAAATTGCACTCACCCAAGCTCCTGCTCTGATCAGCCCAGATTTCTCAAAGGATTTTCTGATTTTTTCATTTTCTTCTGAGCATACATTGGTTGCAGTCTTACTGCAAAAAAATCCAGAGGGTATGGAACAGCCAATAGCCTTTTTCAGCAAAGCACCGAGGGATGCACCATTGAAATACAACATAATGGAAAAATAGGACTACACTCTTGGTAAGGCTTTAAATGACTTTAGGGTGAACATATTTTATTCATACACCTTAGCTTATGTGCCTAACATAATTGTCAAAAATTTTCTGTCCCAATACCTAGATGGGAAGAGGGGAAAATGGATTGCTGTGATATTAGAATATGACCTTGAGATAAAACCAACCAAGTTGATCAAAGGTCAAGGCTTAGCTAAGTTAATGGCTGAATCAAATCTGTAAGCCCTTGACATCAATATGGTAGCTGCCTTAGATGAGCAAGAAGGATTGCCTGATCCCACTGTTGAAGAGAAGTTTCAGAACTCCCCTTGGTACTCTATTATCCTTTATGTGCTCACCAACCTAAATGCCCCACCTGAACTGTCAAAGACTAAGGCCATATTCATAAAACTAAAAGCCAGAAACTATTGCATTTTGAATGAAAAATTATATTGGAAAAACCCAAATGGCCTATTGCTTAAATGTTTGCCTGAAACAGAGGTGGAAAGGATTAAACAAGAATTCCACACAAGAGAGTGTGGAGGCCACCTGAACTAGAAGGCCACTACAAACAAAATACTCAGGGCTAGCTATTATTGGCCCACACTCTTCAATGACATCAATAAGATGGTAATTTCCTGCCACAAATGCCAGATTTAAGAAAAGAAGAGAAAACTCCTTCCCCTCCCTTTACAACCCATCACTGTTGAAAGTCCTTTTATGCAGTGGGGCCTAGATTTTATTGGAGAAATCCACCCTACTTCTTCTGCACAACACAAATGGATCTTAACAGCCACAGACTACTTCTATAAGTGGATAGAGGCCATACCTAATAGGAATGCCATAGATTCAGTCATCATTAGGTTCCTAGAAGGCCATATCCTCTCTCGGTTTGGTTGCCCAAGGAAAATAATCACCGATAATGCTGCTACTTTTGGATCCAAGAAAACGGTTTATTTTTGTCACAGGTATCAAATAACGCTTGGTCATTCAACTACCTATTACCCACAAGGTAATGGCCTAGCTGAATCATCAAACAAGAGCCTTGTGGCCATCATCAAAAAGCTGTTAGAAGAGAAAACAAAGTCATGGCATAACAAGTTAGTGCATGCCTTGTGCGCTGATAGGCTTACAACAAAGAAATCCATTGGCATGTCACCATTTCATCTTGTCTATGGTGCAGAAGAAGTTTTCCCTACCAGCCTTGGGGTACCAGTAATAAAGCTGGTCCAAGAAATTCAAATAGAAGAAGACAATATGGTGAGAAGGATAAACCAGACAATTCATCTTCAGCAAACAATGGAAGAGGTCTATAACAAAGATATCAAAGTTCAGGAAAAGATAAAGAGGTTGTTTGACAAGAGAACCAAAGCTACTAATTTCAAAATTGGGGATAAAGGTCTAAAGTGGGACTCAAGGAGAGAGGATAAAGGAAAGCACAGAAAGTTTGACAACTTGTGGCAAGGTCCATACATCATCCAGGCCACTGTGGGTCCAAATGCCTTTTTTCTATAGGAATTAGATGGTACAGATCTGTTTGGGGGTCCTATCAATGGCAGGATGCTCAAACACTACTTCTGCTGATTTACAACTTCTAGTTTCCATTTCCATTGTACATACCATTGCAGTTTTTGTTTTCAAGAAAAAGGAGAAAATGTCCCAAAAAACAGAGAAAAAGGAGAGGTTTAGACATTCTTAAAACATGAACCTCTAAAGTGCAAAGGATTGGCTCTAATATGATCAAAACCTGAGCCAAGAAAGTAAAATAGCTGGTCCTAACATGCTCAAAATCTGAACTAGCAAAGAAGCAAGAAAAATCAGCTCTAACATGCCTAAAATCAGAGCTGAAATGAAGGAGAGAAGTGACTCTAACATGCTCAAAACTTGAGTCACAAAGAGAAGAAGGATACTCCCAGATTTCAGATTTCAAGCCTTCAAAGTTTTGTTTCAGTTTTCTGCAAACTTCTATCCATGTGCAACTGTCTTTATGCCTTGGATCAACAGTAAACTAGACTGTTTAATCCTAGTTTGAATGTTTTTAAATTTCTGTTGTAGAATGTAGAGAAGAAATATGATGGACAGTTTAATCCTAGCAGATATTAGATTAGGTAGAGAAACATGTGAGTCTCATGGAGAAATAAGGGTAGAGTTAGAATAGGTTTATTTTCTGTTATAAAAATAAAGGATGTAAAGGGTCTGCTAGTTCAAATGCACCCTAGAAGAAAAAATGATAGGATTGTAGAATGGGTAAGTAGATTGGTTGGGAATTTTTCTGCTGATCTATCATATTTATTGCAGCTGAGATCAAAGAAGAAAATTGGCTTAAGCAGCACGAATCTAGCCTAAACCAAAGATCATTTTCTGAATTCTTGACTCCTCCAAGAAGGAGCCATCCCCATGTGGAGCCACTGTTAGCCCCTTATGAATTCCTTGACAGGCAAGCAAGGGGCTAGATTGTTTCATAAGTCTTCGAGGAATGCATTTCCCTTGAAAACACATCATCCTTGAAGTCTTTTTATGTTCCCTACCTTTGATTGTTTCCCTCTGCTAATCTGTTGTCAATTAGCCTAGCTGAATGATAAATTTTGCTCAAAAAGGCCTTATTTCTGTCCCTTGTACCTCTGCAGAATTCTCCTTTTTTCCCCTTTTCTTACCCTCTTCAAAATCCCCTTCTACCCCCTCTTTTTCCCACTAACCCTCTGAAATCCCCCAAAATCCCCCTTGAATCCTACCCTTACCCTTTGTCTAGAAAAATTCCTACCTTTGTCCCCTATCGTTACCCTCCTTAGGCCTTAAAATGCACTAAAATGGGGTAAAAAACCCACTTTCCGACCTTATAATAGGGCTTAGCCCCTTTTCCCATCAGCCCTAACCACTTCCCCACACATGCCCTTTGCACTAAGACCAAGCGTTTAGAGCCTTGGGAGCTAATCGCAATCGAAGAGTTGGGCGGGTGCATTCCTTTATAAACTTAAAAACTATGATGCGATTGGCTTATCACATTAAGTCCCGCGATGCATTGTAAATCGTTGATCTGTCATCGCGATCAGACAACCCACGCAATATCGCAAACTTTTTAATTGCAACACTTATGTTTTTTCCTTTGATCGGTCCATCGCAAATGTTTGCGATGCGATTGATCGCAGCTCCCTTCCGCCGATCGCAATCGCAACTCCCTTTTGATCGCTGTCCCCTCCGATTGATCGCAAGTCACATCTCCCGATTGCCCGATCACGCCGTCTCCCGATTCAATGTCGTCCGTCTGTTTCATCCATGATTCGATGGTCATCGTTGTCTCCGCCCAATCGCAATTAGAGATTTAATATGTGTTACCTTTGTTTCCCCCCGATTTTGATTGCTCCGATCAAATCCTAGCAGTCCATCTCCCTACTGATCCAACGATTGTCGCGCTCTCTGCCCAATCGCAATCGGAAGACCTTTGACGCTGCTCCTTTGTGTCCCCTCCGATTGCAATCCCCCGATCCACTTCTCCACTGTTGATCTTCCCTCCAGATCATATGGTCCTAAGCTCATTGCTTCCCTTTTCCCAATCGCAATCAAAAAATTATAAGTGTGTCATCCCTATTCCCCTCTGATTGCGATTCTCCGATATTAATCTTGACCGTTCGTTCCTCCGCCAGATCTAACGGTCATCGCTTCCCTTTCTTAATCGAAATCAGAAATTAAGTGGTGTGTTTCCTCTATTCTTTCCCGATTGCGATGCTCTGAGTTAATCGCAGCCGTCCATTGGATCTGAAGATCTGACGGCTCAGATCTAATCGCCTCTCCACCTCTGCTGGGTCCCACTCGTACATTCATCTCCACGCATTTTCATAACATTTTCGCCCATTTCCTTTGTATTTTCATTTTTAACCAAAGTTTCATGTTTTCATTAAAGGTCTCGTGTTTAATATATGTTCCATTCTATTTCATAAGGTCGTCCCTCCGATTGATCTCCGTCGTTGATTTTTGTCCCCGAACCACAATCTAACGGTCTGCACTGCATTCTACCACCAAACCCTATTATTCATAGTTTTCACCATTTCATTGCATTTTTCACCATTATTTAGTGAAAGCCACCATTCCGCCACCGCCACGCTGTCTTTTCTCCCACCTTCCGCTCCATCCATCGTCTCATATGCATTGATTTTCTCAGTCCATTTATGTGTTCTGCAGGATGCAGGTGTTTAAACGCCACCATGATTCGCAATTATTAAGCTCAGTAAGACAGATTTCAGAGCCCGATAGAGTAGAAAAATACCTAGGAATACAAGGAAGCCCGTTTTCATCAAGGTACATGGCAGATACATCAGCAGAATGTTTTTCCTAGGAAAGGACGGGTTGCCCATACTGTTCTTATTCTATGTCGTGCTCTGGAGGAAATTTCCATCCAGAACACAGCTCAAAGCTATCAGAGCATTTGTTTCACCAGCATGGCAGATCATTCAGTCATTTATTTACCATTTTATTTATTCACAAAGGTACTACAGAGTACAGCAAACCAGAATGCATCAGAGACATACCTGGAGTAAATGAAGCCTGACGAAGACCATTTTTTCCTCCAAAGGTGCCAGAGATTAATGCTCAGAGTTTAAAACAGAATGGGCTTCGACCCTCTCTTTCTTTTCTAAGTTTAATGTTTCATTTAATCTTATACCTACCTCCTCTGCTCTCTTTCAGATATAAAATCATGAGAAAACTATTGTAAAGGTTGTTGATGAGATATCTGCTAATCGCAAGCTTTTCTCTTGAGGCATGCTCACTGTGTAAAGTTGTAAGATAGGATAAGGAGTATGTTTTCAAACTAAATTTCAAGCTATTGGAAAATTTTGTACCTGATTGGTGTTGCTCTTAATATGACAAGCACATTTCTTTGGATCCTGATCCAAAGCTGCAGTGATGTTTTTCTGTCTCTGTGTTTTATTTCATTCCATTTCAGTTATTCTTGCTTGCATCAGAAATCTGGCATAGGATTTTCCCTTGTTAGGCACCCTATGCTTCTGCTCTCCTTGCCTTAATGCTTTATGCTAAATGTGTTATCTGAGAATTATTTTCAATTAATTTAACCAATGTAGTGGATTTTATTACCTGCTAGCTGATGTATGAGTTAATGAATCTACTTCTTAGATGTTCTTGTTAGATTTTAATTGAATGAATTGGGAACACTGGGAGTTTAGAACTCTGTCTCTGTCTCACTAGGATCCTTTTCAGTTAGTTAAACCTTTCCAAGTTCCCTCAGTTTGTTCCTTTCCTTTCTTTGAGAGTTGCCTAAGAGTATGTCCAAGCAGGTCTGGAGTTAAATGACCTCTGAACTGATCTATAGACAAAAATTGGTTTACACTCGTCCTTTCACTTTTCTTTCCTAATTGTCGCATTCCACAAAATCATTTTAGGATCCAATGCTTTAGATGACTAGCCCAACTGAAAGCCTGCGTATTGAACAGCAAATAAACCCTTTCCTGACTCCATTTTCCCAATGGTCTTGAATACTATCTAAATCTATCTCTCCTTGCCTAAAATCTTCTTTACCTTGTCTTGTCTCATATTGAATCCTTCATTCCTAATTCCCAACAACCAAATCAAAACAAATCAAACAAGCAAACCTTGTGCCTATAACTAGCCTAACATCTTAAACTCTGAGCTTTAAAGTCATATACCTTTGACATATCATAGAGAGATCCCTCTCTGGACCCAGGAGGGCTAGATCCTAAGGTCTGAAAGTGGTTTGATGTTGTCTCATATTTTGGTCTTGCTAATCTAGCCAAAACATGGGAACCCCAACACAGGGTACTCCTTAAGCCCTGTGATTTTTTCCTTTCTCTTCTTCATGACTAGGCTGGGCATGGAGATAACTTCTTCAGCCTCGGACTTAATCTCCACCACTTCCTCAGTTTTTGGCTTTGCCGAGGCCACTGGTGCTGAGGATTCAACAAGATTAGTGGCTGTCATCCTCGCACGAAAAATGAATCCCAACCTCAGGTGGCTACTTTCAGAAGGAGTAGGTTGCTCAGGCATCAAAGGGAAACTATAGGCACAAAACATTTTACAACACAAATTCGTTAAGGACAAAATTTCCAAGCATAAGCTATGCAGGCAATACAGAACCCTTGTCTGATCTATCCTGCACTTTTTATAGCCTTTGTGATCGACCAACGGTAGAGTAAAATTCAATTGGAACTTACCATCAAGTAAATAATAAAAAATATCTGGAAATCACCTCATTAAATGCCGGCCGCCCGCTCCTTCCAATGGTAATTTTTTATTTTAGCCAATTTGACTATTCCAATGGCTAGTTTTCAGACCCTTAGTGTACTCAGTGCACCCCTGCACCCCCAGTGCGCCCCTGCACCTTTAGCATACCTCCTGTGCTGCCAAGACACCTGTTGCATTCTAAGTTTATTCCTTTTTATTTTATTGATGTGCCTTCAGCGCACTCCCCTGGGTTTCCAATCCTATGGTTGCCCCCTATGCGGAGCATAGTACCTTCTATGCTTACCTTCCTTGGTCGGTTGATCCCTCTTCATAGAGCTACTCTGGCCATATAAACATTTGATCCGATACTGTTTGAGCCGATTGCCATTGATATAGCCAAGTAGCATATTACGGCGCAGGGTAGCTAATTTAACAACTCCGCCATCCGTGATTTCTTTAACTGTATAGGGCCCAAGCCAGTGCTGTCAGAACTTCCCTGGGTGTTTCGAAAACTAGGTATCACATAGTAGGACTAAATCATCCTCCACAAAGGTCTTTTGACAAATATTTCAATCATGCCATGCCTTGTCACGTGCCTTCTAAACCTACTTATTGAAGTTAGCAATTAAACAATCTTCCTCCAAAGCCACAAGCTATGCTAATCGCTCCTCCATGATATCAGACTCTGCCATATTTGTGAAGCCTATGATGCGCAGGCTAGGACAATATATTCTAGGGGCATGACGACCTCCTTGCCATAGACCATCCTAAATGGTGTTTTCCCTGTCAACTTCTTACAGGTGGTTCGATAGGCCAATAATATAGATGAAATGCGCACATCCCAGTCACTGCGATCAGCATTACAGACCTTGGTCACTGCATGCTCCAAGACCTTATTAAAAGCTTCGACTACTCTGTTTTCCTGAGGATGATATGCAGTGCTTTTCGCATGATGAATCTGAAATTATTCTATCAAGTCCTGTATTGTTTCATTGACAAAGTGCATACCTTGATCGCTCATCAAGATTTTCAAACATCCAAATATGGTCAAAATCTGGTCAATGATAAAGTTCGCAGTGGTATCTGCCGTGAAAATTTTCACTGGTTGTGCATCGGCCCACCTATTTACATAATCATTAGTAGTTATAATGTGACACACAACTTTCTTCTTTCCAGGTGGGTTGATAGGTCTGACAAAATTGATGGCCCACTTTTCAAATGCTTGCAGGGCCATTTGTGGTTGAAGGGGTATTTCATCCTTTCGGGATGGTCTTCTGGTGCGTTGGGATGTATCACAGGCCTTACAATAGTTGTGAGAGTCACTATGCACGGTGGGCCACCATAATCCAGCTCTTAAGATATTTTGTGTTGTTGTGTTCCCGGCGTAGTGACCTCCTGCTACCCCATTGCGAGCTTCTGTCAAGATAACATGTCGTTCATGTTCCAAAACATACCTTTGTAGCACTTCATTGGCTCCCATATTATAGAGGTGACCTACGATGATGGTAAAGTCCACAGTGCGGGTTACCAACTCTTTCTTCTGTTGCACATAATACTCCACGGGTGCCATGGATGTATTCAGGAATTGAATGATGTCACCGAAGTGCGCATTAACTACCTTAATAGAAAATAGTTCCACATCCAGCAATCCTTCTTCCAGGTTGGTTCGTTCCTCGCCAGTCTCAATTTGGGACAAGTGATCTGGCCCAACATTCAAATTCCCTGGTTTGAAAATGATTTCAAAGTCGTATTCCTGGAACAGCAGAAGGCAGCAGCAAATCCCCCCCCCCCAACACAGGCTTATTCACCAGGTACTTCAAAGCTGAATGATCTGTAAACATTTTTAAGTGTCCTCCTAATAAATGGTGTCGATACTTTTGTAATGCATAGACCATGGCCAATCCCTCTCGCTCCATGGTGGCATAATTTTGCTTTGTACCAAAGAGTTTTCAACTAGAAAATGCAACTGGGTGATCAACGTCTCCATCTCCAGGCTGCGTAAGGACCGCGCCCAGGGAGATTCTGGAAGCATCAATGTGAACATGAAATACCTTTGCCCAATCAGGAAAGATAAGGATAGGCACAAAGACCATATTTTTCTTGAGTATCTCAAAGCTCTTTTGACACTCGTCATCCCAAAAAATGAAACATCCTTCTTAAGCAGCTTTTCTAGAGGCGTTGTGACCAGCATGTATCCCTGAATGAAATTTCTGTAGTAGCCCGTATGTCTGAGGATCAAACGTAGTTGTTTCTCAGTCGTAGGTACTGCTAGATTCATGATAACTGCAACTTTTTTAGGTTCAACCATCAACCCTTGTCAAAAAAATATATTTCTGAGCAAGATTTCAAAGGGTACACAAAATATAACTTCTTGATATTCAGGGAAATATGGTGCTTCCAACAGGCATACAACATCATGCGTAGGTTCAAAACGTACGTGTTAGCTAAGCGGAAGACAACCCCTACATCAATGTATATGTCTAGAAATTTATGGATGAACTCTTTGAACACTGCGACTACTGCCCGCAATAATATGGAAAGGGAATTTTCGAGTCCAAACGGCATGACCGTATACTGAAAGGATCCCCATTTGGTAGCAAATGTAGTTTTACTATGATCTTTAGGTGCAATTCTGATTTGATGGTACCCTGAGAACCCATCACTCAATGAGTACACTTCTTGGCCTCTTACGCTATCCAGGATCTCATCGAAGAATGGTGTTGGAAAAGGATCATGTATGCAGGCATCATTCAAATTTTTCAAGTCCATGCAAATGTGGATTTCCCCCTTCATATTCTTTTCCTAAACCACATGGTACTCACCTAGTAAGACTATTTGACCGGTTCGATGATACTTGTGGCAAAAATTTTATCGATTTATTCCGTAGCCTTCTGCTTATACTTAGGGTTCAGCTGATAAGGACGTTGATTCACAGAGAGCACAACTGGTTTTAGTGTGATGCGCATAACCCCTAAGTCCCCCGTGATCCCCTTAAGCTCTGAGAAATTTGTCAAAAATAAGTGTTGATATTATGTGAGTAATTCCACAACTTTTCCTACTGTCTCAGCATCCCAGTAATCCCCAATTTTAGCCAAATACGGTTTCTCTTCCATGCCAATGTTAAATTCTTGTAGCTTTAGAGGCTTCATACCATCCACAGTGTGTAATGGAGGTCCTGCAACTACGCGCTCCCCTTCTGATCATGGGATCGAGACATTGCGCGATCTTCATCACATTTTTCTTTGGTGATATTGTAGCAGTTGACAATATCCTACATCTGTGTTTCACATGTTGGTATCTCTAATGCTCTGTATGGGCTGGATTGACCAAATACAAAGGTATCTATATCCTGCAGAGCTTCATCAAGCACCTTCGTTCCTCCTGTTAATCTGAATGTCCCCAATAATTTGTCGATTAAGGTTTCCCAGTGGTAGATGCATTGATGTAGCTCCACATCCAAGTACCATGCGGTGGTAATTTCTCCCAAGGCATGAATAAACAAGTGAACCCATTCTTCTATAGTTCAATCCCGCCATTTTTCCATCCAAGAAAACAAATGTTTGTACAGATCCCCTAGGCCAAGAAACATCTTGACACGTACATCAGCCGGAGGCTCAAAACGTAAGATCATCATGTCCCTATTAGTCATCAGTAATTTTTTTTGCTTTCTATAGATGACTAAATTTTTATCCTAGATTTATAGAAACAAAATTCATGAATATTGTTAGTTCTAGAAATATCACTACCTTCATTATCCTCAGCATAATTTTTTCACTATTTTACTACTCTATCAAGTCTTGGCCAACATATCACTCCTAGAAGACCAATCATGGGCTTATGCCACTCATTTTAACTATGTTTTTCCACCTATGACCTTACCACTCTGTTTTGACTTTCCTAACCCTTCTACTTACACCTTGGATTTCCAAGTAGCCTAACCATTTCCCCTATTCACCAAATGCCTCAAGCATTGGTGGTTTCAAGCTACCTTTCTAGGCTCTTTAGATAAATAAAAATTATTAGTTTTGGGTTTTCAATGCACAAATTTTGTCAAAAGCTCTGTTTAACACCTAAAAAAACTACGCCAAATTTTTAGCCAAAGTCCAAGTACAAAAAAAAACATCCCACTAGGTCATTTAGGGTTTCATAGGTTATAGATTGTTTTGGTTTTCTGAATCACTATTTTACATATTCCCAAAATATGAAATCAAATTAAAAGGAGGGTTAGCACATGATTCTCCAAAAGGTATAAAAAATCCTTCAAGGAAGGCCTCCTTGGTCAAAGCACAACTTCTGTAAAAAGACATCTGCCCATCTTAAAAATTTCTGTAGGAATGATTGAGATGGCTATCAGCGGAAAAAGAGGTAAGGTGAGAGGCCAATCATCACAAAGGACATTCATAACAAAGAATAAAAGGCATGCCTAAGTTCAAATAGAATCAGGGTTTTAAGACTAATTGGCTAAATCGTATTGTCAACCAAGAAGCCAATTCAGAAACCACAAGGATGGAGGTACATCAACGCCACTGAGCATGAATTGAAGATTTATTAAAACTAGAAATGAAACCTCCATGATGATAGTAGGGAGATAATGTAATAGGCTCTTGAAGGTGACCTCCAAGGTCTACCAATTTGGCAATATTTCACTGTCTCAAAAGGAGAGGATATGGCCAAATGGAGATAATGACAAAGCATGATTGAAAATATTGTGGTGATTGTAGGAGACAGAACTATTATACCTCTAGAAAATTAGTGATAGGGGAAGAAACTATGTTTTAAGGATCACCCACACTGAGAGATCTCAAAGGGGGTAAAGACATCACTTCCAAACTTCATAATGCAGTCAAGAAACATTTTGACACTGATAGTGTCAAGGTAGGTCCCTCAAACATTGTTTTAAAGAATTCACCCTTACTAAATGAGTTTAAAGAGATTTGTTAGTTTTCAAATGACAGAGATGGCAAGTTTTAAAGTTTTGTTATGATAGGATGGGTAAGAACATAGTGTTAAAGCATGAAACTGTTAAAGGGAATAAAATCTATCATATTAGTTACCTAATAACAACAAAGAGGAGAGGTTGAGATAAGAAAATATCTTGTTTTAGGTTTTAAATCACCTCCTGCAAAAGAAAAAGGGATATCAGTGATAAAGTGACAAAATAAAACTAAAAAAATTAGCAAAAGTGGGTTTGCAGTTTTAATTTATTGTTCCAAGGGTATAAAAGCATCTCATTTGTCACTCAAACTCATTTATAATTTGCACAAGAGAGTGAAAATTTTCCAAGGGAAGATTTAGGGTTTTCTGGAAGATTTCGGGGCAAGAAGAAATCGGCGCTACGCTCCTGGAAAACCTCACTACGCGTGCGTGTGTGCATCCTTTTCAAAATATAATAGAGCTTTGTGCATCTGTAAAAGGTCATTGCGCATTTACCCGCGTGCAAACACAACAGCGTGCATAGGTCCGACTGGCCTAGGCGCTATGCACAGGCACCATGTAGCGCAGACCCGACAGCCTGTGTAGGCCACCCGACTGGCCCAGGCGTTGCGCACAGGTCACATTCAGGAGGGACCCAACAACGTGTCTAAAGGCTCGACAAGCCCAAAATACTATGTGCAGGGATGTTCAGAGGGGCCCGAAAGCTCATGCATCCCTGTCGGTGCTATGCACCTGTCCATTCAAACACTACATGAAGACCACCCGATAGGACTTGACTACTATGCCCCTATGCTACGCATTTAGCCAGGGAGCCTTTCAAGCCTGTACAAGCCTCCAAATGCTTCAAAGCTCCTCAAATCCTCTTCTTGATGCCTCATGAAGATTGTTATAAGAGGTATTTAGATACCTTCAGCTTTTTCATACTATCTAAAACTTGAAAATTTAAAGAAATGTAAATAAAGGAAAAACCCTAAAGAAAGAGAAAACCTAATCTCCCTGCCACCAACATTGTTGTTTAAAGAGCACCCATCCATCGACTTATAGAAGGCACACTGAAATTGTTTTTCTAAGAAGCTACTCATCTACCAAAACAATATCTCCATCTGCAAAATTAGCCTCCACACTGCCAAGCCTTGACATTATTTCTCCTCATCCTCTTAGGTGTTTGTCATTACTAAGGTACCTTCACAACTAGTTTTGGCATATCAGTGGTTTTTGCATTCAGAACTACCTGACCTTATCATTTTTCCCAAATTGTCCTTCTTCACTCATCTTTCCCCTTCACTTTAAAATCACTGCTTTCTCATTATCATATCACTTGCCCTCTCCATATCATTCCACAAATAGTTTCAGGGTTTTGATTTCAAAGCAAGAGTAAAAAGATAAAATGTGTAGAGAAGGT
This sequence comes from Pinus albicaulis, assembly GCA_034641835.2. Taxonomy (NCBI): domain Eukaryota; kingdom Viridiplantae; phylum Streptophyta; class Pinopsida; order Pinales; family Pinaceae; genus Pinus; species Pinus albicaulis. The sequence continues at coordinate 1,389,888,225 of CM076581.1, forward strand.
AGTAGTGACAGTGGCAAGGGAGGCCAAAGGCCTAGGGGACAATAGAGAAAGGGTGGAAGAGTAAATAGGTTTGAACCTTGGAACACCAAGGATTTTACAGTCTCCCCTACAATAGTTGCATATTTCCAAGAGGTGGGTTGTTTTGATATCTGTGAAAGAGTACAAAGAGTCCAAAGTCACCCTGAGTTGACCAAACCTTTTATCCTCAACCTCGATGACTGTCAAGTGCATCTAGTTGGGGTGAAATTTGAGCTATCCACCAATACAATTGATATGGCCACTAGGATACCTTGTATGGGAGAAAAATGGTTCAAGCAGGTAAATATTGAATTGAGCCATTATCAACCTTTCTTGAAACCAAGATACCAAGCTTATTTCAAAACTATTTTTCCCTTTTCCCATTTGTTGGAGAGATATTCCCCCTTAATGAAAGGCATCATGAAGTATTTTACATGCGAGGGGAATTTTTATAGACTTTATTCCTACCATATAAGACTGCTTATGCACTTCACTAGGGCCACACTACTACATTTTCCTTATTAAATTTATAGAATTATTGATAAGATGTCATACATTGTGAAAAACAGGCCTCCTTCACAACAAATGTAGAGTCTTTTTCACCATTTTCTTATCAAGATGATTGTGTTTCATAAATTAGAGAAACAGGGTATCCCATGGGAAGTGTTCATCACCCATGATGTTTTAAAAAATCCACAGCCTCTTCATCTGCAAAATTTACCTTCATCATCTCATCCACCTTTCTCCATTCCTCCATCACCCCCAACTGATGCAATGTCCCTTTTTTAGAAACATTTTCAATCGACAAGAAAATCTATTCCAGAGATGGGCTGAAGGGGAATTTACTGGATTTTTCACCTTCATAAGGAAGGATGAACTCCATAGGCTTCCTAGCCCACTATCAAACTCTATCTATAGAGTGATTTTCAAAGGAAAATATCCCCAAGAGGGAATACAACACTATTGGGAATCTTACAATATAACCCAAAGATGCAACTAAAAAAATATAAATACATAAACTGGAAATAGCAGTGAATAAACATGATGAAAAAATGTGTGAAAACCCTTGAGCCATTTTATTATGAAATAACAGCAGCAAAATGATACAATCAACATCAAAATAATAAGGCAAGAAGCCTTCCATGAATACACATGCCATAATACAAAATGTTGTTGCATAACAAGATGCCCATGAATAATAATTGCAAAATGATAGATGGAAGGCAACTAAAATGAGTAAAAAACATCATGGACCTGCATATATGTGGCTCATACATCATCGGGAGAGCTGATCTCTCCTCCAAATCACTACCTCCAGTCTATACTAGAAGGATTGGCTCAAATATGCAAAACTGCTGAAATGCCAGAGTTGCTGGCTGCAACAACTCAATACATGGAATGGAATGGAGAAGGCTAAATGGATGAAGCTAATGAAGAGCCCTTCTCCTTTGGAAATCTTAAGTGCAAGGTTGATCCCTACACCAAAGATCTCACCCTCTGAAATGCCCGCAAAACCCTCCCTGTAAATATGCTCCAACTAGAACGCAGTCTATGAGAGTATCTACGCTGTGACTGATGGAAATGGTTGGAATACTACCAATGATAGTGGAATAAGCTCAAGAACCATTCTCACTAACCTCCCAGAAGTGGAGAACTTCCCTACTCTGAAATATCATCTTGAAATGGTGTTGTGGGAAACCTCCAACAACACCCACCTACACTGCACAATAATATGCTACAGACACTGTGCCGATGAAGATGGCTGAAGCTATGGCATAAATTTCGGAATATGGAGGATGAGTGTAATCCTTCATGAACTACTCAAGAAGGAGAGGAAATCCTAAACAGGACTCCCTCGTGCACGAGGGCACTGCAGCTCTGTTGAACAGCAAGAGGCAGCAGTTTGTCTCAATAGAAAAATAATCAAATTATCTAAGATAATCTCAATGGGATGCCTTGCCTCTATTTTAAACACAATGAAGCCTCCATATTTCTTCCTCTAGAAGTTTCCTCCCTCATGGATTATTCCTCCACTAAAACTGCGTTGTCCCACCTAGTGCTTGCCAACTCATGCCAATGCAGTTTGACTTGGTCAATTAGGCATTGTCCATTTGCATTTTAACCTCTTTCACACATGAGGGTGTGAAATCTAGCTCCATGATGATCCCTTTTCACATTGTAAGGGATTTTATTCTTTTTTATTACATAAATGGGTCACTTTACCCATTTTTATTCAACAAAATAAAAATGTGCAACTATAATGTCCATTTTAGCTTGAGGCTAAAAATCGGGACATTACAGTCCTCCCCTCCCACATGTTGCTTGTCCTCAAGAAACTGCATGGAGAGAAAAAAATTCATCCTCCTTCTTCTCTTGTGGCCTCCTCATCCATGGTCCCACCGCTACTCAAATATGCTGCAACAAATCTGCCCTCCAATGCTCTCTCCCAAGTATGCAAACTGAAGATGATGCTCCTCATGGAAAGAGAGAAGGTGTAGTGGAATTTTCTTGTTGAAATGTGGCCTCCTTAAGGTATGAGTGATGATATGCATGGGATAATGCTACTCCCAATGATGATCCTCTCATCCATGCTATCATCCATTGAAAATCTCAACCTCCGATTTCTGCAATGTGTTGGGGCTGAATGGAGAGTGTGCTTGCACTGCTCAAGATGGCCCTCTCTCCATTTGAAGTGTGCATGGGGCTGCCTCTGTCCTTGGGCTGAAATTTAAGGCCTCTAAGAATGGCCCAAGCCACCCCATCAAGAAAATCAGCCATGAATTGCCTTCTCAAATTCTCCAAGTGGTTCCTCCCACAAGAAGAGACAAGTAGAAATGCAGCAATCATGGTTTGCCCATGGTATCTCCTGCAAGATAAAGCATATAGAATGGGGATAATCATGCTCCCAATGGGCTGTACATACAATAATCTCCAGATAATTCTCCTTAAAAGACATACAACATCAGAAATACATAAGGAGCAATATGCAATAGAAACAAGTTGTTAATATGACAACTGGAGAGTGGTCCCAAATCTCACTCATGGAACTTGTGAAGTGCCTCCTTGGCCTGCCTCAAAATAAAAGTAACAAGTGTTGAATTAGCCACTTGTTTTCTACCACAAACTCCTCACAATATGGAATCATAAAAACACAAATTGGTGCTAATGGTGCACACCAAGAAGCATGTGGCTTCCCCCACAACCATCACAAAAATAGCCAAAATCAAGGCTACTGGTAGCTGCAAGTACATCATAACAAATGCAAGAAGGGATAATCCTCCTTGATCAATATACTTCTCATATAAAGTAAAGAGTTACTCAATGTGAAATTACACCTTCTCTACCATGTACTTGAGACCTTGAGCTGAAATGGCTCATCATGAATGCTCTCCCTCTTCTCCAATGAGTAAGGGGAATGGTTGTGCCAACCTCTCTGAAATCAATTGGGCTATACATCTGTCCATATGATGATGAAGATCATGATGAGTTCCCTTCATATGAACTCCTCTATCCAATCAAAGTATGCATCCAAGTGCATAGCTAGGAAGCCCTCCTATGCTACATGCAAATAATTTCTCCTTGAAACTAGAAACTCTAGCCAAGAAGAGTTTTCCATGATGATAGATGATCATATCATCCACTAAGTGTCCTCCATCACCATCAAGGCCATCCAAGAATCATGCATGCACTAAGATCCTGGGACCTCTAAACCAAAAAATGAGTCCTCCAACATGGATCAATCCTCCATATAGACAGCGCTGTAATCTGCAATAAAGTGCTCCCATCATGTTGCTGCCTGCTACCTTGACATCTCCTCATGCCAAATTCATCCTCCAAGTTGCTTCCATTCCATCATGCAACTACTCATGCTCAAAATAAATGAATATCTCTGAAAATAAGCATCCCATAAGAGACTATCACCTCCAAAGAATCTCCTGATCCTCGGTAATGTAAGCATGAGTGGCTTCCCTCTACTCCAATGCATGAAAGAGTCCTTCCTCAAAGTAAGTACCATCTCTTTCACTAAATCTATGGAGAAATCAACCTGTATCATGAATATGCAATCCTCTATCCTTGCAGCAACATCTGCCAGCGTAGTATGACTGAAGAGAGTGGGTGATGCTGAAAATGAGAGAGTGTGTCCCTCATCCTTTAGTCTATCCCAAACTCTCTGCACTATATTGAACTCTCCCAATGTTTCCACCCTCCTAAAATCAAGGTGTGAGGCCCCCAAATATGGAGCATCCAACCTCCTCTGTTGATCCAGTGGTCTCCTTGGTGCAATGTCTCCATGCAGTGAGACACCATCATCAAGATATGACTGAGTGTATGAATGGAGAAAACCCTCCATGCTTCCACTCCGCAATCCAATCATCATCTTAGGTGAATCATCCTCATAAAATAGATAGGGTGTGTGCTAATCATCAAATGATGTTGATCATCCTCCCTATCTCTTCCTTCTATTTCCATAGTTCTCCACCCTATCATCAATGGCACAGATGTATCATGAGTTGTGCCTTGATCTCTTCATGGGAGATCCTGGGGAATTTCTTGCAAAGACACAAGAATCCCTCTATGTGGAGCAATATCTCCTCTTACCTCGGCATGAGGCACTGGATCAACTCTATCTATTCCGGCGTAGTTTCCCTCCTTCTCATCAACATGTAGGGCAACTTCTCCAAAATTTGATCTCCTTTTGAAAAAGAGACCTCCATGCTCTCTTGTGTAAGAATATGAGATGGATAACTTGCCTTCAACAAGGTGTGATGCAAAATTTCAGCCATCTCAACAATGCTCTGAAGTGGATCTGATTTTATGTTTCCTTCCCTTACATGCAATGTCTTGGTTTGATTCTCTACATGTGTTTTAGATTTCCTCCTACCAAATATTTCCATCATTTCTTCAATGAATCTGAAATAGAAATAAGTATTTGCATCCTCTAAAGAACATGACTCAAATATCCACCATGCATAGGTTTTACCTCTCAAGTGCAGTGCTGCAAATTTGATAGCATCTCCTTTGGAAACTTTGTGCTGCTGCAACATGGTCTTCAACTCCTCTACCCATGCTTTGGCTGAACATGTAGGTGAGCCTCTGAAAGTAGATAGAATAAATATATATTGCTTCTATCTCTCCTTCACCTTAGACTTGCAAAATCCCTGAAGTGAGATGATCTCTGAATGCCAGAGTTTAAGACTCATACTCCTTTTGAAAATATTCAAGAGTTTTCCAATTGATCACCTCTCCTGATTTTTCCATCTCCTCCATGACAAGCTGCACATGTGACTGTGATGTGCATCAAAGGATGTGACTGCATGTTCACATTCCTCATCAGAAACCCTAGATTTTTCTTTTGCTTCAAACCCTTGTGGAGATTCTTCAAATCTCTTCCTTCTCTTTTGCTTGTGGCTCCCATGAAAGCCCTGGGTGGATTGAGGGAGAAGCTTCGCTAGCTCATCTCCTTTTCCTTTCTTCTTCTCCAAAAAGTGGAGTCTTCCTCATCTTCGTAGATGGCATCTTGGTGAAGATCCATAAGCTGAGCCAAGATTATCCTCTGATACCACTGTAATGTCCCTTTTTTAGAAACATTGTCAATCGACAAGAAAATCTATTCCAGAGAGGGACTGAAGGGGAATTTACTGGATTTGTCACCTTCACAAGGAAGGATGAACTCCAGAGGCTTCCTGGCCCACTATTAGAATCTTTCTATAGAGTGATTGTCAAAGGACAATATCCCCAAGAGGGAATACAACACTATTAGGAATCTTGCAAGATAACCCAAAGATGCAACTAGAGCAATATAAAGACATAAAATAGAAATAGCAGTGAATAAACATGATTCCAGAATATGTGAAAACCCTTGAGCCAATTTTTTATGAAATAACAACAACAGAATGATACAATGAATATCAAAAGAATAAGGCAAGAAGCCTTCCATGAATACACATGCCATAATACAAAATGTCGCTACATAGCAAGATGCCCATGAATAAGAACTGCATAGTCATAGATGGGAGGCTGCTATAATGATTACAAAACATCATGGACCTAACCTCCCAAAAGTAGAGAACTTCCCTCCTCTGAAAGATCAGATAGAAATGGTGTTGTGGGAAACCTTCAGCAACACCGAGCTACACTGCACAATAATCTGTTGTAGACACTGTGCTGATGAAGATGGTTAATGCTATGGCCTGAATGCCGAAATATGGAGGATGAGCAAAATCCTTCATGAGCTACTCAAGAAGGAGAGGAAATCCTAAATGAGACTCCCTCGTGCCCGAGGGCACTGTAGCTCTGCTGAACAACAAGAGGCAACAATTTGTATCTCAAGACAAATAATCAAATGATCTAAGATAATCTCAATGGGCTGCCTTGCCTCTCTTTTAAACACAATGAAGCCTCCATCTTTATTCTTGTATAATTTTCCTCCCTCATGGAATATTCCTCCACTAAAACTGTGTTGTCCCACCTAGTGCTTGCCAACTCATGCCAACGTAGTTTGACTTGGTCAATTAGGCCTTGTCCATTTGCATTTTAACCTCTTTCACACATAAGGGTGTGAAATCCAGCTCCATGATGATCCCTTTTCACATTGTAAGGGATTTTATTCCTATTTATTACATAAATGGGTCACTTTACCCATTTTTATTCAACAAAATAAAAATGTGCAACTATAATGTCAATTTTAGCTTGAGGCTAAAAATTGGGACATTACAACTGACCATGATTCATCCTCTCCACATGAATCCTCTCCTCAAGAAAACTTCTCACCCTTGCCTTCTCCTAAAGCATCATAGCTGTTGGTGTCCTGTGATTTGGTAGATTGGCATACCAAATGACAAGGCAACATGGAACCAGTCTTTAGAGTTCTAGGACCTAGCCTTCCTAGACTCAGAAAGGGATCTCTTAGGTTGTTTTGCAAAGGATATGTGGTTTTTTTCCTTTAGTGGTTGATTTTTGTGAAACCAGCTCCAAAAATAGAAGGAAAGAGATATCAATGCCTTATAAATAAGCCACTTTAAGGGGGCAACCTCCAATACATTACATGAATGAACAATTCTTGTATGATACAATTTACAAAACCTCCTTTCTATATACAGGAGTCCATGGGGCCATAATGTAATCCTAGTGGGCCACAATGTAATCCTAGCCGACCTAACAATAATAATTTAAGGGCACAATAATATCAAAATGGGGGTTACAAGGGTACAATAATAATAATAAGAGGGTTACACTAACAACAATAAGGGACTATACTAGTAATATAGGGACCTAACATGCCCCTCTCCTTCAAAAAAGTGTTGTCCTCAACGCTTGAGTAGCTTTGGGTGCTTCTGTATAAAATTCTCATCCTCCCATGTAGAATCTTCAGTGGATAAGTTCTTCCACTTGATGAGATACTCTGAAATTGATCGATTCCGTAGTTGTCGAGTTCTTGTTTTTGTGACCGCTTCAGGTTCCAATATGATTTTTCCTTCCTCATCAAGTTCTGGTAATATTGTTGGAACTGGAAGATTTTCACCGATAACCTTCTTTAAGCATGAAACATGGAAAATTGGATGTACTCGCGAAGAAGCTGGAAGCTCCAATTTGTATGCCATAGTACCAATCTTTTGCAACACCTTGTAAGGACCATAGTACTTTGGCGATAATTTATTATCCTTCTTGGCTTTCTTGAGTAACATTTTCTTGTATGGTTGTAGCCATTAAAATACCCAGTCTCATACATCAAAACTTCTCTTGCTGCAATGTTGATCTGCCTGTTGTTTCATTCAATTTTGTGCCAAATTCAGGTTGCCCTTTAAGAGTTGGAGAACTTCTTGTTGATGCTCGATGCAATCTTCCACTACTTGAACCTTCAAATTTTCTCTTAAATATTATGTGATGGATGGTGGATGATATCCATAAAGTGCCATAAATGGGGACATTTTTTCTACAGTACGGAAGGAAGTGCTATACCACCATTCAGCGAGAGGTAACCACTGGACCCATTGTGTTTGTTTATCAGATACAAAACAATGAAGATATCCTTACAAAAATTTATTTACTATCTCAGTTTGACCATCTGATTGAGGATGATAAGATGAGCTATGATATAATTGAGTACCCAAACAAGAAAATAACTCCATCCAAAAATTTCCAGTAAAAATGGGATCTCTGTCGCTCACAATAGCCCTTGGGTTTCCATGTAGCTTTTGAATTGTGTCCATAAATGTAGTAGCAATTGTACTTGCTTTAAATGGATGAGATAATACACAAAATTGTGCATACTTGGTAAGTCTATCAACTACCACCATGATGACACTCTTTCCTTCGGACTTATGTAAACCTATGATAAAATCCATTGAAATCTCCTCCCAACGTTGACTTGGAATGGATAAAGGTTGTAGAAGACCCAAGGTATTAATTGTCTCAAATTTATTATGCTGGAAAACCAAAAGTTCCACCAAAAACTTTCAAATTTAAGATTTAAGGCCATCCCAAAAAAATTATTTCTTCACCCTGTGGTAAGTTTTTAAAAATCTTGAGTGTCCTCCTAAAGGAGAAGTGTGCAATTCCAAAAGAATCTTTTGTTTTAGTTGGAAATTCTTACAAATATATAAGCGATATTTTTACCATAAGGAATCATTTTTTCAACTAAATGTATCAAATGTACGAGGATCTTGCTGCAACTTTTCAATGAGGGTCCACAATTCTTCGTCCTTCTTCCATTCATCTCTTGCTTCAGTTATCCAATCTGGTTGGATAATAGAAATGGCACAAAGCAATGCTCCCACCTCTTCATTCTTTCTTAAGAGTGCATCTGCAACAACATTTATCTTCCCTTTTTTGTAGATTATTTCGAAGTCATAACCCAACATCTTTGTGACCCATTTTTGCTTCTCTTCTGAAGATAGTCTTTGTTCCAAAAAGTGTTTAAGACTATCATGATCAGTTTTTAACTTGAAGTGTCTTCCCATTAGGTAAGTTCTCCATTTCTTTACTGAATGAAATATTGCTAACATTTCCTTCTCATAAATAGGTTTCTGTAAATACTTTCCTTTGATTGGATGAATTTCAAAAATAATGGGTCTTCCTTCTTGCATTAAAACAACACCAATTCCATTTCCTGAGGCATCACATTCCACAATAAAAAAATTTATGAAGTCTGGCGTAGCTAAGACTGGTGCTAGGCACATTGCCTCTTTAAGATGTTCAAAGGCCTTAGTTGCTTCAGGAGTCCATGAAAATGCATATTTCTTCAATAATGTTGTTAGAGGTGCTGCTATTCTCCCATAATTATTAACAAACTTGCGATAATACCATGTTAACTCAAGAATTCCTCGCAACTGCTTAATGGTTGTGGGGACTTTCCATTCCTTAATGTCTTTAATTTTGTTAGGGTCTACCTTAACACCCTCATGAGATACAATCTGACCTAGATATTCCACCTCTTGTACTCAAAAGAAACATTTGGATGTTTTTGCATATAATTGTTTCTCCTGCAATAGTTTGAGCACCCTGTCAACATGTTGAACATGATCCTTCCAAGACCTGCTGTAGATTAGTATATCATCAAAAAATACTAGCACAAATTTTCTAAGGAAGGGTTTGAATGGAATTCATCAATCCTTGAAATGTAGAAGGTGCATTGGTAAGGCCAAAAGGCATGACAAAAAATTAATAATGACCCTCATGAGTTCAAAATGCTTTTTTCAGAATATCTTCAGTTTTCATTCTAATTTGATGATATCCTAAATGAAGATCCAATTTGGTAAAATAAATTGCTCCATGTAATTCATCCAATAATTCATCAATCACAGGAATGGGAAATTTATCTTTAATGGTGAGCTTATTGAGCTCCCTATAATCCGGACACATTCGCCATGATCCATCCTTCTTGTGAACCAATACTACAGGAGCAGAGAAAGAACTTTGACTAGGTTGAATTATACCCGCCTCTAACATTTCTGCAATCATACGTTCAATTTCGCTCTTTTGGAAGTAAGGATATCTATAAGGCCTGATGTTTGGAGGAACACTTCCTAGAATCGAATGAATAGCATGATCATGATCACGAATAGGTGGGAGTCCTTTGGGAGTTTCAAACACCTTGGAATGATTGTCCAAGACTTGTTGGAGATCTGCAGAAATAGATGATTTTGATGTTGGAACTTCTAGTGAGCATAATTGTGCAATTACACCTCGTTTTTCTTTCTTTAGAAGCTTTGTCATGACATTAGAGCTTATTATCTTTCCCGGCTTCTCTGCAATACCCCGTAATTCGACTTCCTTTCCTTCTGAAAAAAATTTAAAGAAAATTTCTTGAAAATTAAAAGCTACCGTCCCCAAAGATTGTAACCATTGTACTCCTAGTACAACATCAACACCTCCCATAGGAATGGAAAGCATTGGACTATTCAATACATATTCCCCCATGGTTAGCTTGATATTGTGGCATTTTCCAGAGCAATTTATAGTTCCTCCATTTGCAACCATCACTTGACATTCTGGTGCTGGGTATAGGAAACAATTCAATTCCTTGGCTACCTTGCAATGAATAAAATTATGGGTACTACCTGAATCAATCAACACTATTACCTTTTTCTTCTTGATATGTCCTTCTATCTTGAGAGTTTGAGGAGTGGTAATTCCTGCCAATGCATTATACGATATGGTCGGACTCATTTCTTCCTCTTCTAGGGTTGGTTCCTGGTGTATATCCTCTTCTTGTTCATTTTCTTCTTCCTCTTCACAATCTATGTAAAATAATTTCTTCTCAGCACACTTATGACCTTTAGTGTATTTTCTATCACAACTATAGAAAAGACATTTTGCATTTTTTTTCTTCCAATTTTTGTGGTGTCAACCTTATAGGTTGTTGAAATCTAGGAGTAGCAACACTTCCCTCTTTATAGAAGTGAGTGGTAGGCTTCCTTGTCGCCATAATTTTACATTCAATTTTTCTTGCGAACCTGAATGAATTCTCCATTGAATCAGGTTCAAAAATGTGAAACTCATGTTGGATGTTATCCTTTAAAGTACCTATGAAGAGATCAATCCTATGTTCCTCTCGAATATCAGTTACCCTTATACTCAATTTTTGGAAGTCCTCAATGTGCTCCCCCACTAAACCCTTTTGTTTGAGATTTATCAATTGGCTAAAGAAGGTGTTGCTCTTTGTATCCTCATAATGTGCTATCATTTCCTCCGTAAAAATTGACCAAGTGACAATTTTTTTACGGGAGCAAAGCCATCGATAGCATGCAAATGTATTTTGTTCTAGATGTAAAGTTTCAATGCATGCCTTTTGTGTGTTTTCACATTATTGAGATCAAAATATTACTCGATCTGTAGTATCCATCTTACAGGATCCTTGCCATCAAAATTCCTCATATCCATATTTGGAATATGGTTGTTCTTCCTGCCAACATTAGAGTTTATGAAATCACGATTATCATTTAATTTTTTCTCATTATTAGTTTCCTCTACTATCTTTTCACCATTAGGAAACATTTGTTGTATCAACTTTGTCAAACCTTCCATGTCTGCTTTTAGATCATTCTTCATGTTTTCCATTTTTTCATCAATCTTAGCTTCCACATTATCCATCTTAGTTTCCATGCCAAATTCCATGTCATCCATCTTATCTTCCAAAAAATTCATCTTAGCTTCCACGCCTTTCTTCAAACGATCCATTTCATTTTTTGTTGCTCTTCACGATAGAGAAATTTGGTGCACTTGCTCATGGACTTTTGATATCTCATGTTACATTTCTTCATCTTCATGAGTCATGGTAGAGCCTTCTAAATGCTTAATGGGAATTGAATTCTTTTTAGGAGGTATTTTAAAAACAAATACTGATAGTTATGCTCAATAGGCCTTTGGAATCAACTAGAACTGATTTTTCAAACAAGACCTATGCAATTTGAAAAAAATACACACCTTTTTCTTGATTTTGAGGAGCTCGATATTGAAACTAAATTATCTCATTGATTTCAAATATTCAATATTTTAAATTTGGCCTTGAAGTCACCCTCTAAATCTTCTTTTGAATGCCATAGGTCTAACCTGATTTGGATTCTTCAAGTCCAAGTTATGTCCAATCTCCCACAATGACCCAATTATGAACTAGTTCAGTATAGTGAACTTGTATGACTTGACATGTGTCACTGTTTCCTCCTTTGGCTTTGAAATTGATAGAAAAGAAACTACATTCTGTGTACTTGCAGCAAATTTTTACATCATTCCAATCCGACGCTCAGAGAGAGAGTTATAAAGGTTTTCCCATGATAACCTCTTTGAGATCAAATTCAGGTGCCTGACAAAGACCTAAATTCCATAGATCATATCTCCACAAATGTTGTGAACCAATCTCTAAAATTTTGTGAAGATATTTTGCAGGATTTCAGCTTTGCTCTCTAAAAATTTTAGCTTCTAAAAATTTGTAGAAAAAAATTTATAGCAAAAATTCGACAATGACATGTTTAGGTTAAATTCAGGAGCTTGCAAAACTCCCTAACTTCCACAGAGCATATCTCCGAAAATATTGCAAACCAAGCTCTGAAATTTTGCGACGATGTTCCTCTAGATTTTGGCTTTGCACTCTCAAAATTTCAGCTTCTGAACCTTCGTAGAAACAACGTTATAGTGAAAATACCACGATGACCTGTTTGGGGCAGAAAAACTCTAGAATCCAAAGCTCTGATACCAAATGTTGTGAAACCAGCTCCAGAAATAGAAGAAAAGAGATATCAGTGCCTTAGAAATAATCTACTTCGAGGGGGCAACCTCCAATACGTTACATGAATGAACAATTCTTGGATGATACAAATTACAAAACCTCCTTTCTATATATAGGAGTCCATAGGGCCACAATGTAATCCTAGTCAACCTAACAATAATAATTTAAGGGCACAATAATAACAATATGGGGGTTACAAGGGTACAATAATAACAATAAGGGGGTTACACTAACAAAAATAAGGGACTATACTAGTTATATAGGAACCTAACATTGATTTTAGGCTAGATATTAAGTGCAAGGTTTGTTTTGATTATTTTGGTTGGACATAATGATCAAAGAACATAGATAGAATTGGAAATATCTAAGTCATTGGGTAATGGAGTCAAATGGAATTCATGATAAGTTTATAAAAGGATCAGGGAGTATCAAAGGGAAAATATAACTTGGCCAATGGATCTTCAAAGTTTTGGGAATAATGAGATGAACATCAAGGATAAGAATGAAAAGTAGGACAAAGGGCAGCTGAGATTCATTTATCATCTACTTTGAACAAGAGAAATCTTTCAAGGAATTTATTTTGAAGAAAGCCAAAGGACATGGCTAACCATAGAATTCTTTGGAAAATTTTTTAATAAGAAAACCTTTTAGACAACGATCCAGCAATCAAAAGACTAATTTCAGATAAAGAAAACATATAAGATAACAATAAGAGTAGTATAAGATCAAACAGAAATAATCTAATATGCTTCTGACTAACACTCTAGGAATCTTTAAAGAAACCTTTTGAGGTAGTCCAAAGGACAGGGCATACCATAGACTTCAATGGTTTAGACTCTACTAAGCATACTTTAAAGAAGTTTCAGAAACAATTCTCAAGTTGTACTCAAAGGAGTATGGACTCGCCGCTAAATTTCCTGGTTTCACTCTACTGAAATCATTCCTTAAAAATAACCTCTCAAGCCGTACTCAAAGTAACATGGACCTACCAAAAGAGAAACGCCTTGGTTATACTCTATTGAATTATCTCTAAAATAACAAGCTGTATGGAACTGGAGGGAAACTAGGAATCTTCCAATCAGATTTTGCAGAAGAAAACATTAAAACAATGAAGGGAAAATAGAACTAAGGTGCTTTCAAAAGGCATTTCTTAGCCTAAAACCTTTACTTTACTGTAACAAAGAAATATGAGAACATGATGAAAATAGGAAATAACAATAGCATATAGAAACACTTCACCAACAGCCAAGCTCAGGGACCCAGTGACCCAGCCTCCTCCATCAACAAAAAAATCAGGGCATCCACAAGGTCCACGACATAAATTTTCCTTCAACTTCCAAGGGACTATGTATTACTACAAAGAGTCATCAAATGCCAACAATACAATGAGTTCAAATGCAGTATTTATGTTGCAAATGAGGAGGTGGAGTTCAAGATAGGGTTTTAGTATCATTAATTATAAAGTAAGTGCATTCCCAACCTTGAAAACCATGCAAGTCTTAAGGCATGAATATCTGCAGCTACTTCTCTATTTTAATAACTCTATCTTATCTTCTAAAGAAGAAGAGGTAAAAAGTTTTACTTTTAAGGCTTAGAATAACTATTACAATAACTTCCTTTATAGATAAAAATATCTTCTCAATCTATAATAACTGCCCAAATGCCTTTATGGAAAGGAAACATTCTATAGGTGGAAGTTTGATCTTTTGGAGGAGTAACTACTTCCTTGTTGAGTTATTCGAGGCTATCTTTGGTTTACCTATCATTGTTTTAATCATAAATCTGTCTTTTTTGGCCTTCGAACCTTGATTTTGTTTTGATAATCTGCCTTACTACCTTTATCCTCTATTCTGCTTTATGACTGTTTTATTTACTTACCCTTTATCTTTAAATATTGGCCTTTATCCTTTAATCACTATCTTTAAGATCTAATCCTCTATTTTATCCTTTGATCTACAATTATCTCTTTAAGCCTTATGTTTTTTGTTTTCTTTCACTACTCTATTGACTGCAATTGTCTTTTGCACGCAGGGAGGGTTCCTTCATGGTACTGGAGGGTTTTTTAACCCATCGATGACCATGATTCATTGAGGGTTAAGACTTTATGCAACCCTCCTGGCCTTTTAATGCAAATTCACCTCATGGATTGTAATCTAGAGGATATTTTGATCATGTAATGCCTCTTTGGGAATTTCCACCATTAAAACCTGTGAAAGAAAACATGAAACAACATTAATTAAAAACCTACGGGCTGGAAAACTACAATTTTTGGGGTTTCTGAGCATCGGGGGTGATTTGCAGAGGGAGAGAGGGTATAGAGGGAAGGTCCCGTAGGTGGAACCATGGAGAAAATCAAACAGAGGGGAAGAAATTTGAATTTTTGGTGTAGAGGTGAAAAAGAGGTTTTGAAAAACCACGGTGGTTTATTGCGCAGACATAGGGTGGTAAGTGGTATTGCCCTGGGGCTGCGTGATTCAACTTATCGATCAACACGTGGCAGGGCAAAAAATTCCCATTTCGCGTGGGTCAGGGACATTAAACCTTATCACAAAAATCTGCGCTATATTGAGACTGAACTATCGTATCTCAAGAAGTGAGATTGACGGTGCAGAGGGCTTTCGGGCCAGGGCACAGATCTGTGGAGTGGAGCCCATTATAGGTGGCAGGATTTCATTTGACGAGGGGTTAAATGGAGAGCGGGGCCCGAGGTAATTACATGAGCATATCTGTTGGTAAGCATGGAATTTCACTGATGCGGGATGAAGGGTGGGGAAACGATGGTCGTCGGATTAGGGCCCAGGGCTCAGAATCAACGATTGAGATGATCTGGGAAAAAAACGAAGAGTCAGGGTGATATGGGCCCTCTCTTAATTTTTCAAAGGTTTTGGGTGTGTTTTTGATAAGGTATGCGGGGGTTAAAACAAATGGGGAAAGGAGTTTTTGAATAGGGAAGGGGCTTAAGATATAGCAGGTGGAGGCCTTGGTCCCATGGGAGCAGGGAGAACCGGGCCTGAGACAAGAAGGGGCTAAAGGCCTAATTTATGTAAAAAAATGCTCTTTTAACATAAAAACAAAGTTTTTATGAAAAATTAAAGGGTCTGATAGGCTTAGAAGTTAGCTTTAAATAATGAAAAAAGGGTTTTTACATTGTTTAAATGCTTTTTAGAAGAAAAGGATGTGTGAGGGGAAATTTTTGAGAGTTTTTGAAAGGGGAAAAAAGGGAATGAATGAGGGTGTAGGTGAGGTGATGAAATGAGGGAAATAGGCCCAGAATTTTGAATTTTCTTTGTAGCATGGTGAAATTTGAGAGGGTAAAAGATAGGAAAATTTAGAAGAATAGTTAGGTTTAGGATGATGAAGGTAGTGAGATTTTTAGAACTCACAAATTTTCCTTAAATATTGTTTCTAGAAATCTAGGATTTATAACCTAGTCATCCTTTGATATCAGCAAAATTTACTGATGACTAATAGTGGCTCCACTTGGGTAGGGAAACTTTCTTTTTAAGGTGTCCAGAACCTCAGTTCATGAGATCTCTGAGTTTCAGCAGATTAGTGCCTTATCCATTGGGTAGATTTCCCTTCTTTCTTACTTGGTAATATTCCTTTGAAGTGACAAGTCTTAAAAATCTGCAACATGTGATTTCCTTTGATAGCATTTCTACCTACCCAATCCTATTTGTCCTAACATTTTTTCTTCTCTGAGTGCATTTTGAATTTGAAACTCTTGACATTTTTATTTTTGAAAACATAAATGAACTATCTAATCCTATACTTATTTCTTCCAAGAATTCAGATTAAACTGTTGAACTCTTTTTATTTTATTCCTGAACTATTTGACTGCCAAGATTAAGTTGTTTTGGCAGTCTTGATTCTCTATCTAGTGACATGAAATTTAAAGCATGGTTCAAATCAGGATTAGTCAGTATGATTCACCATGGTTATGGCATTGAAACAAACTACACACAAACATTTGTTTGCATAAAAGTAATTTTATAAAGATAATGTTGTGATTTGTCATTTGGAATATATCCTCACCTATCTCTCTAGTTCTGTTTTGAGCATGTGGAACCAGGATCTTTGCGTTTCCATAATCCATTATTCTTGATAAGTCACGTCTGGAATAATCTTGACAACCTTTGTTTCTACTAACTTATCAACATAAATTTAAAGTATGTTCAGCCATGATTAGGCTAGATGATTGAACAAGATATCATTTTGAATCAGCAATGGCATTTAGACTTGCACACTTTTAGTAGTACTGTTTTTTGGGTATGGGGTTGTACCTCTTTTGATTTTCCCTCTCTTTCCTTTTCTTTTCTTTCATTGTTTTTGTATTTTCTTTGATTTTTCTCATGCTATGTTATGTATAATGAGTGAAAGCTTTGAATCTTGGACTCTTGACAAAAATAATGTTTAACCATCTTTCCATTGGTAGGGCCTCCAAATAGTTCTTCTCCATTCAGCCCTTGTAAGAAGAAAGCATTATGACCCCTAATTGAGTGAATGATATAAGGCCCTTTCCAAAAATTCCCAAACTTTCCATGTTTACCTTTGTCTTCTCTTCTTGAATCCCATTTTAAAACTGTATCTCCAACTTGGAAGTTATTTGATTTGGTCCTTCTGTCAAGATCTTTTTGATGTTTTCTTGAACTACCTGTGTCCTTTTGTATACTTCTTCTCTTGTCTGCTATAAATGAATAGTTCGATTTAGTCTTTTCTGCATGTCATTTTCTTCTATTTGTACTTCTTGGAGAAGTTTCATGATTGGAACTCCCAAAGATGTAGGGAAAACTGCATCTAGACCATACACCAGCTGATAGGAGGACATATTTATTGATTTCTTGGTGGCTAGCCTATCAGCCCATAATGCATGAACCAATTTACTATGCCATGATTTCTGATTTTGATCCAACAATTTTTTGACAATGTTGACTGGAGTTTTGTTGGAGGATTAAGCTAATTCACTACCTTGGGGGTAGTAAGATTTAGAATGGCCTAATGTCATATGATATTTGTAACAGAAGTCAACCATTCTTTTGGATTTGAAGGCAACATCATTTTCTGTAATAGTTTTCTTAGGAAAACCAAATTTAGATAGTATGTTGGTTTCAAGGAACTTGATAATGACATAGTCAGTAGCATTCCTAGAAGGGATGGCTTCTATCCTTTTGGTAAATTAAACTATGGCAGTAAGGATCCACTTATGTTGGGCATATGAGGTTGGGTTAATTTCTCCAATAAAGTCTAAACCCCATTACTGAAAGGGAGCCTCAATATTGATGGGATGTAAAGGTAAAGGTAGGAGCTTTCTTTTGCCATAAAAAAATTGACATTTATGGCAAGTCATGACTAATTTTTGAGTATCTGGGAAAAGGGTGGGCCAATAGTAGCCAGCTCTAAGAATCCTGTTGGATGTGGTTTTCCAGTAAAGGTGGCCTCCACATTCTCCCTCATGCATCTCACGCATGATTTTTCCTGCATCATCCTTAAGCAAGCATTTAAGCAATATGCCAAGTTTTTCCAATATAACGCTCCATCTAAAATGCAGTAATTTAAAGATTTTTTGTTCAAGAATCCAGCTCTAGTATTTGATATAGAAGGAGGGGTATTAAGATAGAGAAGCACATAATTGATATCAGCATACCAAAATTAATTTAAAAACATTTATTCAATTTATGGAGCTGTGAATTCTTATTGTTCTTCTAAAACATCAACCATATTCATGTCTAATGCTTGGAAATTTGATTCCGCCATGAGTTTTGCTAATCCTTGTCCTTTAATTAGCTTGGTAGGCCTTATTTATAAATCATATTCTAAGATAATTTCAATCTGTTTTCCCCTTTTACTGTCAAGGTCTTGACTTAGAATATCTTTAACAATAGTATGTGGGACAAAAGCAATGATATGTGAGTGTAAAATGTAGACTCAGAAGTCTTTCAATGATTTTATCAAGGCTAAGGCTTTTTTCTCCATGATGTTATATTTGAGTGGAGCATCTCTTATGGATCTACTAAAAAAGGATATTGGTTGTTCTTGGCCCAAGTTTTTATTTTGTAACAAGACTGCAACAATAGTGTGTTCAGAGGAAAATGAGAAAATGTAGAAATATTTAGTGAAATCAGGACTAATAAGAATTGGTGTTTGAGTGAGAGCTTGTTTTACCAGTTCGAATGAATATTTGGATTCTAAGGTCCATTTAAATCCTGTTTCCTTTTTTAGCATGTTTGTGATATTTCTCAAAAGTTCAGCAAGGTTGGAAATGAACATCCTAAAAAAATTGATCTTTCCAATGAAAGATTGCAATTCTTTGAGGTTTCTAGGATGGCTAATTTTCAATATGCCTTCAATTATTTTAGGGTCTAATTTGATTCCCTCTTCAAAAATTATGTGGCCAAGAAGCTTTCTTTCTTGAAGACCAAATAGTGTCTTTTTGGGATTCAAAGATAAGCCATATTTTCTACATTTCTCAAAAACCTTTCTCAAATGAATCAAATGTTCTTTATCGGTATTGGAGAAGAAAGTAATGTCATCAAGGTAAATGATTATAAAATAGCCTATTTCTTCTGAAAAATCTATGTCCATGGCCCTTTGGAATGTGGCCCCTACATTCATTAAACCAAATGGAATTTTAACATACATGAATGTCCACCAAGGTGTGGTGAAAGTAGTTTTGTGTTGATCACTTGGGAGTACTAGGACTTGGTTGTAATCTGAAAAACCATCCAACGGTGATATTCTTTTAGATCCAACCACCTTTCGAAGGATTTGGTCCATTTTAGGCAAGGGATAATTATCTTTCAGGGAGGCTCTGTTCAAATTTCTAAAGTCGATGCAAAGCCTAATTTCCCCGATATTTTTCCTAACAGACACAAGGTTAAACACCCACTATGAGTATCTAAGGGGAACTATGATCCCGACATCATACATTTTTTTGATCTCTTTCTCAACTGAAGGCAATAAAACGGGGTTTATCCTTCTTAGTTTCTATTTGAAAGGTTTCTAGTTTTCCTTAAGAGGAATTTTGTGTTGAATGATGCTAGTATCATATGATTTTAGATCTTTGTACCCCCATGAAAACACATCTCCAAAATCCTTGAAAAGTTCAATATATTCCTGTTTGATATGAGTAGGGAGAGTGCTAGATAACTTGATCATTTTAGCTCCATTTATGCTGCCTATGTTATGTTCTTCTATATTGGTTTCTGTAGGCTCCATATTTTGTTTTTTAGCTACATCATTGAAATCAAAAAACTCCTCTAATGGTGTAAAGCCCCTTGGTATCGAATCATTTTCACACTATAAAACTTCAAGGTCCTTTTCAATTTTTTTTCAGTAATTCTGTTGTACAAAGATATTCAAACTGGTATATATCAGCAGTAGAGGACAACTCTACTTTATGGACTTGTTTTTCATCAAAAAATTATTTTTCATGACCTGAGCTAGGTGTCAATTCAACAAAATCATTTATTGATTTCAAAAAATCATCAATATGTTTATCTCCTTCAAATACTTGCCAATAGTCTTCATTGTCAGGGACTGTGGGCTTGTCTTTTAGTTTGATAGTAAGTTGTTCATTTTCTGTGGTATTTGGAAATTGCTGGAAACTAGGGCAATTTCATTTGCAGTGTTGCTTTAAGCTCTAGGGATGAAAGTGAGTTCATATTTTTCAAAGGTTTTTAAGAGATCAAGAGCAGCATTCCTATATTCTCTTAATATTTGGTTTTTGGCTAAATACTCCCCTTTTATTTGCCTAATAATCAGCTCTGAATCTCCTTGGACTGCTATTTTCTTGGCCCCTAAACCTTTGAGCAAATTTAGGCCAAGGAGGAGAGCTTCATATTCTGCAATGTTATTGGTGCATGGGTAGTCAAGTTTATAAGAATGTCCTCGGTTTGTATTGTGTATCCATACATCAGCTCCAAAACTTATTTTGCTATAAGAGCCATAAAACTCATTTCCCATAGTGTTTCTATCTCATACTTATTCTCATTGTCGTTTTGCTGTTTAGGGCTACTAAGGTTAAGGTTGTCAGTTTCTTCTTTTGAGAATGGATTTGACTGTTTAGGTGATTTTAACTTGGTCTCATTTTCTTCTTCTTGTTGGCTGATTTAATTTTCATTGTAAAAGATAAACGATTCTAAATCTGAATGAATAGAATAAATAGGAGTGTCGTTTGGCCTATTTATGTTGCTTACCATAAATTTCATATTATATTCTCTATATAATCTTATAGTTTGGTTTAAAATTGGTATGGCAGCATAAAACATGTCCATTTGAAGGCTTCCTTGAAGCTTTTCTCCCCATGATCTAGATAGAAGCATGCCATATTTTGGGGAAATGTCAGCAACAACTATGTCCATAACTAGACCCTTAGCAGGAATTTGTGCCAAATTGACACATAAATCCTTTATTAGGCCTTAAAATTTGACTCTGCTTGAATCAAAGGAATACATGTCCTTGTAAGGTTTAGTAATTTCTAGGCCCAATCTCTCCATTATCACTTTTGGCATAAGGTTGTGAGAGGCACCAGAATCTAGCATGTCATTGTGTAAAATCTTATCATCTATATTTAAGCTGACATAAAATGGAGGAATGGTTCCTTCTTTGTATTTCCTTTCTACTTCAGGACCAAACAACAGTTCTGGTTTATCATCTGTCAAGTTTAATGTATCATTATCATTTCCTATATTCAAAGCTTTCAAAACTTGGTTTTTATATACATCCTAGGTTACTAGTTCAGCTAAGGGTATGCTAATTTTAATCTTGGCAATCTCACCTTCAAGGCTGAAAGGGACTAATTTTTTTGACATATTTACATCTGTTTTTCCAAGCACAGTATTTTCAGCAATTCTGATTTGCTGAGTTTTATTAGGACTGTTATTTAGGACATATTTCTCAGGGCCACTAGCAGAAGTACTAGTGCAACTTGGGTCAACATTTTATTGATTGGTCTTGTCCTTATTTGAGTCAGTTTTCTTAGTCAAAGTGCTAATTGTGTTTGCTATATTTTTAGGAGAATTTTCTGATGTTTTCCTAACAGTAGTACCTGTGTTTTGATCATTGGAAATTCCTGGTTTCCTTTTGCTTCTAATATCATATTGTCTATGTACCTACATTATTGTGTTTTCAAACCCCAATTGGTAATATTCAGAATCCTCATGTTTATTTTCAAATTGTTCTGAGGAGAAGAAACCTTGTTCTTCTTCAGTGAGGAAGACATATGTCTCACTGTCAGATCCTATCAGATTTACATGATTTTCTTCTAATATTTCATTTTCCCTTTCATCTTCCTGATCTACATAATTTTGTTGAAAGGGAGGCCTAATTTGCTGGTCATTTTCTCTTTCCCTATCTTGAATAGGGTCTCTTCTGAAATTTGGATTTCTATTTCTGTTTTGGGAATTGATTTGGTTTTCTCTTGGAGGCACTATATCATTTAAGTTTATTTTCTCAAGCATTCTCTCCATTACCTTCACCAAGTTATCATTTTTGGCATCAGATGATGAGGTTGATTCCATTGTTTCATATTTATATGTAACTATTTTCTCTGATTTCAACCTAGCTCTTTTCTAAATTAGATTTTCCTCTACACTAATAGATCCCTTTTTCATATCTTCTAAATTCAAGGGGTATCTGTCTCTCAACTGATATACCATGTCTGGATCAAAGCCCTTAGGAAATTTAGTTAAGGCTAAGCTTAGTGAAGGTTTCATGTTTAGGGGAAGTGCATTGTAAACACTATTGAATCTAGGGCAATATTCTTGGACACTTTCCCCAATCTTTCTTTTAAGGTTGCTATATTCTAAAAGGATTTGGAGAGGGTTCTTTTTTATTTCCCATTTTTTTAGGAATGTTTGGTATAAATAAGGGAGATCATTTATGCTATTAGGAGTTAAGCCTTTAAACAATTTCTTGGCCTCTCCTCCTAAACTTTGGGCACATATTCTCATATTAATGGTCTCTTCTTTTATTTCCATGTAATCAAAGGCATCATCCATTTTATTTGCATGATGTTGGGCAGTAGCAGATTCAGTTCCAGTGAAATGGGGAATTCTAGATTGATAATCATTTGATAAAGGAACCAGAGGTTGTGGTAACACCACTGGGGCATACCATGCTGCCATGGTGGGAGAAAATGGGGGATTCACAAGAGGTGGATTTGTGAAAGGGAAAGTGAGAAGAAAAGAAGTGTTTTGAATAGTGGATGTATGGATGGGCTTGGTGGAAGTGCTTGGACTAGCAAGATGATTATGAGCAGATTTTCTATGGGAAAAATTGAAGTGGTGGAGAAGCTGAAAATCAGGGGGAGTGGAAGGAGATGCTTCTCTGCTAAAGTTTTGCTGCAATTCTGTGAGCTCAAGGTAAGATTGGTCAATATCACTATGTGACTTGGTTTTAAGTAATTTTTTTTATGAGACAAGTCAAAGTGAGGATCTTTCAAGACTGTAAGGTTTTGAGGGAGATATCTTGTTCTTTGGATGGTCCTATAAGTAGTTAAATTTCCAGCTTTAGAAGTTCTCCACAAAATATTTTCTGGATCATCAACTATTGGAGGAGGATTAGGATCTGGATGAGATCTCGTATTGATCCTGTGTGAAGCCATATTTCAAGTTAAAAAATGTACAGAGGCTGAAAGCTCTAAGGAATATTTTCAAATATTTTGACCTCTCTTGGTGTTTTAGTACCTTGCTAAAATATGGAACTAGGCTTCTAAGCTTCTTTAGGACTTATTTGATACAATCTTAAGGGAATCTAAAAGAACTAGTGGGTAAGTAGGCCTACTGGGGCTAGTGGAGTCACTAGGTGGAAATTTTTAGCTTTTCTAAAGGTAAAATGAGTTATGGTCCACCACCAAATGAGTAATAAAACCAATCTAAGAATTTTTTTGGGGTTTTCTGAGTTTTTATGTTTTTATTATGGTTTCAGGAATCCTAAGGAGTACTTAGTTTTTTGCTGACTCAAAAGGTCCTACCGTGATCGCCAGAATGTTGGTGTCCTGTGATTTGGCAGATTGGCATACCAAATGACAAGGCAACATGGAACCAGTCTTTAGAGTTCTATGACTAGCCTTCCTGGACTCAGAGAGGGATCTCTCAGGTTGTTTTGCAAAGGATAGGTGCTTGTTTGCTTTTAAGGGTTGATTTTAGGATAGTTATTAAGTGCAAGGTTTGTTTTGATTGTTTTTATTGGACATAATGATCAAAGAACATAGATAGAATGGGAAATCTCTAAGTCATTGGGAAATGGAGTCAAATGGGAGTCATGATAAGTTTATAAAATGATCGGGGAGTATCAAAGGGAAAATCTAACTTGGCCAGTGGATCTTCAAATTTTTTGGAATAATGAGATGAACATTAAGGATAAGAATGAAAAGTAGGACAAAGGGAAACTAAGATTCCTTTATCATCTACTTTAAACAAGAGAAATATTTCAAGGCATATATTTTGAAGCAAGCCAAAGGAAAGGGCTAAACATAGACTTATTTGGACAAAATTTTAATAAGAAAACCTTTCAGACATCAATCCAACAATCAAAAGACTACTTTCAGATAAAGAAAACATATAAGATAACAGTAAGAGTAGTCTAAGATCAAACAGAAATAATCTAATCTACTTTTGACTAACTCTATAGGGATATTTAAAGAAACCTTTTGAGGCAGTCCAGAGGACAGGGCACACCATAGACTTCCTTGGTTTAGACTCTACTAAGGATACTTTAAAGAAGTTTCATAAACAATTCTCAAGTTGTAATAAAAGGAGCATGGACTGACCACTAAATTTCCTGGTTTCACTCTATTGAAATCATTCCTTAAAAATAACCTCTCAAGCCGTAGTGAAAGAGACATGGAATTACCAAAAGAGAAACTCCTTGGTTATACTCTATTGAATTATCTCTAAAATAACAAGCTAGATGGAGCTAGAGGGCAATTAAGAATCTTCCAATAAGATCTTGCAGAAGAAAACATTAAAACATTGAAGAGAAAACAGAACTAAGGTGCTTTCAAAAGACATTTCTTAGCCTAAAACCTTTACTCTAATGTAAAAAAGAAAGATGAGAAGATGATGAAAATAGGAAATAACAATAAAAGATAGAAACACTTCACCAGCAACTAACCTCAGCGATCCAGTGATCTAGCCTCCTCCATCAACAAACAAATGAGGGCATCCACAAGATCCAAGACATAAATTTTCCTTCAACTTCCAAGAGACTATGTATTACTTCAAAGAGTCATCAAATGCTAACAATACAATGAGTTCAAATGCAGTATTTATGCTGCAACATTTTCCGAGCAGGGAGGGTTTCTTCATGGTACTGGAGGGTTCTCTAACCTATCGATGTTCATAATTCATTGATGGTTAAGCCTTTATGCAACCCTCCTGGCATTTTAATGCAAATTCACCTCGTGGATCGTCATCTAGAGGATATTTTGATCATGAAATGCCTCTGTGGGAATTTCTTCCATTAAAACCTATGAAAGACAACATGAAAAAACTTTAACTAAAAACCTGCATGCTGGAAAAATACATTGTTTTGGGTTTCCGAGCATCGGGGGTGATTTGTGGAGGGAGAGAGGGTACAGAGGGGAGGTCTTGTAGGTGGAACCATGGATAAAATCAAACAGAGTGGGAGAACTTTGAATTTTTGGCGCGGAGGCGAAAAAGAGATTTTGAAAAACCATAGTGGTTTATCACGCAGACATAGGGCAGTAAGTGGTATTGGCCCTGGGCTGCGTGATTCCACTTATCGATCGATGCGTGGTAGGGCAAAAACCTCCCATTTTGCATGGGTTGGGGTCATTAAACCTTATCAAAAAAATCCACTCGATATTGAGTGTGAGACATCGGATCTCAAGAAGTGATTGATGGTGTGGAGGGCTTTCGGACGAGGGCATAGATCTGTGGATTGGAGCCCAGGAAAGGTGGCGAGATTTCATTTGATGAGGGGTTAAATGGAGAGCAGGGCCCGGGGTAATGACGTGAGAAGATCTGTCGGTTAGCATGGGATTTCGCCGATGCGCAATGAAGGGCGGGGAAATGATGGTTGTCGAATCAGATCCCAGAGCTCATAATCAACGGTTAAGATGATCCGGGAAAAAATGAAGAGGCGGGGTGAGATGGGCCTACTCTTAATTTTTCAAAGGTTTTGGGTGGGTTTTTGATAAGGTATGCGAGGGTAAAAAATAATGGGGCAGAGGAATTTTTGAATAGGGAAGGGGCTTAGGATATAGCGGGCGGAGGCCTTGGTCTCATGAGAGTGAGGAGAACCAGGGTTGAGACGAAAAGGGGCTAAAGGCTTAATTTATGCAAAAAATCTGCTTTTAACATAAAAAACATAGTTTTTATGAAAAATTGGATCTGATAGGCTTAGAAGTTAGTTTTAAATAATGTGAAAAGGGTTTTTACATTGTTTAAGGGTGTTTTAGAAGAAAATGATGTGTGAGGGGAACATTTTGAGAGTTTTTTATAGGGGAAAAAGGGAATGAATGAGGGTGTAGGTGAGGTGATGAAATGAGCGAAACAAACCCAGAATTTTGAATTTTCTTTGCTGCAGGGTGAACTTTGAGAGGGAAAAAGTTAGGAAAATTTAGAAGAATAGTTAGGTTTAGGATGATGAAGGTTGTGAGATTTCTAGAACTGACAATGTTTCCTTAAATATTATTTCTAGAGATCTAGGATTTATAACTTAGTCATCCTTTGATATCAACAAAATTTATTAATGACTAACAAGAACAGGAAGAGAATGATGAAGAACAAGAATAGAACAGTGACAAAGAGGAGAATTATAGCCAAGAGGAAGAAACAAATGATGACAAAGAGGAAAATGATAGTCAAGAGGAAGAAACAAATGATGAGGAAGAGGAAAATGAAAATGAAGAAAGTGGTGATGATGAGGAAGAAACAAAGGACAGGGAAGAATAAAAAAATGATGAGGAAGAACATGATGATGAGGAGGATGTTGATAAAGAAGAAGAGACAAAGGTAGAATTAGAAGAAGAGATAGAGAAGGAATTAGAAGAAGAGACAGAGGCAGAATTTCAAGAAAAGGGCAATGAACATGATAGTGATGAATACGAAAATAGTGAACATGAAAGTGATGAATATGAAAACAGTGAGCATGACAGTGGGAAAAAAAATGACAATATCGAAGAGGGAAGTGATGAAAAGGACAGTGACAAAGAGCCCAACAATGAGAAAGAGGATGACAATGGTGAAGATCATGACAATAATGCTAGCATGGAGGAAAATGCAAGTGACCCTCAAAAGGGCAGCCAAGAACACAATGCGGGAGACATAAATGCAGAGATCATTCATGAAAATAAACACAATCTTGAGATCATTCATGGTAAGGGCATTGTAGTAGAAAAATTTGAGTTTGTCCCTCTCACATATCAAAGAGGATCAAGGCTAATGTTTGCTGCTTCCAAGAGGCAAGGGACCATGCCAAATTATTTATCTCAAAAGGCTAACAAGGGAAAAGAAAAGATGGAGAAAGGTGAGAAAGGTAAGAGAGGTAGAAAAAATAAACAAAAGCCTCAATTAATTGACCTAGACAGTGATAATGAATATGAGGAGATGGCCACTAGAATACTACTCTAAAGCAAAGATTCACAAATTAGGGAGATGGAGAGAGATTTTGAGATGGTTCAGCGTATCATTTAGTACTATAAGAATGAGCACAAGTATTTTAAGAATGTAAAAAGGGGCCTTTCTCTCCAGAAAAAGATGACCAAGCATTATGAAATGAAAAAAAAACTTGCTTGTCCTAAACTGAAGGAAGCCCTCATTTAAATTAAATCAATAAAAGAAGAAAGAGGCCAATATAGTCTTGGAATTTTGGCACAAGATTCTCTACAGGTCTCTTAAAACCCATGAGCCACAGATCCACCAAATTTGGGATAATTTTGACAAGATTTTGTTTTTTTCTCATTTTGAGGGCCAAGGGGGTAGCACCCATGTTGCTATTCTTTTTCTCAGAGCATCTTCAGGAGGAAAGGCTTACATTCTTGGAATCCTCATCTTACATATGGAATGCTCACAAATTTTCAGGTTAATTGGAGTTGTTTTGGTCCTCCAAAAGGGTCAAAAACACCCTAATTTTCACCTTTCTGCCTAGTTTTCAGGACATGTGCTGCACTTTTACCAGTATTAGAATGTTTTATATTTGAAAAATTTTCATAGGTCCAATTAGTGATCCAAGGGTATATCTGGAAATTAGACTCAAATTTCTTTCCAACGAGCCTTCACGGAGCCTATTCCGACATTGGGAAGACCTTCAAAACATTGCTGCAAGATGATCCAGTTTTCATGCTCTAGTTCTACGCCCTTGGCATGGAAATTCATCCTAAAACATAGTGCTACGCCCTTAGTAGAGGAAAAGTAAAAAATTTACACTTGGAAACTTTTAAGAGGCATGGCAGAGCTCAAATGTCAATTTCTTTGCTAAAAGTGCCCGAAAATATATTTTGTTTTAGATATTTTGTGCCATAGGCCTTGCAAGGTATCAAGGACAATAGTGACGTTTCTGATTAGTCAATAGGCTTCTAGTGACTCTATTAGGTTTTCTCCTCCTTGCTGGTTAAATATATCATTGAGGATTTATTGTTAATGTTGGCATTTGCTGATTTTTTAGAGAAATACATGCTTTTTTGAGGTTGAAGAGAAATTTGGTGTTGTGGATCTTGTGAATGGTTTGATTTGATTGATGATGATGAAGGCTTGCTTGTAGGATCCATGAGCTTGGTTAATGGTGATGTGTCTCTAATTTTTTCATGCTTTTTTTTTTTTATCATTGCATCCATCCTTCTATGCTACAGTAGATCAGAAAAGTATAGCCTAAGAAATGTTGTTTGAGGCACCTTAGTCCTTCTTGTTTACTATTGTCTTTATTTTTTCCTCTGCTGGGTTAGTTTAAGGAATTATTAGCAACTCCTTAGACCCACCTAAGCTTTCTTGTTTCATTAATGGTTTAAGAAGGTTGTTTTCAAATATGTTTTAGGGTCATCCATGCTTACTTGATGCTATATAAACTCTGCTTGTGGAATCTGTCTTTGATGTGTTACTTGCTAGGTTTCGCCAAACAGGCCATGTTTTGATCATGCTCTTTGTCAATGCTTCAGAACTTTTCCTCAAATTTCTTTGTAGCTTGATCAAATGCTGCTTAGAATTTCCCTCTTCTTTGATTAATGTTATTTGTTATCTTATATGTTTTCAAATCTTGAAGGTGTAATCACTAAAGTTAGATAAGTCTTCTTTCTTTCTTTGTTTCACTGAATTTCTCACCGTCATTATCTATTTGTTTAAATATTTTCATTGAGTTAATGGTTTTCTCTATCTAATGATTATTATCATTTTCTTATCAGTACTTGAGACCTTCTTGTTTATGGGTATATGAAAAAGGATACTTCACTTCCCTTTGCCATACCTTGATTCACCAAGTTAATGTCCATTTCACTTCACACATAACCTTAAAGATCCATTAGCCACACTAGATTTTCCCTGTGATGCACTCTAACTCATTATTGAGATATCTATGACTTTCATAGACTTCGTAGCCCAATGATTTGATAAACTCTCATTCCACCTATTCTAATTGATCATTTTACCCAACCCAACAAAAAAACAAACCCTAAACTTCACAACTAGCCTGAAATCAACCATCTAAAGCAAACAAGTTCACATCCTTTGCAGACAGTAGAGAGAGCCCTTTCCAAGTCTAGGAAGGCTAGGTCTTAGGACTCTGAAGACTGGTTTCATGTTACCCTGTGCATTTGGTCTACCAATCTGATAAATCATGAGACCCTAACATTTTGGCGATCATGGTGGGACCTTCTGAGTAAGTAACAAGCTTATACCTCCTTAAGAGAATTCAGAAGCCCTTGGCAAACAATATCATGTGTTTTGAAACCACCTCATCACTATACCTAACATAATGATGATCATGATGGGATCTATGAGTCAGTGACAATCTATGTATCCTTAGGACTTTAGAAACCCTTATCAAATCATAGATAACTCAAACTGTCAGCCAAAGAGTAGAATCTGGTTGTTTCACCATCCTAGAAAAATGTTGAATCAGTTGTAGGACACTCTCACAAACCCTAGGGCTACATAAAGGAACTTAGAAAATGACAAAACAACCTTATATTTATTTTTTGTTAGTTACTATTGGTGGACCATAAACATACATCCTTAAAACAGCAAAAAATATCCACCTCGCGACTCCACTAGCCTACAGTAGGGCTATTACTTCACTAGCTCTCATTAGACTCCCTGGGATTGTGTCAAAACAGCGTTGAGGAGTTTAGAGGTCTAGTCACACATTCTGTGAGTTTAAAAAACACCAAGAGAGGTCAACCTTCCAAAAATAGTCCTAAAACTCTTAGCCTCTCTAAATTTTGAGTTGGAAATAT
Source organism: Pinus albicaulis (assembly GCA_034641835.2). Classification (NCBI taxonomy): domain Eukaryota; kingdom Viridiplantae; phylum Streptophyta; class Pinopsida; order Pinales; family Pinaceae; genus Pinus; species Pinus albicaulis. Next base: position 1,389,918,377 of record CM076581.1, read on the forward strand.
GGCTTCACAAAGGATCAGTACCAAATCTCATCTGGACCCAAACCCTCCCACCATAGTTGATGACCCAAAAAATATTTTGTGGCGAACTTATAGATCTGGAAACTTAACTACTGTTAGGACCATTCATAGAGCAAGCTCTCACCCTGAAAATCGTACACCCTTGTAAGACAGCCAGTTTGACTTGCACCATACAAAGAACCTTTTCAGAATCAAGTCACAAATTGATATTGATTAGACTGACCTTGAGCCCATATATTTGCAACATAGTTCTAGTAGAGAAGCCTCTCCTTCCACACCACCTGACTTTCAGTTGAATCTCCATCACTTGAACTCTTTCCATAATGAATCTGTTCAGAATCAATTTGCTGGTTGAAGTACTTCCACCACACCCACCCATACCACCACTGTGCAGACCACTCCACTTCATCCTACACCCCCTTTCACAAAACCTCCTCTTGCACATCCTCCATTAGCTCCCATCATGGAATCGTGGTATGCCCCCCCTGGTTTTACCACAACCTTTGGTACCTTTACCAAATGACTACCAATCCAGAATTCCCCACTTCACCGGATTTGAATCCATCATTTCCCAACAACATGTAGATAGGATAAATGATGCTTTTGACTACATGGAATTAGAAGAGGAAACCATTAAAATGAGGATATTTGCACAAAGCTTAGGAGGTGAAGCCAAAAAATGGTTCAAAGCATCAAATATTAACACTATACATGATCTCCCTTCCCTCTACCAATATTTAATAAACAAGTGGGAAATCAAGAAAAGCCCCCTCCAAATCCTTTCTGAATATAACAATCTTAAGAGGAATGTAGGGTAAAGTGTAAAATATTATTGCACCAAGTTTAATAGTGTCTACAATGCCCTCCCCCCTCACATGAAACCCCCACAAGGCCTACCACTAGTAAAGTTTCCAGAAGGCTTTCATCTAGACATGACATACCAATTAAGGGAGAGATACCCCACAACTTTAGAAGAAATTCAAAAGGAAGCTATTAGTGCAGAAGCCAACTTGATTGAAAAGAGAGCTAGGATGAGGTCAGAAAAAAGAGTCACTTACAAAGATAGACAACCTAAACCACTTCTTCCAATCCCAATATAGACAGCCTAGTTATAACCATGGAGAGAATCATGGAAAGGATAAAATTGAATGAAAGAGCACCTCCTAGGGAAAATCAACCAAATCCCAAAAACATAAATCAGAATCATAACTTCATAAGAGACCCACCCTAAATCAGACAAAGGGAAAATTACCAACATATTAGGCCACCTTTCCAAGGTAACTATGTAGATGAAGGGTAAAGAGATACTGAACAACCAGAAGAAAACCATGTAAACTTAATAGGCTATGATAATCAGGGTGATGTTTTTCTCATAGAAGAGGAACAAGGTTTCTTCTCCTCAAATCAAACTGAAACAAACTATGAGGATTCTGAAGACTACACATTGGGATTTGAAAAAGCCATAATGGAAGTCCATAGGCAATATGATCTTAGGAGTAAGAAAAACCAAGACAACTCCAAGAAGAACAATTTAGACATTGTTGTTAGGAAAACCCCTAAAAATACTCCTAAAATGAAAATAGACAATACCAACACCATGGCTAAGAAAACTAATCCAAACAGAGACAAAACTATCCAATCGAGTGGTGACACAAGCTTCCCTAGTACCTCTACTAGTGGCCCTAAGAAAACTCTTTTGTCTAAAGCCCCAAATCATCATCATGAAATTAAAAATGTAGAAAAAATTAATGGCTGATAAAACTAATGTAAATATGCCCAAAATCCAAGCACCTTTCAGTGTTGAAGGAGAGATTGCTAAAATCAAGATAACCATACCTCTCACTGAATGGGTAACTCAGGATATGTACAGGTCCCAAGTTTTGACATTTTTGAATATAGGGAATGATACATACACTCTAAACTTGACTGATGACAAACCAAAGCTACTTTTTGGTCTCAAAGTTGAGGGAAAATACCAAGAAGGAGTTTTCCTTCCTTTCTATGTTAGCCTAAACATACATGACAAAATACTACACAATGCTATGCTAGATTCTGGTGCCTCTCACAACCTCATGCCTAAGGTAGTGATGGAGAGGTTAGGCCCAAAAATAACCAAACCTTACAAAGACTTATACTCTTTTGATTCGAGTAGGGTCAAAATTTTGGTTCTAATCAAGGATATTTGTATCACTCTGGTGCAAATACCTGCTGAGAGTCTAGTCATGGACATAGTTGTTGCTGATATTCCCTCGAAGTATGGCATGCTATTATCTAGATCTTGGGGAGCCAAGATTTAGAGGAACCTCCAACTTGACATGTCATATGATACCATCCCTGTTTTCAACCAAACCAAGAGGTTATATCGGGAGTCCCACATGAAGTATATGGTAAATAGCCTAGACAGACCAAACAACACCCTTGTCTATTACATTCACTTAGAGCTTGATTCTTTCATCTTGTGTAATGAAGAGGACATTAATGAGAAGGTAAGTGAAGTTGAGACAGATGTAGACACACTACAACAGTCAAACTAGTCTCTGCATGAGGAACTCAATAGTCAACACTATAACATCCCTGAAAAAACACATGATGATAAAACTGAACTTGGTTTTATGCAAACTAAAATTAAATTTCAAAACCAAAAATCAGTTATGAATCTGAATCAGGTTGCTCAAATGAAGGACAAACCTCAAAAACAGATATTTTCCCTTTTTTCAATCAAGAGGTGCTAAAATACTTTCACATAACAGAAATATTTAGGAATCTGGATCAAAAGAGTCTTATGTTTTTACCTTACATAGACACCTCATCATCAAAGAGTTTTGTCCCTTCAGAAAAATTATTGACTCTCACAAATATTGCTATGGACCCTAAAGGAGTATCTATTGGAACTGATATAGAGGAGTATAATGTGGGTAGCTTAGGAAGACCCAAAATGATTAAGTTATCCATAACTTTTTCATTATGCACAAAACTGAAATACATAAGGTTATGCAAGAAGTTTCAGGATGCTTGTATATATTGTGATGAAAGCTTAAAGCCTTGTGACACAAAAATTATTAAAAAAATGTCTCCTTCCAAGAAACACCATGAAACCCTTGGGCAAGTTGCATCACTAACAAAGAAAGTAAAAGGATGCATACTGTGTATAGACTTTAGGTTCCTAAACAAAATCTCCATGAAGTGAAAATACCCTTATCCCAAGATAAATCATCCTATACAAAGGGTAAAAACTTATAACAAGATGTCATTAGATGATAGTGTTTCAAATTATCATCAGATGATACCACTTCCAATCAATTAGAATAAAACCATTTTCAAAGTTCCTTGGAGCAACTACATGTTTTACCAAATGCTTCCTGGGCTAAGGAGTGTCAAAGCTACCTTCCAAAGAGTCATGGCCCCTGTTTTCAACTTCTTCACTATGATATACGTTGATGAAATCATCATATATTTTTAAGCTGATAAATAATATCTTTTCCACCTAAGAAGGATCTTTGACAGGAACAAGTTTTGGAAGCAAGACTCAAAGAGGAAATACCAAGAAGAGCATGACATGTTTGAATTTGTTTGGAAAAATCCTTACACCATGCCCTCAAATGGAGGTAACCATGTTTTCTGTTTACAAGGGCTGAATGGAAAAGGGATGTTGGGAGATCCTGTTGAAGACAGGATGCTCAAGTACCATTGCTATAAAAACCTCTATTTTAAAATTTTCATTCATTATATATAACATTGCATGAGAAAAATCAGAAAAAACAAAGAAAAACAAAGAAAAAAAATAAAAATAGGGAATATTTGAAAAGAGGTACAACCCCATACCCAAAAAATAGTAGTACTGAAAGTGTGCAAGCCTAAATGCCACTACTTGCTCAAAAGGAAGATCTTGTTTAGTCATCTAGCCTAATCATGGCTAAACATGCTTTAAATTTTTTTGGATAAGTTAGTGAAATAGAGCTTTTCAAATCATTCAAATTTGAGTTGTCAAAAAGGATAGATTAGGAATGAAAGATACTGGTTCCACATACTCAAAACTGGACCAAAGAGAAAGATGGGGATGCATACGAAATGATAAATCATAGCCCTTATTTTTCTAGTGTTGTTTGTACAAAAATAATGTTTATGTGCAGCTTGTTCTAATGCCACAACCCATGGTAAGTCAGATTGCCTAGTCCTGATTTAAACCATGCTTTCAATTTCATGGCTATAGCTTAGAGAATGAAGTTTTTCATACAGCCTAATCTTGACAGTCAGTTAGACTAGGTAGAGAATAAAAATAGTTCATTAGCATAATCTTAACTCTTAGAACTAATACAATAGAAGTAGACAGTTTGTTTTTTATTTCAAAAAAGAAAGAATGTCAAGGGTTGCAAATTCAAGTGCACCCTAGGAAGAAAAAATGTTAGGCAATTAGGTTGGGTAGGTAGAGATGAAGCTAAGCTAATCATGTTTTTCAGATTATTGAGATTGCAACTTCAAAGAAGCATCAAAAAATGAAAAGAAGTAAAAATATACCCAATTGATAAGGCACTGGTATTATCAAAACAAAATATCTGAAGGTATGGACACCTCTTGGAAAGGAGCTGCCGTCCCCAAGTGGAGCCACTGTTAGTCATCAGTAATTTTTTTTTTCTTTCTATAGATGACTAAATTTTTATCCTATATTTCTAGAAACAAAATTCATGAATATTGTTAGTTCTAGAAATCTCGTTGCCTTCATTATCCTTAGGATAAAATTTTCACTATTTTACAACTCTATCAAGTCATGGCCAACCTATCACTCCTAAAAGACCAATCATGGTATTGTGCCACTCATTTTTAGCATGTTTGTCCACCTTTGGCCTTACCACTCTGTTTTGACTTTCCTAACCCTTGTACTTACACCTTGGATTTCCAAGTAGCCTAACCTTTTCCCCTATTCACCAAATGCCTCAAGCATTGGTGGTTTCAAGCTACCTTTCTAGGCTCTTTAGATAAATAAAAATAAATAGTTTTCGGTTTGTAATGCATAAATTCTGTCAAAAAATATGTTTTACACCTAAAAACCCTAAGCCATGTTTTCAGCCAACAGCCAAGTTAAAAAAACCCCCCACTAGGTCATTTAGGGTTTCATAGGTTCTAGGTTGTTTTGGTTTTCTCAATAACTGTTTTACATATGCCCAAAATATTAAATCAAATGAAAAGGAGGGTAAGCACATGATTTTCAAAAAGGTGTGAAAAATCCTTCAGGGAAGGCCTCCTTGGTCAAAGCATAACTTCTGCAGAAAGACAACTGCCCATATTAAAAATTTCTGCAGGAATGATTGAGATGGCTATCAACAGAAAAGGAGGTAAGGTGAGAGGCCAAATCATCATAAAGGACATTCACAACAAAGAAGAAAAGGAATGCCTAAGTTCAAAGAGAATTGGGATTTTTAAGACTAATTCGCTAAACAGTATTGTCAACTAAGAAGCCAATGCAAAAACCATGAGGATGGAGGTACATCAGCGCCACTGAGCATGAATTGAAGATTTATTAAAACTAGAAATGAAACCTCCATGATGACAGCAGGGGGATAATGTAATAGGCTCTTGAAGGTGACCTTAAAGGTCTGCCAAGTTGGAAATATTTCACTGTCTCAAGAGGAGAGGATATGGCCAAATGGAGATAATGACAAAGCATGATTGTAAAGATTGTGGTGACTATGCAAGACAAATCTATTAAGGATCACCCACACTTAGAGATCTCAAAGGGGGTAAAGACATGAGATCCAAACTTCATAATGCATGCAAGAAACATTTTGATACTGATAGGGTAAAGGCAGGTCCCCCAAACATTTTTTTAAAGAACTCACCCTTACTAAATGAGTTTAAAGAGATTTGTTAGTTTTCAAATGACAGAGAGGGAAAGTTTTAAGGTTTTGTTATGATAGGATGGGTAAGAACAAATAGTTAAAGAATAAAATAGGTAAAGGGAATAAAATCCATCATATAAGTTACCTAAGAACAACAAAGAGGAGAGGTTGAGATGAGAAAATATATTGTTTTGTGTTTTAATTCACCTTCTGCAAAAGAAAAAGGGATATCAATGATAAAGTGACAAAATAAAACTCAAAACATTAGCAAAAGTGGGTTTCCAGTTTTAATTTATTGTTCCAAGGGTATAAAAGCATCTCATTTGTCACTCAAACTGATTTATCATTTGAAAAAGAGAGTTAAATGTTTCCTGGTGAAGATTTAGGGATTTCTGGTAGACTTCGGGCAAGAAGAACCTCGTGTTACGCTCCTAGAAAACCACGCTATGTGCCTATGTATGCATCCTTTGGAAAATATAACAGTGTGTTGTGCATCTGTAGAAGGTCCTTGCACATTTACCCACATGCAGACCTAGCAGCGTGCGGAGGCCCGACTGGCCCGAGCGCTACGCATAGGCAGCGTGCAGCACAAACTCGACAGCTCGTGTAGGCCACCCAACTGGCCCGAGAACTCCACACAGGGCGCATTTAAGAGGGACCCGAAAACGCGTGCAGAGGCCCGAAAAGCCCAAACTGCTATGCACAAGGATGTTCAGAGGGGCCCGAGAGCTTGTGCAGCCCTAGCAGTGTTATGCACCTATCTGTTCATACACTGTACGAAGACCACCCAACAGGACCCAACTGCTACGCTCCTGTGCTACGCGTTTATTTAGGGAGCCTTTCAAGTATGTGCAAGCCTCCAAATGCCTCAGAGCTCCTAAAATCCTCTGCTTGATTACTCATGAAGATTTTTATAAGAGGTATTTAGATACCTTCCATGTAAATAAATGTAAAGAAAGGAAAAACGATAAAGAAAGAAAAAACCTAATCTCCCTGCCACCAACACTGTTGTTTAAAGGGCACCTATCCATCTACTTATTGAAGGCACGCTGAATCCGTTTTGCTAAGAAGATACTTATTTGCCAAAACAATATCTCCAAGTGAAAAAATAGCCTCCACACTACCAAGCCTTGACATTATTTCTCCTCATCCTCTTAGGTGGTTGTCATTACTAATGTACCTTCATAGACATTTTTGGCATATTAGTGGTTTTTGCATTCAGAAATACCTGAACTTATCATTATTCCCAAACTGTCCTTCTTCACTCATATTTCAACTTCACTTGCAAGTCACTGCTTTCTCATTATCATCTTACTTTCCCTCTCCATATCATTTCACAAACAATTTCAGGGTTTTGATTTCAAGGCAAGAGTAATGTCTAGAGAAGGAAGTAGTGACAATGGCAAGGGAGGCCAAAGGCCTAGGGGACAATAGAGAAAGGGTGGAAGAGTAAACAGGTTTGAACCTTTGAACACCAAGGATTTGACATCCTCCCCTACAATAGTTTCATATTTCCAGGAGGTGGGTTGTTTTGATTTCTGTGAAAGATTACAAAGAGTCCAAAGTCACCCTGAGTTGACTAGACTTTTTATCCTCAACCTCCATGACCATCAAGTTCATCTAGTTGGGGTAAATTTTGATCTATCCACCAATATAGTTTCTATGGCCACTGGGATACATTGTATGGGAGAAAAATGGTTCAAGTAGGTGAATTTGGAGTTGAGCCATTATCAACCTTTATTGGAACCAAAATACCAAGCTGATTGCAAAACTATTTTTCCCTTTTCCCATTTGTTGGAGAGATATGCCCCGTTAATGAAAGTCATCATGAAGTCTTTTACATGCGAGGGGAGGTTTTCTATACTTTATTCCTATCATATAAGACTGCTTATGCACTTCACTAGGGCCAAGCTACTACATTTTCCCTATTACCTTTATAGAAGTATTGATAAGATGTCATACATTGTGTAAAAGAGGCCTCCTTCACAACAAATGCATAATCATTTTCACCATTCTCTTAGCAAGATGATTGTGTTGCATCAATTAGAGAAACAAGGTATCCCATGGGAAGTGTTCATTGTTAGGGTCCCATGATTTGGCCGATTGGCAAGCCAAGTGACAGGGTAACATCAAACCAACTTTGGAGCCCTAGCACCTAGCCTTCTTGGACTCAGAGAGGGCTCTCTCTATTATGCAAAGGATGTAAACTTGTTTTCTTTTTATGGATTTGAATTTAGGCTAGTTTTTTAGTATATTTTTAGTTTGTTTTAGGTTTTGAGGGAGAACTGATCAAATGATAAATAGGTAAAAATTTTGTCAGATCAACTAGGCTATGGGCTTGAAAAGGTCGAGATTGTCTCAAATGGTGGACAAGGTATTACTGCAAGGCTGATTTGGTCGAGGTAAATGGATTCTTTGGGTGAAAGTGAAATGAGATGGACACTAAGTTTTTGAAAGACAAAGAGGCTTTAAGCATAAATAGTTAAACAACAAACATTCATGTGGTAGGGTTAACCATTAATCACTATAAATTAAACTCAAACTAATAGATGCAGAAAATAAACAATCAAGCGATACATAGAAGTATAGGACCCTCTAACTTTTGGAAAATCACCTTCAGACTTTTGCGAAAACAAATAAGATAGTCAAACAACTCAATATATGAAGAGGGAACTCCTAAACATCATATTTTGAGCTATTGGGAACTTTGAAATAATACTGCAAAGCATGGGCAAAGGGCAAGATCGAGACAAGACCTGTTTGACATTAACTAGACAACCAATACTTCAGAGAGAGATTTCAAAGATGAAGTTTTTATTAGCTATGAGTAAGCAGGGCGTACCATGAATCATACTAGATAGCATACATAATAATCATTAATGAAATTGATAGCAGGTTCTTAGGGTATCAAAGAGCAGTTAAGAATTCTTTGACATAACCAAGAAAGATGAAAACATAGAAGCTGTAATGAATTAGCAAAATTTAGGTGCCTCCATGGGCATATCTCAAATATATTCTTTACTGAACTACAATAAGTAATAAGCATTAAAACATGTATGATAAACTAAGGAAACATAACAGATAAGGAACACAATACCATTCACCAAGCCATGGAATCCTACAAAAATTCCTCCTCCACCATCCAAGTCAAACAAGAGATCATCCACTTCATGAGAAAAAATATTTCTTCAAAGCTTGTAATGCTATGTATTGCTCTATAACATCAATTTCAGCCTCTGGTTACAATGAATTCTCTTGGATTATATAGGGCAAAGAGAAAGAAACCCTCCTAGAGCATCTAGAAGGCCATTGGCCTAATACAAATATCTGATTTTGTCCTTGAGGCTTTGCAAAGCCCAAGGCACAAAATATCTTCAAAAATATCTATTTAAGCCAAAAATAGCAATAAAATTGACTTATAATCTCTGACATAGATTTAAAAATAGCTAATTGCACATTTGGATGATCATATTAAGAAAACTTCTTTTTTAGCCAAAATGCTACAGGAGCGTAGCAGCAGAAAGAAGCCTATTTTGCAGACAACTTTTTAGGAACCTCTCGATGTCAAAACGAGGCCCATGATAGCTCATTGGAAATCCCTTGATATTTAGTTTCTGGAACTATTTGATTTTTCCTAAACGGATCTCTGGAAGTCTGTCAAAAGGTGGATTGAGTGAAAAACCCCAGGAGGGTCTCATTTACTGATATGTGAGGCAGAAAGGTGAATTTTGACTGATTTTTGCCTCTTTGGGAGACCAAAAGACCTCCTTTTGTTCTAAAAAATTGTGAGTAGCTGCCCCTAAATTTAATACATCCAAAAAAAATACTTTCATGTGCTACGGATGCTCCTAGTACCCATGGCAGCGCTTAGAAAAATGTGCAATTAGGGCCAAAAAACACAAAAAACAAGATCATGTCAAAATTTGCTCATTTTGGCGAGCAAGCCCCTTATGGGTTCTTAGAAGCATGAAAGGAATCTCAGGCCAAGATTTCAAGCCTAGATATGTCCTTTTCAACTTTTCCACTGGGCGCCTCTTTCGGGCAGTTTTGAGCCTTTCTTGAGTAAGTTTGAGCTTTCTTTAGGAAAATTGGTTCAATTTCTTGTAGTGCCCAGTCATCTTTATTTGCAGACCCAAGTCTCTGTTTTGTTTTTCTAATTGATCCTCCAAATTCTTGTTGGCTCTTTCAAGCCATGATTCTTTATCATTTTCTTTTTCTTGGGCAAGAAATTGTGTGAGAGGATAAGATTGAACAAGGGCTTCTTCTTCTTCCTTCTTTTTCTCCAAAGCTTTCCTAAGACCCGTAGTCCTAGGTCTTTTTCTTACTGGTTTCTCTTCTTCCTCGATATCATCAAATTCGCCCATATACTCTTCAAGCTTGACTTGTGCTTTGTATGCTTCCCTTTGGTATTTGAATGCCCGGGCCTCATAAATTTCCATTTTCCCACTCATTTGTTTATTTTCCATTTGTAGAACATGCATGAGGTCCTTTGAACTTTCTAGATCAGTTTCTAAGTCATGGATTTGGGCTTCTCTGTTTTGCAAAAGAGACTCAAGAATTCTAGCTTCATCATCTCTAGCATCATTGTCTATTTATATGATGTCAAACTCCCCTTTTTTTTCATGACTACTCTCCTGTTGTTCATGTTTTTCTTTACCCTTGCTTTGGATAGATTTCTTTGTCCTTTTTCTCTTTGGAAATTCAACAATACTCTTCTTAGGTAATTTTCCTCTACTCCTTAGTGCCCTAGTGACATTTTTAGTCACTGTTGGAGTGATATTCTTCTTTGTAGATCTAGTGTTTTTAGCCTTTGGTGCTTTTCGAGAATGAATCATGTCCCCTTGCCTAGGAGAGGCAACAAACACATGTTCTTGGCTGTGTTGAGGAGAAGAGAGAGGAGATTTTATCTCTAGAATTTGTTCAACTTGACCTTTTACATTGTTGCCTTCATCATCACTTGCTTTTCTACCCTGTTCACTGTTTTCCTCACTGTTTTGAGTTTGTTTAGGGCTGTCATCTTCACCTTTATCACTGTTTTGAATTTTTTGAGGGTTTTCTTCATTGTGACTGTCTTCTTTAGACTCTGCGTGTGGGCTGCCACCATGGTCACTTTGTATGTTGTCACCTCCCTCACTGTTTTTTTTAGGACTGTTTTTTTGTTCATCATCACTACCTTGCTTATAATTTTCATTGTTGCCTTGAAGACTGCTCTCCTGATCACTATGTTGCTGATGGTCACTTTGTCTTTCATCACTTCTTTGAACCTCTTCCCTTTGCTCTCTATCACCACTAGCTTGCTGCTCTTCATCATCACTACCCTGTTTGGAATCTCCACTATTTCATTGCTCATTTTCACTGCTATGTTTAGTATCCCCATGTTCGTCATCATCACTAACTTCATGCCTGCTTTAATAGGACTTCTTTTTTTCGCTATCAATCATGGGTGATGATTTTCTTTGAGGAGTATTTTTACTTGATGGATGAGAGATATAGTGACTGGAGGTGAGGAGGATATATGAGGTGGGCCATGAGATGAAGAGGCAGTAGAAAAATCTAGATGAGAAATGAAAGTCTCCCAAGACACTGCTTTCTTTTCAAGCTAGTGAAGGATGATGATTTTGATGAGAGAATAATGGAAAAGACTATCTCTTTGCTGAGTAGGAGGTCTCTTTTGAACAAGGGAGGACATCTTGTCTATGTTTTTGTAGAGGAAGAAAGGGAGATTTAGTAACTAAGTCATTGTGAAAAGCATGAGAAGCGTGATGTGATAGGAATAAACTCAGGAATATCTCCCTTCACATGTTAAATACTTCGTGATAACTCTCATGAGGGGGGCATAGCTGATCAAAAAGTAAGAAAAAGGAAATATAGCTTGGTAAGCATCTCGATGGTCTAGTTTTAGGAAGGGTTTATAGTGATTTAGATCCAGGTATGCTTGTTTGAACCACTTTTCTCCTATATAGGGGATCTTAGCTACTTTGGAGACAACCCTAGGAGTGAGTTTAAAATCTAGACCTGTTAGGTGGACATGTTTTCCTTGCATCCTCAGGGCGAATAGTTGTGCTAAGGAAGAATAATTTGTGACCTCCTGGGATTTTTGGTAAAAATCAAGGCAGCCTACCTCATGGAAGTTGAAAAGAACCAAAGGGGAGTCATTTACTTCTTGAGTTGAAATAGGTGTTGAGCCCCAAAGATGTCCTTTCCATTCACCAAATTTCACTTCATTTCCTTTGTCCCTTATCAATCGCAGGCTTAAATGGTCAATAGGATTGATTAAAGTCACTTTAGGAATGTATACAATGACTGAATTGCTATATTTTCATGGTTTTGTTGTTGTAGTAATTTTTGACTAGACTCAGCTACAGAATGTAGCCATTTTGTAGCTAGTCACCTGTTCCGCAGCTATCTTCATGTTCTCACAGGTTATAGGTGTCACTTCAAGGAAAAATGCATATGGTTGAATTCCACAACACTCCCACATCATTTATTGCTCTCTATGAAGTCTAAGAAAGAATCTATAGGTGGTTATGCACGTGGAAGAGATTAAACCCAAGAAGCAGATTCCTACCAGGATAGGGACTCTACAGATGTCTCCAAAAAAATACGAGGCTTCCATAAGAGTTCTAATTTTATTTTGATTGAAAAAGACACGTGTTCCTGTTTCTTCTCAAGGGTATTTATGTATTTCTTTTATAAGAATGACTCAGAAGAACGAGAGACAGCTAGCTAGATTGATGTTTTGTTGCTAGATATCAAAAGACCATAATACTCTGTTTTTGAAATAATTTTCCTTTAATGAAAGAAGTTCTACTTTATTGCAAGATCTGAGGAAATCTTGAGGAGATTTTTATGCTAATCCGGTGGTAGAGGGCCCCTACTACCCGAGAAGCTCTGTGCACATTGTTTAGATAAGTGACTTTAGCATTGTTGCATTCCTATCTTAAGCCATTTTCTGAAATTTGTGTTTTATACTCACTTTCATTGGATGCTACAGTCAGTCTTATTCTTACGAATTGTTCCAAAATATCACTAACATTGAATGAGATATAACTGTAGTATTTTAGGAGTTAGTTTCATTTTTCTGAACTTTATGTTTTTGTGATCAATTACATCAATTGTTACAACTAGTCTTGTTCTTACGAATTATTCCAAAATATCACTAACACTGAGTGAAACTTAGCTGTGGTGTTTTAGAGCTTAGTTGTGTTTTTTTAACTTTATGTTTTTATGCTCATTTACATCACATGTTACAGCCAGTCTTGTTCTATGAATTGTTCCAAAATACCACTAACACCGAATCAGACAGAGCTGTAGTATTTCAGTGATTAGTTGCATTTTAGTTTAGTTGTAAAACTCCATAGGTTAATGGCATTCTAGTTCAATTCTGTTCACTATATTTCAAGTTTGAATGATTGCATTCTAGTTCAGTTTTATCCATTGTATTTTTAGTTTTATTAGTCAGTTGTATTCTAGTTGTTAAGTTAGACTTGATGGCCTTCATTATTTACAAACCACTCATGTTCTTAATTTCTACTAATACATCATCATCATAGGAACAAGAATTGATAATGTCATTTTGATGTCTTGACTGTTCTACAACTTCTCATAATTTCACAAACTGCCTCTTTTCCAAAGCTATTCCAAAATATTTCTAATTCTTGAATTAGGTTTAACAGTGATATTTTGAGTTGTGGAATGGATTAATTTCGGTGTCATAGGTTAATTTAGAGTAGAATTATTCACTAGGTTGCATACTATATTTTTCCAAATGTGTCCCAACAAATTTCTAGCCATGGAAGAGATTTTCTCTATGATATTGTAGATTGTTGTTTACTTAGAAGAACCTCATTACATTAAACTTATCCTTTTCTCAAATTATTCCAACATATTTCTAATGAATGAATTGGATTGAGTTCATGTTATGAGTTATTGAGTTCATGCTATGAGTTATTTTTCTTGTTAAAGTATTGCATTTTATGTTCTCAAGTGCCATACATAGTTTAGAATAGGTTTTGCTCTGTTTTAGTGTGACCAACAACTTCTCTTTACCAACACTTAGTTCTTTTCCTCTTAGAATAAAAACAAAAAATCAAAAACATTGAAAAAACACTAAACACAGCGTAGTGAGAAATAGATACCTAGGCACATATGGTGCACTTCACTTCAATAGTTTACTAGCCCTAGTTGACAATTTATCACATCAATTTAGGAACACTAAGTTGATCAGACATTTTGGCACCGTTGCCGGGGAAGTGTAACTAGGTATCCTTGTTTCTTACCTCCCAAAAACAATGATATGCGTAGAGAAAGAGATTCAAGGGGTAGATTCATAAGAAGCAGAAGCTTGATTCCTAGAACACCACTTGTTTCACCAAGACCAAGAGCCATCACACCTCCAACTCAAACCCACATTCCATCCTTTACTGATCCTAGAATTCCAGAGGACTTAAGATCAGATATTCCATTAGAAAGACCTTCTACGTTATCCACTGAACCTATCTTAGAAGAATATTCAGGAACCCTTGCAAGGGACATAAACTTTTCAACTTCCACAAAAGAATCAACTATGGCAGAATAAGGGGGAGGAGGAGTTTTTAATGGAGAACACACACTATTTGGAGGGGGTAGAGGTAGAGGTAGAGGAGAAGGAGGTAGATGTGCAGAAGGAGAAGGAGGCAGAGGAAGAGGTAGAAGAGAAATGGGAAGCTCTTTTGGGTTTCCTATAGTAGATGAAGAAACCAATGCAACTATGAAAAAAATTTCACCCTTTGTCCTTCCAAACTTTTATGGACTCAAAACCGAAGACCCTAAAACCTTCCTATTTGAATTTGAAGTCCTATGTAGAACCTATGACTACTTACAAGATGCTCAAAAACTTAAACTATTCCCTTCAACATTGAAAGGAGCAGCATTAAAATGCTTTATGAGTTTGATCAACAGTTCTATTAGGATATGGGAAGAAATGAAACAAGAATTTCTAGAGAGGTATTTGGATTACTGTATGCCAGTCAACCATAAGGAGGAAGTGTTTAAAATGTTACAAAAAGAGGATGAAAATTTGAAAGATTTTTTGGAGAGGTTTAACTATAACATCAAGAGGGAAAAAATGAAAAACTTAGATCAAGACACTTTGAAAGCTCTCTTATTGAAGAAAATTAGGGATGAATGGTTAGATATCCTTAACATGATGGGAAAAGGGGATATATCTCAGCTCACATTACCTGAAATAGTTGAATTATGTATCAACCTTTCAAGAGGGAAATCTAAAACTGTAAAAGGACCAAGAGACCTTGCTCTTGCAAGGGCAAGTAAATCTGCTTCTGGGATAGTAAGTAGGGAAGACATAGGACATATGATTGATGAATTCAAATCTTATATTTTGGGGAGTCTTAGTGAACAAATAGACACCCTTAAGTTACAAAACAAGCAGAAAACTGAATCTGATGCCTTAGCAATCTTTTGTCCCAAATGTAGAAAGAAGAATTCCTTGAGAGAGTGCCCTTTGGATGCAAAAGTAGTAGAGATGTGTAATTTGTTCAGAAAAACATGAGACCAAGAGTTGTCCTTCACTTCTTGGTCTTAAAGCTATCTTTCAACTATAAACTCCTACAAATTCCATAGAATCTCTCAATTTTGTCTCTAGGAGGCCTTGGAAAGGATCTCAAACACAAGGATTCCATGATCAACTATATAATCAACCCCCACCAAATTGGAATTCTTGGCAGCAACTTTGGCCCCAATTTCAAAATCAATCTCAAAAGTGGGCACAAGGAGCACAAAATCCCTATGGAAGATACTCTCAGTACTATCAATATCCACCATATCCACATTTCCATCCTCAATAGAATTTTCAACAAAATCCTCAACAAAATCCTCAAAATCCACCACTTCCATTACCATTTCCTCAGAAAAAAAATCAGTTTCCTACCCAACCCATCCCAAACCCCAACAATAAAAATCCTCATAACACATACATGATAGAAGGCCAACAATTTCCAACTTATTTGATCACTCCTTTAGACCTTAGTGATGTTCAACTTAGGTCTGGAAGAATACTTGAAAAGAGGTAACCTTTTGTAATCATACAAGAGCAAAACAACTCTGAGAAAGATTCTCTACTGGTAAATAAAAGTCTTGAAGAAGACACATCTTTTCAAGACCCAAATATTGAAAAATCAAAACAAAAAGAACCAATAATTTCAACTCCTATATTAGAACAACCATCAACATCCACTTGTACACTTCCCTTTCCAGAAAGATTACAAATTGATAGAGGTATAAAGAAACAAATTATGGTGCCTAATTATGATTTCCTAGATGAGCTGAGAAATGTTTGTATTAAGATCCCATTATTGCAAGCTATCAAGGAAATTCCAATCTTAGCAAAGACAATAAAGGAGTTGAGCATGAAGAAAACAAGAAAAAGAATAAGAGAGATAAAGAAAATTCAACTGGCAAGAAAAATAACAGATATCATGATGGGTAAGATTGTTATTCCAAAGTATCTAGACCCAGGAAATTCAGTTTTTAAAATACACATTAATGGAAATGAGATCCAAAACACACTTATTGATTTAGGAGCAGCAATCAATATCATGAGTAGAATAATCATGGATAAATTGAAACTTCCTAATCTTCTTTTTACACCCACATTATTACAATTAGCAGAAAGATCTGTGATTAAACCTGATGGGGTAATAGAAGACATTCCAGTGTCCCTAGATTCTTGGGAGTATCCTGTGGATTTTATGATCCTAACTCCTAAGAGCAATCTAGGAGGGCATCCTATTATATTAGGAAGACCTTGGTTAGCTACATCTGATGCTTTCATTAGTTGTAGATCCGGTGATATGTACATCTCTGATGGTAGTTCAACCAAGAAATTTACCTTGTATCCTCCAACAAAAACAATTACAGAATTAGATGATACTCAATGGATAGAGGATGAAGAAGACTTACAACCTCTCTTCACAATTTCAGAAATTAGTGAAGATAGCCAGATTCTGAATACCTTAGAGAAATTTGAATCCTCTTCGGAATACAAACATGAACAATTTCAAGAAGAATCCAACATTAAGTTTTTATCATCAAGACAAATGTCTCTTTATTCCATGGATAAATTTGGCAGCTCTACAATTGAGATATTTCCAGGCAAAAATTTAGACATAAACAAGAACCTAGATAAATCTCAACAAGAAGAGCTAGATAAGATCTTACAGAGACATTCTTCCGCATATGCATGGGAGTACACTGATATGAAAGGGATAATCCCTAAGACTTGCATTCATCACATCTACATAGAGGAAAATTGTAAACCAATCAGACAACCTCAGAGATGGATGAATCCAAATCTTAGGGAGATTGTTAAGGAAGAATTGTAGAAATTGTTAAATTTCAACTTTATTTATCCCATTTCAGATAGTCAGTGGGTTTCTCCTTTGGTAATTGTGCCAAAGAAAAATCGTAAATGGAGGGTATGTATTGACTATCGAGAATTAAATAAAGCTACTCTTAAAGATCATTTTCCCCTACATTTCATAGATCAGGTGTTAGATACATTAGCTGGCAAAAAGTACTTCTCATTTTTAGATGGGTTCAGTGGTTATAACCAAATTCAAGTAGCACTTGAAGATCAAGAAAAAACCACATTTACCTATCATTGGGGTACCTATGCTTACCGAGTATTGCCATTTGGATTATGCAATGCACCTGCAACATTTCAAAGGGCAGTACTAGGAATTTTTTCAGATCTAATACATGATTGTGTAGAGGTATATATGGATGATTTCATAGTTTATAGAAACACATTTGAAGAAGCTTTAGCAAACTTGGAAAAAGTTTTAAATATATGTAAAGAAGCAAATATTTCGCTAAGTCATGAGAAGTGTTTTATGATGTTTACTGAAGGAATTGTTTTCAGACATCACATTTCAGGGGATGGGATTAGAGTTGATGAGTCAAATGTTGAAGTCATCTCTAACTTATCTATTCCAAGTTGTCAAAAATATGTTAGGATTTTTCTCAGATTTACAGGATATTATCGAAGGTTTATGGAAAACTTCACCAAGATAGCATCTCCACTTTTCAAATTACTTACCAAGGACTGTGAATTCAAGTGGAATCCTGATTGCCAGTTAGCCTTTGAAACCCGGAAAACAAAAATCTTTGAAGCACCTATTTTAAGGGGACCTAACTAGAAGTTTCATTTTCATATTTCAACAGATGCCTCAGATATAGCTTTAGGAGCAGTATTGGGACAAAAAGAACTGATTCCTTATGCCATCTACTATACAAGTAAAAATTTGACTCATTCCGAGTTAAATTATATTGTAACTGAAAAAGAGTTTTTAGTTGTTGTTCATGCCATAAACAAATTCAGACACTATATAACAGGCTATGAAACTTTTGTTCACACAGATCACTCTGCAATTAGATATCTAATGAAAAAATCAATTTCTAATGGCAGAGTCATAAGATGGTTATTGCTTTTACAAGAATTTAACATTACCATTCTAGATAGGCCTAGAAAACAAAACACAGTAGCTAATTTCCTATCTAGACTCCAAAACATCAAAGATAACACCCCAGTTGAAGATCAATTCCCTGATGAATATATTTTTGCAATCTCTACTCAGACTCCTTGGTTTGCTGACATTGCTAATTATTTAGTTTCAGTGAAATTTCATTCAATAATGAATGCAAGAGACAAAAGAAAGATCATTTATGACAGTGCAAAATATTCATGGGTTGCTAATGAGTTATACAAAACAGGTCCAGATTTTATCATTAGAGGATGTGTTCGGGAAGATGAGATGCCTGAGATACTCAAGGCATGTCATGATGAACCTTGTGGCGGACACTTTGCTGATAAGAGGACAGCTTATAAGATCCTTCATTTAGGATATTATTGGCCATCCCTTTTTAAAGATGTTAAAGAGTATGTCAAAAGGTCTGACAGCTGCCAAAGGGTAGGGAAACCTTCTCCTTCAGGTGAGATGCCATTGCAAGCTCAGGTACATATTGAACCTTTTGAAAAATGGGCTTTAGATTTTGTAGGACCTGTTAGTCCTCCATCAAAACAAAAGAAATATATATTAGTTTGCACTGATTATGTTACCAAATGGGTAGAAGCCAAGCCATTACTTTCTGCTACTGACGCATCTGTAGTTAATTTTATTTTTGAGAATATTTTTACTCGTGTTGGTGTCCCAAGGGAAATTGTTACAGATCAAGGAGCTCAATTCACATCAAGGCTAGTGGAAAAAATTATGGAGAGGTAAAAAATTAGACACAAAAAATATACTCCTTATCATCCACAAGAAAATGGTCAAGTGGAATCTACCAATAAAGTCATTGAAGGAATCCTAACAAAGACTGTTCATTTACATAGAAGAGATTGGGTAGACAGGCTTCCTGAAGCCTTGTGGGCCCATAGAACTACATGGAGAAGCACAATAGGTCATACTCCCTATGAACTTGTTTATGGAAAACAAGTTTTGTTTCCCATAGAGTTTCAGATTCAAACTTTTAAAATGGTAGTTCAGCTAGGACTTGATTTAACGGAGGCACAAAAGCACAGATTGGAGCAGATTAATGAATTGGATGAGATCAGACAGGATGCAGTCCAGAAAACAAGTATAGTCCAATAGCAAAGGACTAGATGGCATGATAAGTACATCAAGGAAAAGAAGTTCAAAGAAGGTGACTGGGCTCTCTTGTTTGATTCAAATTTCGAAGATTTTCAAGGTAAATTCCAAACGCATTGGCTTGGGCCATATGAAATTATGAGAATTTTTGACAATGGAGCAATAAAAATCAGGACAATAGATGAAGAGAAGGTCACTTTTCTTGTAAATGTTCATAGATTGAAGCTGTATCATAAGCCACTTTCAAGAGAAGAATTTGTCAAGAGATTCCAGGAAAACAGTAATGTGAAGTTAATGAAGAAGAATTTTTCTTCTTCATCAACTTAGTTGAATTTTCTGAATTCAAATGAATGAAAAAAATAAAATAAAATAAAATAAAGTATAAACATGAAAAATAATCACTGATTTTCATTTTTATACAGAAAAGATAAAGTGAAAATCAAAAGTTTTCTGACACTTTAGCTTTTCAAATTTGTTCTTTTTCTGCAATTAGCTATCACAAAATCATAAATATCACTCCATCATGTCTCCATTCATTCATATTTCATTCATTCCATTCATCCATACTTCATTCACTCCATTTCATGGTCCATTTCATGGTCCATTTCATTTCCATCTCAGATTTATAAATTTGATCTCTTTCTGCAGATTGAGTATTACAAATAACGAGATGCAAACCACTTTTTATGGTTCATTCCATTTCACAATTGTGATTCATTTCATTCCATTACATTTCACTTCACTCCTGAGCCATTCCACCATATTTCTTGATCCATTTCATACAAAATTCCATTCCATGTTTCAAAGTTCCTACATGTACATTCTGCAACCAGTCAGACATTCTGCAGCCAGGTAGACATTCTGCAACCAGATATCTTGAAGGCAATTATCCAGCAACACTTGTTCAACAAAAAATTGACCCTGCACACCTATGTCAACAAGAAAAATCAAAGGAATTATGAAGACTGAAGAATCAATTATTTTCAAAGGAGGAAAAAGCATATCAAAACCACAGAAATTAAAGGAACGACAAAGGTAAAGTTGTAAAATTATTATGATGAGAGAATATGAAAGTTATAGTATAGTTAAGTCATGTATGATTTAAAAATTTGTTTTAATTATTTGTGTTGATCATGCCTATTAAACCTATCATAAAAGATTTGGACAAAATCCCCTCCACTCCGCCATATCAAATCATCATTTAAAACTTAACGGTTAAGTGCTGAAGTGACCTAATCAGTCGCGTCACTAGACCGAAGTATTCAGTGATGAATTTGATTTTCTCATGTAATATTTCCACAGTCTTTTCTCCCATGATGGCTCTCAAACTCATTAATTTGTGTAAATCACCCTCACTAAATTTCACTCATTCTATAACCTCTTCATATCATCCTTTCGTAGCTAATTCCTACTGCATAAACATAGAAAGCACCTTTGGGGTAAAAACAACTCTTTAACAACCATTTTCACCGTGGATAGAAGAGCAGTAAATTGAAGGTTGAGAAGAGAAGCCATGGGTATAATAGTAAGGTTCGAACCAGTCGGAACCAAGTACTTGGAGGGTTACCCACAAATTAGAGAAATGCTACAGCAGGCTGGGTGGTTATAATTTTTGGAAAAATTCAATGGTTTTCATAAAGAGGTAACTAAAACATTTGCACGGTCCTTCAATGGAGCAGAAGTCGGAATAGGAGATGTTAAATTCACTATTACAAAAAATTTCATTGCAGAAGCAGCGGAATTACCCAGGCAAGGAGAACGATGGTTCAAAAATAGGGAATTTCATAATGAGGCATGGAGGCAAATGCTTAAAACACTAGGTATGGATGTTTCCATTTTTAAGAAGGGCATTCTTAGCTCAGCACTGAAGAATAAATGGAGGAATATGTTACTCATTTTGCAAAATTTTATAACTTGTGAGGGAAGGTTTGGTACCTTATATATTTATCATATTCAAATAATGATGCATTTCTTAGATGAAGAAATCAATTTACCCTTTTTCCTACTTCATAGTCCGAAGAGAATGGCCTCTAATGTTCAAAAGAGGGTTCAATTCTTGGAAACCACTTTGTACCACCATAACCTAGTTAAAATCCTGATTGAACATCATTTGAGAAAGGTGAGAGACAATTGGGATGAGTTTCTAGTGAGGAATCACTTTTAAGAACCCAAGGAATCTCCATCTGAAGGCAAACTTACAAGAAGAAGCAGGAGAAGGAAAATTTCCAAATCTATTGAAACTAAAACTGGTAAGTCCATACAAGAGGACAGTGAGGAGATAATTTCTGAGAAATTGACTGAAATTGAGAAACAACTTAAAAAGGAGAAGATGATAAGAATGTATGCCAAGGAGAGAGGTGAAGGACGATCTCAACCAAGATGAAGCCATAGGCTTAGAGGTATATTGAAGAAAACATGGGTTAGACAAACGGGAATTATAAAAATTGAGGATGAAGAGACACCAACTGCTAGATCACCTGAGTACCAGTACAACGAGGATCTTGATGAAGGAGCTCCGGAGATAGACCCATCACGACAACAAATTTATAATTATGTTGAGACATTAGAGAAGAGAGCCTCAGAAAGTAGAGATAGAACTCCTAGCCCACCAGAATCTAAAATTGATATGCTAACAAGAGATAAATATGAGTTAGAAGTACTCAATAGGCATATCAAGAATGAGAATGACATTTTAAGGGAGCAGGTTAAGCTGAAAAGTGATATGAATACAACTCTCTCTCTACAAATGGAAAAATTGTACAAGGCTAGTCAGAAATTGAAGAAGAAAAACAAAAAGTTGAGCAGGGCACTTATAAAATTTTGATTCAAGTTGGTCATAAAGAAGCTTAGGAGGCCATTGACTATCAGGAAAAGTATAAGTCTCACAATATATGAGTTTATTGCATGAGGACATGCAAAAACTTTGCAGTGGGGGTATGTTGAGCCCAAAAGATGTCCTTTCCCTTCACCAAATTTCACTTCATTTCCTTTGTCCCTTATCAATTACATGCTTAAATAGTCAATAGGATTGATTAAAGTCACTTTAGGAATGTATACAATGAATGACTTGCTATATTATCATGGTTTTGTTGTTGTAGTAATTTTTTACTACACTCAGCTATAGAATGCATCCATTCTGTAGCCAGTCGCCTATTTCGCAGCTATCTTTATGTTCTCACAGGTTACAGGTGTCACTTCAAGTAAAAACGCATATGGTTGAATTCCACAACACTCCCACATCATTTATTTCTCTCTACGAAGTCTGAGAAAGAAGCTACAGGTGGTTATGCACGTGGAAGAGATTAAATCCAAGAAGCAGATTCCTACCAGGACAGGGACTCTACAGATGTCTCCAACAAAATACGAGGCTTCCATAAGAGTTCTAATTTGATTTTGATTGAAAAAGACACTTTTTCTTGTTTCTTCTCAAGGGTATTTATGTATTTCTTTTATAAGAATGACTTGAAATACCGAGAGACAGCTAGCTAGATTGATGTTTTGTTGCTAGATCTGAAAAGACTGTAATACTCTGTTTTTTAAATACTTTTCCTTTAATGAAAGAAGTGCCGCTTTATTGCAAGATTTGAGGAAATATTGAGGAGATTTGTATGCTAATCTAGTGGTAGAGGCCCCCTACTACCCAAGAAGCTCTGTGCACATTGTTTAGATAAGTAACTTTAGCCTTGTTGCATTCCTAGCTTAAGAAATTTTCTGAACTTTGTCTTTTATACTCACTTGCATTGGATGCTACAGTCAGTCTTATTCTGACGAATTGTTCCAAAATATGACTAACATTGAATGAGATATAACTGTGGTATTTTAGGAGTTAGTTTCATTTTTCTGAACTTTACGTTTTTGTGCTCAATTACATCAATTGTTACAGCTAGTCTTGTTCTTACGAATTATTCCAAAATATCACTAACACTGAGTGAGACTTAGCAATGGTGTTTTAGAGCTTAGTTGCGTTTTTTGAACTTTATGTTTTTATGCTCATTTACATCACATGTTATAGCTAGTCTTGTTCTATGAATTGTTCCAAAATACCACTAACACCGAATGAGACAGAGCTGTAGTATTTCAGTGATTAGTTGCATTTTAGTTTAGTTATAAAACTCCGGAGGTTAATGGCATTCTAGTTCAATTCTGTTCACTGTATTTCAAGTTTGAATGATTGCATTCTAGTTTAGTTTTATCCATTGTATTTTTAGTTTTATTAGTCAGTTGTATTCTAGTTGTTAAGTTAGACTTGATGGCCTTCATTATTTACAAACCACTCCTATTCTTAATTTCTACTAATACATCATCATCATAGGAACAAGAATTGGTAATGTCATTTTGAAGTCTTGATTGTTCCACAACTTCTAATAATTTCACAAACTGCCTATTTTCCAAAGCTATTCAAAAAGATTTCTAATTCTTGAATGAGGTTTAACAGTGATATTTTGAATTGTGGAATGGATTAATTTCGGTGTCATTGGTTAATTTAGAGTAGAATTCTTCACTAGGTTGTAGACTATCTTTTTCCAAATGTGTCCCAACAAATTTCTAGCCATGGAAGAGATTTTTTCTGTGATATTGTAGATTATTGTTTACTTAGAAGAACCTCATTACAACAAACTTATCATTTTCTCAATTTATTCCAACATATTTCTAGATGAATTGGACTAAGTTCATGTTATGAGTTATTGAGTTCATCCTATGAGTTATTTTTCTTGTTAAAGTATTGCATTTTCTGTTCTCAAGTACCATACATAGTTTAGAATAGGTTTTTCTCTGTTTTAGTGTGACCAAAAACTTATCTTTACCAACAGTTAGTTCTTTTCCTCTTAGAATAAAAACACAAAATCAAAAACATTGAAAAAACACTAAACACAATGTAGTGAGAAATAGATACCTAGGCACATATGGTTCACTTCACTTCAATAGTTTACTAGCCTTGGTTGACAATTTATCACATCAATTTAGGAACACTAAGTTGAGAAGACAACAAGCTCAAATATTTTGCGAAATCCACCCTTGCTGACTTTCTTTGGAGGCATAGCTTTGTTTAGGCTTTCCTTCACTCTCTTATCAAAACAAGCCTCTCACTGAATTAAGCCTTTATTAAAACACTATTTTCCCCTCTTGCAAGACTGTATTTCTCTACGAAAATAATTCTATTTCTCTAAACTGTGTTTCTTTTCATCACATTGCAAACACATTTTTGACTTTGAAAACAGGCCCCTTTTTCCTTTAGGACAAAAGCTGCTTTAATCTTTGTGGATTGTGTTTCTTTTTTAAACAATCAACCCAAACAAGTTTTTAAAATGACAAGGTTCCTTCCTCCTTAAACACTGTCTTGTTCTCTCTTAGTAAACATGGTGGTTTTTAGCAATAAACTGTGTTTTTTGCCTTCATTAGACTGTGTTTTTCCTTAACAAAATTGACTCTTAACACATCCCAAACTCAAAAAATTAAGCGACGAAAATAGTAAATTACCTCTTAAAAATGTATTGGCTTCTTTTGGAGATAATTTCACTGTGCAAAAAATCTGATTTGAGGTGAGTTTGAGGTCCTTTGCGCGGTGCTATGCTTCTGTGCACATGCGCATAGCACTTGCACGCCATTGTGGATGTTTTCGGGTCGGGCAGTGGGTGCCCTCTGAACGCCAGTTGGTCGACACACAGGCACATTGCACGAAGCTACAGGCACGTCACAACGTGTGTAAAAACCTTTGTAAAGACGCTACAGGCACGTCACGCTAACTTGCAGGTGCGTCGCGCCATGAAATTTTACCACTGCTTGACCAGGGTTTGAGAGAAACACTCTTCTTTTTCTCCTTTGCACGATAGACAATGAACTTCTTCTTTGAGAGATTTTATAGCTCTTTTTAAAACGTTTTTGAATGATTTTTTCCTCCTTGTGGTGATTTTGACATTTTTTCTTTGCATTTGTATTGAAACAAAATAACTTTTCCCTTTTCAAACAGCATTGTCTTTGAAAACTTTGTTTGAGATGAAAAAAGGCTTTTTAGAAACACCATCTGGGCGCTTTATGTATACCTCAGGCTTCAACCTCTTACAGTTTTCTAAGGACCTGTCTCTGTTTTGTAAATGAGGAATGTTTTTAAACAAAATGGTTGTGGAAATTCTTTTGTTTATGATTTGCAAAATTTCCCTTTAAACAGAACCTTGCCCAACCTTTTTTATCAATTGAAGAAGTTTCTCTTCAACATTTTACCCTTGTAATTTGTCATCTGATGCAGGTACTAAGCACAAGAGTGATTGTTTTCTCTGTTTCTTTTTAAACATACCATTTATGGGTATCTATGTAATATTTTCCACTTGTCACTCTTGAATATCCTCAAACAACTATATTCCCTCTGCTTATTACTGAAGGAGGCTCTTTCAACATACTCTTCCAGGCGCTTGTTCTATACTCCATGTTTCAACCCCTTTAAAGCTTTGTCTATTTCGAAAGATCGAACGTTGTGCCATGAGTATACTTCTCACTGTGTATTAATGACACCTTTTCTCAACCACATAATTAATACTTGGTGATTTCCCCCCTACTTGTTATGAAAGAGGCCATCAATATGTGTTTTGACTCTGCTGATTTGAGTAGACCACTAGGAGCAAACTGTGATCTTTTCCAGTAGACATTCTTAAATATCTTCAAATAAAATGACCCTCTGTTCATTTTGAAGGAGGTCATATTACGTTATTAAAACTGATCCTCAACAAGTACAGTGTCTTCCTTTATTTGATCAAGGAATAATTAGTAAACCATGGTCCTTTATTATCATTTTTGAAGACCTTCCAAACAAACTGTGCCTGTTTACTAGTTGATTTCTCCTGTTCTGCATGGTGTCTTCACAACAAGACCTCTTTAGCTCAGTATTTTCCCTGATGATTTTTCTTAAAGACAGAGTTAACACTTGATGATTTGACCCTCTACTTGTTATGAAGGAGGTCTTATGCAACTCTGGTAAGTGGGCCCTCTGCTTATTTGTGAAGGAGGCCTTGTAAACACTGTGTTTTTGCCATCTCTGTCTATCATTTGAAGAATATTTTTGAACCATTTGTTTATGGTTCCTCTACTTATCATGAAGGAGGCAATGTTTGAAAAACTGCATAGGCACCTTTTGACCCTTGTTAACCAAATGAACAATGTCCATGAACAAAATATTTGTGGCTCTTTAGACAAACTATGTTTATAATTCAAAAGAGATCTTGTGCTTGTCATTTAAGGGAGGTTTCTTTAGGACCGTGAGGGATGGCCTTTCTTCTCTAGAAGGATATCTTTGAGATGACAATGTTCACCTTTGAGAAAGGCTACCTGTTCCAAATCTGGGTGGGCCTCTGATGCTATGCCTTTACATTCTGCTTATCTTTTGAAGGAGGCTTCCTACACACAGTCTTTGTGACCCTTCATACCTACCATGAGGCCCCCTACTTTTTACTGATGGAGGTCCTTAAAACTATAAAACATCATTCATATCAAAACTGTGACCCCTGTCTGCTTGTTTGAAAAATACAAAATAGAAAGCAACAATGAATATTTGGTACTTGTCCTTGATGAAATCATTTGAATCTTAATGCCTTTTTCTTCATGAGGACTTATCAGTAAAGTACATCCCTTTTGCATAAAATTACTATGAATCTTCAGGAGTAAATAAAGTGCTTTGTAAATGGTGAGTGCTCACTACTATGCATCCTTCAAATAACTCTTTCTTCCCTTGACTATGTTTTCATAAGGTGTGGTGAACTTGTCTATGATAGTATTTCAAAGTTTAGTTCATGATGAGGTATAAGAAGCAGCTGTCCTTCTTATACTTTCACTATGATGCCTAATTTTCTTTAAAGCTCTTTTTTCTAGAAGACTATCACTGTTGATTGTACAAGGCTGATTTATAGGGCTGGCCACAATCTGCACTTTTCTCTGACTTCTATAGTAAACTGAAACAGTATGAAACTTTCTCCTGAGGCGCTCTTTTTGCTCATACTTTGTTTAGTGTCATCAATCAATACATCACTATAGAGATGTAAAAACATATGCTTTTGAGGTTTGGAGGGCTTCTTTGATGTTTCATGGGAATCATGCCTGATCTAATCATATTTCTTCAGACAAGGAAAAATCCTTCTCTGTTCTTGATTTGAACATTCATAAGCCTTGCTAGAAACAAAACAAAGTGACCTCTTTGATGGTGCATGACCTAGGGATAGAGAAGGGTTTCTCTTTGGAGAATAACAAGACATGATGGCCGACTGATATTGAAGACAGGGTTTTTGGCTCAAAATAGTCTCGTTAAGGAATTTTCCCTAAAACACCACCACTTAGACCTACATACTTTGTCATGGATTTTGAATGGCTTCTCGGGCATGAGTAGGTTATCACATGACAAAGTGATTAGTGAGAGTGGGGTAGAAACTTTGTTAAATGTTGGACAGTGAGTTGTATAAAAAACAAAGGATTTTGATGGTAGAGGGACAAACTTATAAAAAATATAGACAGAGAGGCTTTGCTGAATTATGATAGGTAGGGAATCTGAAGGATTTTTCTCATTGTAGGCTGAAGGAGAGGGGTAGGAAAACAAAAATTTGTTCGAGGTGTTTTCTAGATGACAAATTGACAGATTTAGATTAGCTTCTAGAAAACTTAGCCAAGGAATCTAGTCATCAAAATAGGTAAAAATGCTGATGACTAACAGTGGCTCAATTTGGGCAGGGCAGCTCCCTTTCAGGAGGTGTCCAGAATTGCAGATCTTTGGCTTGTGAAGACCAGTGCCTTATCCATTGGCGCAAATTTCTCTCTTTCTTGATGCTATTTCTAAACATTTACATCATGATTAGCATCAACCTCATCTCTACCTACCCAGCTATATCTCCTAACATACTTTTCTTCTTTAGGTGCGCTTGGACTAGCAACCCTTTGAAATGATATTTTTGAAAAAAAGAAAACTATCTAATTCTACACTTATATATTCTGGGAGTTCAGATTAAACTGATGAAATCCTTTGATTTCTCTACCTATGCTAGATCGACTATCAATATTAAGCTATTTGACAAGATTTCATTCACTAAACTAAAACATGAAATTGAAAAATGACCAAATCTGGATTAGAAAGTCAGATTTTTCATGTGTTTGTGGCATAAAATACAAGCTGCACACAAATATTATTTTCGCACAAAATGAGATTTAGAAAAATCAAGGCTAGGATACATAGTTTGTTTTTCATCCCTGTTTTCCTCTTTGGTTCTGTTTTGAGCGTGTGGAACTAGTATCTTTTCCTAATCTACATTCATTGACAAGTCAAGATTACAAAATTTGACTATCACTTCTTTCACTAACTTATCAATAATCAATTCTAAACATGTCCAGTTATTATTAGGCTTGATAACTGAACAAGATACATTTTGAGCACTAGTAGTGGCATTTCGACTTGCGCACTTTCAGCATGACTATTTTTTGAACATGGGGCTTTTCTACTATTTTTAAAACTTCCCTCTTTTCAAATTTTCTACTCTTTTTCTATTTTATTTATTTTTTTCATTTATTTCTTCAAATAGTGATATGTACAATGAGTAAATTTTTTTTTTAAACTAGAAATCTTGAAAATGGTGGAACTTAAGCATTTTGTCTTCAAATAGATCTCCCAACGCTCTTGGTCCGATTAGCTCTTGAAAAGAAAAGTTTGGAAAATTTTCCCTTTCAAGCACAACATAAGGGTTCTTGCAAGAGTCTTTGAAAAATTCTGTATCTGCTTGCTGCTTTTCTCTATACCTTTGATTTTCGTTCCTGCCTTTGTTGTACATCTTCTTTAGGTAATACATATACTCTATCATTTTTAAAGTAGATGATGACATCGTCAAGGTACATCATAGTGAAGAAATTCAGAACTGGAAACATGGCCTTCAGGAACATGTCTTTGGTGCCTGACGGTTTTGCAACTCTAGTTTTGAATTTGGAACTGCTTCCAGTGTATTTATAAAATCTTTAAGCTGTTTGCTTTGAAGAGCAATTAACTGATGATATCCTTAAACATAACTTTGTAAAGACATATGATTAGAAACTCCTAACTTTTGTATGGTATGATCTATTTTAGGAAGGATATAAGTGGTATTCTGGGGAGGTTTATCTGTGTTCCTAAAATCTACACATATCTATGTCCATTTGTCTTGTCTTTGATTGTTAGTGTTTGATCAATATTTTTGCATTTCTCTTTGTAAGGGTTACTTGTTGAAATGATGGCAGTGTCATAGTGTTTCAAACTGTTTTCCCGACATGTATTAGTATTTTGAACAATTTTGCATATCCTAGCAGTTCTTAATCTCTGGTGAAATGACATAATTTTAGTTAGTTCAATTAGCTCAGGTGCCTTGGGGCTGCGGTTATCATATTCCTCTATATTAAATTTATCATACATTTTCCTTGGATTCATAAAAGTGGTTGCAAAAGTCAAATTTTTACTTGGAGAGGTAAAGTCTTGGGATGATGAAGCATTTAAGTATGGTAAGAACATAAGACTCCCCTGCTCCTGATTTCCAAAGAGGTTTATACTATGTAAGCCTTCCATTGCTTCTGTTTTGAAAAAAGCTTCTGATTTTACTTTTGATGTTTGTCCTTGGTTTGAGCAACTTGCTTCAGGGTGTAGAATGTATTCTGTCTTCTGATTTATCTCTATTTCTAGAAAATCATATTCCCTCTATTTAAGACATGATTGTTTAGGGTCATGATAGCTTTGAGTGTCTAGTTCATCATAGAGAATCTAGGGTGCTTGATGTGGTGTGCCTAGATCTGTTTCAATTCTTCCTAATTATTTATCAATGTCTTCATCAGTATGCAAAATGAAGGAATTTAATTCTGAATGCATGGAATACATAGGGATTTTATCTGGCCTTTCTTGGCTACTAACCATATATTTCATGTGTGATTCCCGATACAGTATTCTAGTTTTGTTAAACATAGGAATAGTGGCATAAGACATATCTAATTGAATATTTCCTTGGATTTTTGCCCCCCAAGATCTGGATAAACGCATCCCGTACTTGGGAGGGATGTCTGCTACCATTATGTCCATGAACAAGTGTTTTGTAGGTATTTGTGCGAAACTGAAACAAAGATCTTTTATCAGGCCTAGACATTTGACTCTTCTTGAATCAAATGAATATAAGTCTTTATAAGGTTTTGTTATTTCTAGGCCTAATCTTTCCATTACTACTTTTGGAATGAGATTGTCAGAGGCCCCGGAATCTAGCATGGAATTATGTAGGATTTGGTCATGTATATTGAGACTAATGTAAAAAGGAAGAGTGGTTCCCTCTTGATATTTCCCTTCTATATTTGGTCCAAACAACACCTCAGGGGTATCATTAGCTAGGTGTAAAATATCTGCATCATTTCCTATGTTTAGGACCTTTAGCACTTGAGATTTGTACGAGCTTTGGGAATAATTTTAGTGAGAGGCATGTTGATCTTAATTTTGGTGATTTCCCCTTTAAAACTGAAGGGTACTTGTAGTTTAGATATATTTGCTTCAGCTTTCTCAGCCGTGACTTTCTCTATATTCTTAATTTGCTGATTTTGATCTAGGGTTTTTTTCAATACAGTTGCTTCGAGGATCTTAGCAGAGGTACTAGGATAGTTAGAAGCAAGGATTTCCTGGATAGTTTTGTCTTTGTTTTGGTCAGTTTTCTTAGCCATGACTTTGTTACTATCTGTTGTCCTTTTAAGAATGGTATCAGGGGTTTTGGTAATAGCAGTGTCTAAGCTACCTTTCTTAGATTTGTCTTGGTTTTTCTTACTCCTAAAATCATATTTTCTATGAGCTTCCATTATGGCAGTTTATAATCCTATTTCAGGATCTTCGGGGTCCTCATAATTTGTTTCATATTGGTTTGAGGAGAAGAAAACTTGTTCTTCTTCTGTGAGGAAAACCTCAACCTCGCTCTCAGAACCTATTAAGTTTAAGTGATTTTCATCAAGTGGTTCCATATCTCTTTCCACCTCATCAACATAGTTTT
Source organism: Pinus albicaulis (assembly GCA_034641835.2). Classification (NCBI taxonomy): domain Eukaryota; kingdom Viridiplantae; phylum Streptophyta; class Pinopsida; order Pinales; family Pinaceae; genus Pinus; species Pinus albicaulis. The sequence goes on from CM076581.1 coordinate 1,389,949,877, forward strand.
CATGGAAAGGTGGCCTGATCTGTTGATCATTCTCCCTTGGTTTCTTTTGAGGTGGGTCTCTTCTAAAGTTTTGGTTTTGGTTTTTGTTTTGAGGGTTTGGCTGGTTGTCCTTAAGATGTGATTTTTCGTTCAGATTCATTCTTTCCCACATTTTTCCATGGATCTAACTAGGTTGTCTATTGTGGGATCTGAGGAGGAAACTTAAGGCATGGCTTCATCTCAGTATGTGACTTTCTTTTCTGATTTGATCCTAGCTCTCTTTTCAACTAGGTTGGCTTTGACACTAATAGCTACCTTTTGCATTTCTCTTAAAGTTGCAAGATCCCTTTCTCTTAGTTCGTATGTCATATCTGGATGGAAACCTTCAGGAAATTTTGCTAATGCTAAGCCAAGTGGAGGTTTCATGTGAGGCGGAGGGCATTATAAACACTGTTGAACCTAGTGCAATAGTCTTGAACACTTTCCCCCATATTCCTTTTAAGATTGTTATATTCGGAAAGGATTTGGATGGGGTTTTTCTTGATTTCCCACCTGTTTATGAAAGTTTGGTAAAGTGCTGGGAGATCATGTATATTGTTAGGAGCTAAGATTTTAATCCATTTCTTGGGTTCTCCACCTAGTCTTTGGGCGAACATTCTCATCTTTATGGTTTCATATTCTAATTCCATATAGTCAAAAGCATCACTGATTCTATCTACATGATGTTGAGAAGTAGTAGCCTCAGCTCCAGTGAAGTGTGGGATTCGGGATTAGTAATCATTTTACAAAGGTACTAAAGGCAGTGGTAACACCAAGGGTGCATACCAAGTTGCCATGATGGGAGATGATGGTAGATTTACAGTATGAGGATTTGTGGTATGGGATGAGGTGATTTTCACAATGGTGGTCTGAATGGGTGTGGTGGAGGTACTTGGACTTGTAGAATAATTTTGAGCAGATTTGGGGTGATAAGAGCCAAAGTGGTGGAGAAACTGAAAATTAGGAGGTGTAGTGGGTGAGGCTTCTCTGCTAGGACTCTGTTGCAAATCTAAGGGCTCAAGATCGGCAAGGTAGATTTTACTTTGTGACTTACTTCTAAAAAGGGCTTTTTCTGAACTCAAGTCAAACTGGGAATCTTGCAGGGATGTAAGATGTTTAGGTACAGAGCTTGCTTTGTGGATGGTCCTATTGGTAGCTAATTTACCAGTTTCATAATTTTTCCACAAAATATTTTCTGGGTCATCAACTGTGATAGGGGGATTCGGGTCCGGGTGAGATCTGGTATTAATTCTTGGTGAAGCCAAATTTCAAAGTTAAATCTTAGAGAGGGTGATAGTTGTGATTGTTTTTTGGATGGTTGTCCTCTCTAGGGATTTCACGAATGTGAGTAAGGTAAAAACTAAATGAAGGCTAGTGGAGTCACCAGGTGGATGTTCTTGAGATTTATGGTCCACCACTAATACTGAGAAAGATATTTTTTAGGAAAATTATTTTCTAGAAAAATTTTATGTGAAAATTTGCAAGAATGACTTAAAAATTAGTTCAACATTTTGCTAGATTGTTGGGGAAGCTATAGTTCTATTTGTAAGTTATTCTGTTGATTTCCTATGTTTAGATGAAGATTTCTGAATTCCTAAGTCGTACTTAGTTTGTCATTGATTTCAGAGGCTGCATCATGAACTTTGTGTTTTTTGGAAAGGCAAGTCAACATGATAGAATGATTTATGAGATTTTTGGTTTTTGTGGAGTATTAGGCCTACTGAAGGCTAGTGGAGTCACTAGGTGGATGTTTTTTTTGTTTTTAGAGATATGTATTTATGGTCCACCACCAATAACAGATAAAAAGCCAATCTAGGGATGTTTTTTGGGGTTTTCTGAGTTTTTTATATGCAGCCTAGTTTTTAAGAGTGTTCTATAGCTGAGTCATCATTTTGCTAAGATGGTGAAATAATAAGAGTTTACTCTAAATGATTTTATAGGGTATTTGTCTGATTTTAATTTTTAAGGAAAAATGAGTCTACAAGAGTTTTCTAGACTGTTATGTACTCAGTAGGTCCCACCTTGATCGCCATTATGTTATGGTGGCGATGAGGTGGATGATTCACTAGATATTCTTGAAGACAAGGGATTACTGGAGTCCTAAGGTGTACTTAGATTGTCACTAACTCAGAAAGTCCCACCGTGATCGCCATTATGTTAGTGAGCGGTGGGATAAATCGACAAGATAGTCTTCTTAAGGGATGCTCAAATGTTTAGGGAAGTCTAAGTTTGTTTATTACTTAGAGTCCCACCGTGATCGCCATTATTTTAGGGTTTCGTGATTTGGAAGATTGGCAAGCCAAGTGATAGGGTAACATCAAACCAACTTTGGAGCCCTTGGACCTAGCCTTCCTGGACTCAGAGAGGGCTCTCTCTATTATGCAAAGGATGTAAACTTGTTTGTTTTTTATGTATTTGATTTTAGGTTAGTTGTTGATTATGTTTTGAGTCTACTTTAGGTTTTGAGGGGGAACTGATCAAAGGATAAATAGGTAAAAATTTTGTCATATCAACTGGGCTATGGGGTCAAAAAGGTTGAGATTGTCTCAAATGGTGGAGAAGGTATTACTGTAGGGCCAATTTGGTCAAGGTAAATGGATTATTTGGGTGAAAGTGAAATGAGATGGACAATAAGTTTGTGAAATACAAAGAGGTTTTATGCATAAATAGTTAAACACCAAACATTCATGTGGTAGGGCTAACCATTAATCACTATAAATGAAAATCAAACTGATAGATGCAGAAAATAAACAATCAGGCTATACATAGAAGTATAAGACCCTCTAACTTTGGGAAAATCACCTTCAGACTTTTGGGAAAACAAATAATATAGAAAAACAACTCAATCTATGAAGAGGGAACTCATAAACATCATATTTTGAGCTATTGGGAACTTTGAAATAAGACTGCAAAGCATGGGCAAAGGGCAAGATCGAGACAAAACCTCTTTGACATTAACTAGACAACCAATACTTCACAGAGAGATTTCAGAGATGGAGTTTTGATTAGCTATGAGTAAGCAGGGTGTACCGTGAATCATACTAGACAACATACATAATAACCATTAATGAAGTTGATAACAAGTTCTTAGGGTATCAAAGAGCAGTTAAGAATTCTTTGACATAACTAAGAAAGATGAAAACATAGAAGTTGTAATGAGTCAGGAAACTTGAGGTGCCTCCATGGGCATATCTCAAATCTATTCTTTACTGAATTAAAGGAAGCAAGAAAACATAAAATAAGGAAACATAACAGATAAGGAACACAATACCATTTACCAAGTCATGGAATCCTACAAATAGTCCTCCTCCACCATCCAAATCAAACAAGAGATCACCCACTTCATGAGAAAAAGTATTTCTTCAAAGCTTGTAATGCTATGTATTGCTCTATAACATCAAGTTCAGCCTCTGGTTACAACGAATTCTCTTGGATTATATAGGCCAAAGAGAAAGAAACCCTCCTAGAGAATCTAGAAGGCCATTGGCCTAATACAAATATCTGATTTTGTCCTTGAGGCTTTGCAAAGCCAAAGGCACAAAATATCTTCAAAAATATCTATTTAAGCCAAAAATAGCAAGAAAATTGACTTCTAATCTTTGACATACAGTCAAAAATAGCTAAACACACATTTGGATGATCATATTTAGAAAACTACTTTTTTTGCCAAAATGCTACAGGAGCGTAGCAGTAGAAAGAAGCATGTTTTGCTGACAACTTTGGAGGGACCTCTCAATGTCAAAATGAGGCCCATGATAGCTCGTTGGAAAGCCCTATATGTATAGTTTTGCAGCTATTTGATTTTTCCCAAACGGATCCCTGGAAGTCTGTCAAAAGGTGGACTGAGTGAAAAAACCTAGGAGGGTCTCATCTGCTAATATGTGAGGTAGAAAGGTGAATTTTGATTGATGTTTGCCTCTTTGGGAGACCAAAACACCTCCTTTTGATTTGAAAACTTATGAGTAGCTGCCCCTAAATTTAATACATCCAAAAAAATGACTTTCATGAGCTAAGGATGCTCCTAGCACCCATGGCAATGCCTAGAAAAATGTGCAATTAGGGCCAAAAAACACAAAAAACAAGATCATGCCAAAATCTGCTGAATTTTGGCGAGCAAGCCCCTTATGGGTTCGTAGAAGCATGAAAGGAAGATGAGGCCAAGATTTAAAGCCTAGATATGTCCTTTTCCACTTTTTCCACTGAGTGCCTCTTTCGGGCAGTTTTGAGCATTTCTTGAGTAAGTTTGAGCTTTCTTCAGGCAAATTGGTTCAATTTCTTGTAGTGCCCGGTCATCTTTCTTTGTAGACCCAGGTCTTGATTTGATTTTTGTAATTTATCCTCCAAATATTGTTGGCTCTTTCAAGCCATGATTCTTTATCATTTTTTGTTTCTTGGGTGAGAAATTGTGTGAGAGGATAAGATCGAACAAGGGTTGCTTCTTCTTCCTTATTTTTCTCCAATGCTTTCATAAGACCCATAGTCCTAGGCCTTTTTCTTACTGGCCGCTCTTCTTCCTCGATATCATCAAATTCACCCATATACTCTTCAATCTTGACTTGTGCTTTGTATAATTCCCTTCGGTATTTGAATGCTCGGGCCTCATAAATTTCCATTTGCACACTCATTTGTTTATTTTAGATTTGTAGAACATGTATCAGGTCCTTTGAAATTTCTAGATCAATTTCTAATTCATGGATTTGGGCTTCTCTGTTTTGCAAAAGAGACTCAAGAATTCTAGCTTCATCATCTCCAGCATCACTGTCTATTTGTATGATGTCAAACTCCCTTTTTTTTCATGAATACTCTCCTGTTGTTCATATTTTTCTTTACCCTTGCTTTGGATAGATTTCTTTGTCCCTTTTCTCTTCGGAAATTCAACAATACTCTTCTTAGACAATTTGCCTCTACTCCTTAGCGCCCTAGTGACATTACTAGTCATTGCTGGACTGATCTTCTTCTTTGTAGATCTGGTGTTTTTAGCCTTTGGTGGTTTTGGAGAATGAATCATTGCCCCTTCCCTAGGAGAGGCAGCAAGCACATGTTCTTGGCTGTGTTGAGGAGAAGAGAGAGGAGGTTTTATCTCTAGTATTTGTTCAACTTGATATTTTACATTGTTGCCTTCATCATCACTTGCTTTGCTGCCCTGTTCATTGTTTTCCTCACTGTTTTGAGTTTGTTTAGGGCTTCCATCTTCACCTTTATCACTGTTTTGAATTTTTTGAGGGTTGTCTTCACTGTCACTGTCTTATTTAGACTCTGGGTGTGGGCTTCCACCATGGTCACTTTGCATGCTGTCACCTCCCTCACTATCTGTTTGAGGATTGTTTTTCTGTTCATCATCACTACCTTGTTTAGAATCTTCATCGTTCCCTTGAGGACTGTTCTCTTGATCACTGTGCTACTGATGGTCACTTTGTCTTTCATCACTGCTTTGAACCTCTTCCCTTTGCTCTCTATCACCACTAGCTTGATGCTCTTCATCATCATTACCTTGTTTGGAATCTCCACTATTTCCTTGCTCATTTTCACTGCTATGTTTAGTATCCCCATGTTCCTCATCACCACTAACTTCATGCCTGCTTTCATAGGACTGTTGTTTTTCACTGTCAATCATGGGTGATGTTTTCCTTTGAGGAGTATTTTGACTTGATGGAGGAGAGACATAATGAGTGGAGGGTGAGGAGGATATATGAGATGGGCCATGAGATGAAGAGGCACTAGAAAAATTTGGATGAGAAATTAAAGTCTCCCAAGACATTCCTTTCTTTTCAAGCTGGTGAAGGTTGATGATTTTTATGAGAGAATGATGGAAAAGACTAGCTTTTACTGAGAAGGAGGTCTCTTTTGAACAAGGGAGGACATCTTGTCTATGCTTTTGTAGAGGAAGAAAGGGAGGTTTAGTAACTAAGTCCTTGTGAAATGCATGAGAAGCCTGATGTGATAGGAATAAAATTGGGAATATCTCCCTTCACATGTGAAATACTTCATGATAACTCTCATGAGGGGGTCATAGCTGCTCAACAAGTGAGAAAAAGGAAATATAGCTTGGCAAGGATCCTGATGGTCTGGTTTTAAGAAGGGTTTATAGTGATTTAGATCTAGGTATGCTTGTTTAAACCACTTTTCTCCTATATAGGGGATCATATTTGCTTTGGAGACAACCCTAGGAGTCAGTTTAAAATCTAGACCTGCTAGGTGGAGATGTTTTCCTTGCAGCCTCAGGGTGAACAACTGTGTTAAGGGAGGATAGTTGGTGACCTCCTGGACTTTTTGGCAAAAATCAAGGCAAACTACCTCATGGAAGTTGAAAATAACCGAAGGGGGGTCATTTACTTCCTAAGTTGTAACAGGCTCAAATCTTTTGTGAAATCCACCCTTGCTAACTTTCTGTGGAGGCATAACTTTGTTTAGGCTTTCCTTCACTCTCTTATCAAAACAGGACTTTGACTGAATTAAGCCTTTCTTCAAACACTGTTTTCCCCTCTTGCAAGACTATATTTCTCTATGAAAATAATTATATTTCTATAAACTTTGTTTCTTTTCATCACATTGCAAACACATTTTTGACTTTGAAAATAGGCCCCTTTTTCCTTTAGCACAAAAGTTGATTTGCTCTTTGTGGATTGTGTTTCTTTTTTAAACAATCAAACCAAACAAGTTTTTAAACTTACAAGGTTCCTTCCTCCTAAAACACTGTCTTGTTCTCTCTTAATAAACATGGTGGTTTTTAGGAATAAACTATGTTTTTTGCCTTCATTAGGCTGTGTTTTTCCTTAGAAAAATTGACTCTTAACACATCCCAAACTCAAAAACTTAGGCGAAGAAAATAGTAAAATACCTCTTAAAAATGTATTGGCTACTTTTGGAGATAATTTCACCATGCAAAAAATCTGATTTGAGGTGAGTTGGAGGTCCTTTGAGCGGTTCTACGCTCTTGTCCATAGGCGCATAGCACCTTCGTGCCATTGTGGATGTTGTCGGGTCGGGCACTAGGCACCCTCTGAACGTCGGTTGGTCGACACACAGGCGCATCGCACGACGCTACAGGCGCATCGCGCCATGTGGAAAAACCTTTGTAAAGACACTACATGCACGTCGCGCTAGCTTACAGGTGTGTCGTGTCATGAAATTTTACCACTGGTTACCCAGGGTTCGAGAGAAACAGTCTTCTTTTGTTCCTTTGCACGATATACAATGAACTTCTTCTTTGAGAGCTTTTAGAGCTATTTTGAAGATGTTTTTGAATGCTTTTTTCCTCCTTGTGGTGATTTTGACATTTTTCCTTTGCCTTTGTATTGAAACAAAATAACTTTGCCCTTTGCAAACAACATTGTCTTTGAAAACTCAGTTTGACATGAAAAAAGGCTTTTTAGAAACATCATCTGGGCGCTTTATGTATACCTCAGGCTTCAACCTCTTATAGTTTTCTAAGGACCTATCTCTATTTTGTAAATGAGGAATGTTTTTAAACAAAATGGTTGTGTAACTTATTTTGTTTATCATTTTCAAAATTTCCCTTTAAACAGAACCTTGCCCAACCTTTTTTATCAATTGAAGAAGTTTCTCTTCAACATTTTACCCTTGTAGTTTGTCATATGATGGAGGTACTAAGCACAAGACTGCTTGTTTTCTCTGTTGCTTTTTAAATAGAAAATTTAGGGGTATCTATGTGATATTTTCCACTTGTCACTCTTGAATATCCTCAAACAACTGTGTGCCCTCTGCTTATTACTGAAGGAGACTCTTTCAACATAATTTTCCAGGTGCTTGTTCTATACTCCATGTTTCAACCCCTTTAAATCTTTGTCTATTTCAAAATATCAAACGTTGTGCCATTAGTATACTTCTCACTGTGTATTAATTACATGTTTTCTCAACCACAGAATTAATACATGGTGATTTTCCCCCTTCTTGTTATGTAAGAGGCCATCAAAATGTGTTTTGACCCTGCTACTTTGAATAAACCACTAGGAGCAAACTGTGATCTTTTCCACTAGACATTATTGAATATCTTCAAATAAACTGACCCTCTGCTCATTTTGAAGGAGGTCATCTTACATTATAAAAACTCATCCTCAATAGGTACAGTGTCTTCCTTTATTTGAAAAAGGCATAATTAGTAAATTGTGGTCGTTTCTTATCATTTTTGAAGACCTTCCAAACAAACTGTGCCTATTCACTAGTTGATTTCTCCTTTTTTGCATGGTGTCTTCACAACAAGACCTCTTTAGCTCAGTATTTTCCCTGATGATTTTTCTTAAAGACAAAGTTAACACTTGACGATTTGACCCTCTGCTTGTTATGAAGGGGGTCTTATGCAACTGTGGTAAGTGGGCCCTCTTCTTATTTATGAAGGAGGCCTTCTAAACACTGTGTTTTTGCCATCTCTGTCTATCATTTGAAGAATATTTTTGAATCACTTGTTTGTGGTCCCTCTACTTATCATGAAGGAGGAAATTTTTGACAAACTGCATGGGTGCCTTTTGACCTCTGTTAACCAAATGAACAATGTCCATGAACAAACTATTTGTGGCTCTTTAGAAAAACTATGTTTATCATTCAAAACAGATCCTGTGCTTGTCATTTAAGGGAGGTTTCTTTAGGACTGTGAGGGATAGCCTTTCTTATATGGATGCAGATATTTGATTTGACAGTGTTAACCTTTGATAAAGGCTACCTGTTCCAAATCTGGGCCCTCTGAGACTGTGCCTTTACCCTCTTCTTATCTTTTGAAGGAGGCTTCCTACACACAATATTTGTGACCCTTTAGACCTACCTTGAGGCCCACTAATTTTTACTGATGGAGGTCCTTAAAACTATAAAACTTCATTTATATAAAAACTATGATCCCTGTCTGCTTGTTTGAAAAAGACAAAATGGAAGGCAACAGTGAATCTTTGGTGCCTATCCTTGATGAAATCATTTGAATCATAATTCCTTTTGCTTCATGAGGACCTGTCAGTAAAGTAAATCCCTTTTGCATAAAATTACTATGAATCTTCAGGAGTAAATAAAGTTCTTTGTAAATGGTGAGCACTCATTTCTATGTATCCTTGAAACAAATTTTTCTTCCCTTGACTATGTTTTCATAAGGTGTGGTGAACTTGTCTGTGACAGTCTTTCAAAGTTTAGTTCATGATGAGGTATAAGAAGCAGTTTTCCTTCTTATACTTTCACTATGATGCCTAATTTTCTTTAAAGCTCTTTTTGCTAGAAGACTATCACTATTGATTGTGCAAAGCTTATTTATAGGGCTAGCCACAATCTACACTTTTCTCTGACTTCCATAGTAAACTGACATAGGATGAAAATTTCTCCCGAGGTGCTCTTTTTTCTCTTACTTTGTTTAGTGTCATCAATTAGTACATCCCCACGGAGATGTAAAAGTGGATGATTTTGAAGTTTGGAGGGATTTTTTGATGTTTTATGGGAATCATGCCTGATCTAATCATATTTCTTCAGACAGGGAAAACTCCTTCTCTATTCCTGATTTGAACATTCTTGAACCTCGCTAGAAACAAAACAAAGTGACCTCTTTGATGGTGCGTGACCTAGGGATAGACAAGGGTTTTTCTTTGAAAAATAACAAGACATGATGGATGACTGATATTGAAGACATGGTTTTTGGCTCAAAACTATCTCGCGAAGGAATTTTCCCTAAAACACCACCACCTAGACCTACATACTTCGTCATGGATTTTGAATGGATTCTTGGGCATGAGTAGGTTATCACATGACAATGTGATCAGTGAGAGAGGGGTAGAAACTTTGTTAAATGTTGGACAACGAGTTGTATGAAAAACAAAGGATCTTGATGGTAGAGGGACAAACTTATAACAGCTATAGACACAGAGGCTTTGCTGAATTGTGATAGGTAGGGAAACTGAAGGATTTTTCTCATTATAGGCTAAAGGAGAGGGGTAGGAAAACAAAAATTTGTTTGAGGTGTTTTCTATATGAAAAATTGAAAGATTTTGATTACCTTCTAGAAAAATCAGCCAAGGAATCTAGTCATCAAATCAGGTAAAAATACTGATGACTAACATTCATCACCCATGATGTTTTCACAAATCCACAGCCTCTTCATCTGCAAAGATTACCTTCATCATCTCATCCACCTTCCTCCATTCCTCCATCATCCCCCACTGACCATGATTCATCCTCTCCACATGAATCCTCTCTTCAAGAAAAATTCTCACCCTCACCTTCTCCTAAAGCATCACAACAAGAAGAGAATTATGAAGAAAAAGAAGAGAACAATGAAAAAGAGGAAAATGAAAGCCAAGAGGAAGAAACAAATGATGACAAAGAGTAAAATGATAGTCAAGGGGAAGAAACAAATGATGAGGAAGAGGAAAATGAAAATGAATAAAGTGGTGATGATGAGGAAGAAATAAAGGACAGGGAAGAAGAAATAGATGATGAGGAAGAAATGATGATGGGGAGGATGTTGATAAAGAAGAAGAGACAAGCATAATTTGAATAAAATGGCAATGAACATGACAGTGATGAATATGAAAAAAGTGAGCATGATAGTGGGCAAAACAATGACTATATGGAAGAGGCCAGTGATGAAAAGGACAGTGACAAAGAGGCCAACAATGAGGAAGAGGATGACAATGGTGAAGATAATGACAGTAATGCTAGCATGGAGGAAAATGCAAGTTACTTTCAAAAGGGTAGCCAAGAAAAAAATGCACGAGACATAAATGAAGAGATCATTGATGAAAAAGAAGGCAGTCTTGAGATCATTCATGGTAAGGGCATTCTAGTAGAAAAATTTGAGTTTCTCCCTCTCACATATCAAAGAGGATCAAGGATAATTTTTTCTGCTTCCAAGAGGAAAGGGACCATGGAAACTTATTCAGCTCAAAATCCTGACAAGGGAAAATAAAATATGGAGAAAGGTGAGAAAGATAAGAGAGGCAGGACAACTAAACAAAAGCCTCAACTCATTGACCTAGACAATAATAATTAAGATGAGGAGATGACCACTAGAATATTGCTCGAAAGTAAAGATGGAAAAAATAGGGAGATGGAGAGAGATTTTGAGATGGCTCAGCGTATCTTTCAATACTATAAGAATGAACACAATTATTTTAAGAAGATAAAAAGGGGCATTTCTCTCCAGAAAAAGATGACCAAGCATTATCCAATGAAAAAAAAACTTGCTTGTGCCAAACTGAAGGAAGCCCTCATTGGAATTCAAGCACTAAAAGAAGAAAAAGGCCAAGCTAGACTTGGAATTTTGGCACAAGCTTCTCTACAGGTCTCTTAAAACCCATGAGGCACACATCCACCAAATTTGGGAGAATTTTGACTAGATTTTGTTTTTTGCTAATTTTGAGGGCCAAGGGGGTAGCACCAATGGTGTTACAAATTTTATTAGAGCATATTCAAGAGGAAACGCTTACATTTTTGGAATCCTCAGCTTAAGTATGGCATGCTTACAAATTTTCAGGTTAATTGGAGTGTTTTTGGTCCTCCAAAAGGGTCAAAAACACCCTAATTTTCACCTTTCTGCCTAGTTTCCAGGACATGTACTGTGCTTTTACCATTCTTGGAATTTTTTCTTTTTGAACAGGTTTCAAAGGTCCAATCAGAGAAAAAATGGTATATCTAGAAATTATACTCAAAGGGATTTCTAATGAACCTTCACGGAGTCTATTCTGACATCGAGAAGACCTTAAAAACATTGCTGCAACTTGACCCAGTTTTCCTGCTCCAGTGCTATGCCCTTGGCATGGAAATTCATCCTAAAACACAGTGCTACACCCTTAGCAGAGGAAAAGTAAAAAATGTATGCTTGGCAAGTTTTAGGAGGCATGTTAGGGCTCAAATTTCAATTTATTTGCTAAAAATTCCTGAAAAGATATTTTGTTTTAGATATTTTGTGCCTTGGACCTTGCAAGGTCTCAAGAACAATAATGGAATTTTTGATTAGCCAATAGGCTTCTAGAGAGTCTATTATGTTTTATCCTCCTTGCTAGTTAAATATAGAATTGAGGATTAATTGTTAATGTTGGCATTTGATGAGTTTTGAGATCAATACATCGTTTTTTGAGGTTGAAGAGCAATTTGGTGTTGTGGAGCTTGTGAATGGTTTGCTTTGATTGATGATGATGAAGGCTTGATTGTAGGATCCTTGAGCTTGGTTAATGGTGATGTGTCTCTAATTTGTTCGTGTTTTCTTGTCTATCATTGTGTCCATCCTTCTATGCTGCAGTAGATTAGAAAAGTATAGGATAATAAATGTTGTTTGAGGCACCTTAGTCCTTCCTGTTTACTATTGTCTTTATGTTTTCCTCTGCTGGGTTAGTCTAAGGAATTCTTAGATACTCCTTAGGCCCACCTAAGATTGTTTGCTTCGTTAACGGTTTAAGAAGGTAGTTTTCAAATATTTTTTATGGTTAGCCATGCTTATTTGATGTCTCTAAACTCGGTTTGTGGAATCTTTCTTTGATGTGTTACTTGCTAAGTTTAGCCAAAGAGGCCATGTTTTGATCATGCCCTTTGTCCATGCTTGAGAAGTTTGCTTAAAATTTCTTTGTATCTTGATCAAATTATTCTTAGGAGTTCCCTCTTCTTTGATTAATGTTATTTTTTATCTTATATGTTTTCAAATATTGAAGGTGAAATTACTAAAGTTAGATAAGTCTTCTTACTTTCTTTGTTTCACTAAATTATTCATCTTGAATATCTATTTGTTTAAGTATTGTCATTGAGTTAATGGTTTTCCCTATCTCATGATTATTATCTTTTTGTTATCAGTATTTGAGACCTTCTCGTTTATGGGTATATGACAAAGGATACTTCACTTCCCTTTTCCCTACCTTGATTAACCAACTTAATGTCCATTTCACTTCACACATAACCATAAAGATCCATTGACCACACTAGATTTTCCCTGTGATGCACTCCGACTCATTGTTGAGATATCCATGAATTTCATAGACTCCATAGCCCAATGATTTGATGACCTCTCACTCCACCTATTCTATTTGATCATTTTAGCCAACCCAAACAAACAAGCAAACCCTAAACCTCATAACTAGCCTAAAATAAACCATCCAAATCAAACAAGTTAACATCCTTTGCATACAATAGAGAGAGACCCGTCTTATGTTACCCAATATGCTAAATCACAGGACCCTAACAATCCCGACATTCCTCCCAATCCTAGAATGCCCCCTTATGCATGTCCCACCACCTTGCAGGTGTTGCGCGCATAAATAGATTAAGGGACCATAGCCTTTGTTCTCTTGGAACCTCAACTTCAAATTCGCAAAAACTCCTTTATGCTACAAAAACAATAAAAGTAGGGAAATTCTCTCACCTTTGAGGATATGTATCGGAAGTCCCTTGTGATTCATAGGCAATGCAGTGAAGAGACATCATGTAACTGGTTTTTCCAATTTTCCATTTCTTTGCCTGAGTCAGAAAATAATTTTCTATCCTTTTCCCAGTAGAGCACGCCATCAGCCATAGGATTGATCTAGTCTTCATCCCTCGCAATTAACTTATAAATTTGATCCACCTCCTCTTCCTCATGCACTAGTTCTATATACCTTTCTCCTTCTGTAGGGTGTAGCGTTACTATCACCCATGTCCCTTCAATTTCAAACACCATGATTATCTTCTTCAAATTGATAATACCACCCATATCTATGGCCTATTCCAATCCTAGGAGTGCAGGATAGGGATCTACATCTTCTACAATCTGAATGACCTCGAAGTCAGCCTGAACCTTAACTCCTGTGATATCTACCATGATCTTCGATAATCTCCCCAAAAGTATGATCTTCTATTGATTAGCCATGCACAGCTGGATAGTGGACCATTCCAACTTAGGCTCTCCCATTCACTGCTAAGTTTTCTTGGGTAGTACGTTCGCATCTGAGCCCAAGTCTATAATAACTTGATCCACCTCATAATCACCAATTTGCATGGTTAACCACATCTCCCTACCAGTGCGTCTCTTATGCTTATATAGTTTGTGCACATCCTTAATTTCCATGGCTGGGGTGGTTCTTTCTGCGTAGTTGTATATCAAAGCTTTGAGTTTTTCTATGGCCTTTTGGTTGCGCAACAGCTTCATACATGCCTGCAGGAATGGTTTGACCTCATCATCTGCTTTGAGGTTTGTAGGGGCTTGAGGAGTAGATGCCAAAGCCTTAGCAAAGTCTTGGAGAGATGCAAAAAATGCGTCCTTTTCCTTATGTAAGTCCAAATATTCTTGTTTAATGGCTACTTTATAGATAAGAGGCTCCACCTCCGCATTCTCCAGAGCTCCTCTGGTGGCCATGCAGCTACATGTTATAACATTAACACTTGGTCCTTCATCTCGAGGTTCTACCTTGACCCTTTGTACATTCTGCATATGTGTCTGCTGCTTCTCCTACATCTTGGCTATCAAAATCTGGCAATCTTTGATCACATGATCCAGCTGTCTATAGTATCTTCAGGATTGTCTTGCAATGTTCATGCAGTCCCTTGAAAAGTGCCCTATTTCTCCATAGTTATAGCAAATCAATTGTCCTCTCCCCTACCTGTGCTTCCACCTCGGCCCCCTCCCATACCCTTAGTTGGGGAGCTACCCAAACTGGAGGGGGATCTTGGTGAAGAAGGGTCTGATTGTACCATATATAGGATTCCTCTATCTTTAATCAGATCATAGGTCCGACAATTCTGCTCATCATGTCATATAGATATACAAAAACCGCACCATTTTTTCTTCACTTCTGGGGCATATGCAGCAAGGTAGGGGCAGTGGCTTGTATCATGCAGCCCTACCACATGACAATCATCACACCACATCACTGGCCCACTTGGCCCTGCAGCTTCCCTAGGATGCAACAGGCTGGGTCCCCCAACCTACATGTAGTTTGCTAACAGCGAACAATTATCCTTGGTGTGGCCATTCACCCTGCATCGTATGCACCACCTCTCAAGGCTAGCCTCTGTTCCTCATTCCTTCCACATATTCTGGATCCCCATATGCATTGCCTCTACATGTTCTTGTATTTTTTGTACTCCTAACTGGCCATCATCTCTTGGTGTAGCTTCCAGCTTCATCACAATCTCTAAGGCCTTTTCCTACGATTTATTGGATTGATGACCCATTGGTACACATAGGTGGGAAAGAAACATAGCAATGAACCACTCCGTGTGTTACCTGTCATCATAAAGAAATCCTCCTTCTCTAATTACCTTCTTTAACCATTGGTCAGCTTCCCATACAGACTCAGAAGGTCCTTGTTTGAAATCCTTCAGATCGTTCACTATATGAGAGTAGGACTTAGGCTTCTTGAAGTGTTGTTTGAAGGCATTCTCAATCTCTTCATTGGTCGCATTCGCATGTTGAGCTATTTATCCCATATACCAGTACAAGCCCCTTCCTTCAAAGGAAATGGATAGCTGTGCCCTCTTCACAACATCACTGGCCACGTTCTGCGTAGTCCATACTGACCTTGCAACAAACCATAACCAGTCCATGTCTTCACACCCTACTCCCTTGAAGGTCCGTAGCTTCATATGTGAGGCCATATCATCTTCTGGTAGGGGTGGAGGTATAGGTGAGTTCTTACCCCTGTGCTAGCTCGACGGTGGTGTAGTTGGAAGTTCCTGCATGACCGAGTCCCTTACTAGGCTATAGACTAATTTATCTCCTTCTTAGTTAGTTCTGTAGTACTTAGCACTGCGCGATGTACCCTCGCTTTGATCAGAACTCATTCACTCCATATGTCTACACAAAATTCTCTTTTTGCACAATAAGATCTTAATCAGTAATGGCAGAGTTTTTAGAAACTTACCCCAAAACCCCTTGAAGAACTTTCGTTCCACCTTGGAATAAAACACAAATTGATCAATTGCAAATTCCATCACAAATCCTCCTATCACACTTTCCACCCAGTGATCTACCATGCGAGTGATAGTGTTATCAATATTTTCTAACTACTGAATCATCCCTGGGGTCCACTGCATGGCCCGTTCATCCTTCCAGCACTTCTGGAAATCTACGAGCCTTGCGAGTCACTCATAAAGCTCGGTCAAAAATGTCACAAAGAAAATTTCATAGATATCTGTGAAAATGTACTTATTCTTCCACATTTCTATGGTCAACTTTGCACTGTGATTCTCCCTCACTACGATTTCTTGAATTTTCTTTTTGAACCACTCATCGATCTCTTTCTTCTCAGGTCTCCAATGTGTTCTTCGCATTACCCGATCTCCCTCTCAAAAAACTCTCGGTCCCGGCAATAGACCCATTTGTGGGCTCTAAGAGTCTTGACCCAGGTTTGAAGGTTAAGGTTTGCCAACAAACCCCTATAATAATGGCCCTTTCGGTAGTGACTGGATTGTGTAGGCCAAAGTCTCACCCGAAGCAGTATGGGAGGGTGCTGGAACCAGGTTTCCACACCCTGAGAGAGAGTAGGTAAGTCAAATAGGTATGTGGTCCCAGCCTATCGAGTTCGTACTTAAACATATCTATTCACAATCTTACAGAGCTATTATCATGCATATATTGAATAAATACCTTCGCATCCACGTGTGTAATACCAATTATCAACACATAAAACTATAATCACATAAATAATAGATCACAAAAACATATACCAGAAACATAGATACTTTCATAGTTCACAGTAATTAAATAGATAATTTCGCAACTTAATCATATAACTTGGGTTCACATCAATCATAACAAAGTAGATCCAGATACATCAGATGTCCAACAATACTCTGCACATATATTAATATCAAAATCCACTTACAATCCCAAAATACTGCCTGTGCACACAACCAGTAGGGTTCACACACAACAGGACTGAGGAGCTCCACGCACACAACCAACAGGATTCCTTACCCTAAAAACCTGAAAAATTATGTAACAATTCGTGCTTAGCATCAATCTCAATCCTTTTCTGCCTTAAGACTCAAAAAGGTTCATCTATTTATATCGATTTAGACTACGCATCCAATGGTATGCAAATTGTGGTTTACGGACTCTTGGTCTACCCTTGACCCATTACAATGCATTTGGGGCTTTGACCCACCCCAAAACCCCCACGTTAGATTAAATAATACAAAAAATATACAAAAATGGACAAAATTTGCAGCTTTAGGAGACCCTGTTCCAACAGAGTCCATTTTGGGTTTACCACATCCATTGTGTCTGATCAAGATTGTCACTTTATTGGAGAGTTTTGAATGATTTTGTGGAGAATTATGGACACCAAGTCGAAGAGGAGCTTGACATTTCAACAGAATACCAACAGAAAAATATATTTTTTCAACTGCATAGTGATACACTTACTCCGAGGCTATATTGGAAAGCATCCCAAGGTGTGCGATGAGCAACTTCCTTATGTGCAACATGCATACAACCATGTAGTGAATTCATCCACTCAAAGATCACCATTTAAGAAATGATTTGGATATTTTTCAAAGCATCCCTTAGACATGGTATATGGGAGAGATGAAGATTGTAGTGGACAAGATGACAGGGGCAAAGCACAAAAGTTCATTAAGTGAATTTAGATGATTCACCAGGAAGCGTAGGAGTAGTTGGAGAAAATTCAAGCTCGATAGAAAGCTCAACATGGAAATAATCGATTCTATCACAAATTATAGGTTGGAGACAAGGTGTGGCTCCACATGAGGTAAGACATAATGAAATGGGAGGGAAAGAAGTTGATACCAATCTGATATGGCCCATTCACCATATTAGAGAAGATTACGGGAAATTTTTTTCATCTATATTTTCAAGCATACATGCAGATGTACTTAGTGGTGAACATTGAAAATTTGAAGCTTTATGAGCCTTCTTTGATCATGGAAGCTTAATAGTTTGGAAAATTTCTTACACTGGATGACTTTGCACCTAAATACTTGGACAGGTTACCTGAGGACATAATTCTTGATAGGAAGACTGGGAGTTCACAATAGGGAGACGAGGAGTACCTTCCTATTGCTTTCAAGGGAATGCATCTAGATAAGGTTCGATGAATTGAAAAGGAGAAAGTCAGGGTGTAATCCCTCACTTTCCAATTTACTAATAAAGCTTTTGGTGGTTAGGGACAATGTTTTTGATCTTTATTTTCAATCATACATGCAGATGTACTCAATGGTAAACATTGAAAATTTGAAGCTTTATGAGCCTCCTTCGATCATAGAAATTGAAGAGGTTGGAAAATGTCCTACACTCAACGAATTTGCACCTAAATACTAGGAAAAGCTACTTGAGGACATAATTTTTGATAGGAAGACTAGGACTTCATGACAGGGAGACGAGGAGTACCTTTGTATTGTTTTCAAGGGAATGCATCCAGGTAAGGTTCGATGAATTGAAAAGGAGAAAGTGAGGAGGCAATTCCCTCACTTTCCAATTTAATAATAGATCTTTTAGCTGTCCAAAATCTCTTTAGTGGAAATGAATGAACCGGGGGGGGGATGTAGAAATAGAAGTGGCCTTAAAATAGCTCAAAAATCAAAGTCATTGGATGAAAGAGAAATGAGGACCAAATCATAGTGCTCATTATCTTGATTCCAACAATGTGAATGACACTCAAATATGAGTTCTTATGCTCAAGTTATAGTCGGTCAATGTTCTAGTCAAACTTTTCCAAATTATAGTTACTAATGACGCAATAATTTGGTGAAGGGATAACGCACAAGATATGATAGTAAAAAAAGGGAGAATTTTCACCTCTTTAATTCGGCCAGTGACCCTAAAAATTCAGTGGAATATTTTTGAATAGTTTTCCTATATATATTAAATATAAAAAAATTATTAAAGGCCAGTTGGTTGGTGGTCAAAGCTGACCAATCGGGCCCAACCATGTCTTACTATATATAAATATACATTGTAATGGGTGGTTGGGCCACTGGTCGGTGGACCAACCTGACTTGAAATGTTTCACTGTATTATGGGACTGGTAGGGTCTGAACTCACCCCGCCCATGTGGCTGGGCCTTCCATTGGGCAACCCCCATATTACATTCAACGAAACACAATAGAACACCATAATTAACACAGAGTCTAACAAAAATAGGGGTGTGGTGGGTTTAAACCCATTTTCCCCCCAAATAAACTCGAACTTTGCCACCATTTTCCAATAAGAGAAATGACTCATTTGTTAAATTGTGGTAGGTGTTAGCCATCTATAAACTCTATTATATCTCATGATGGCTAAAATATTCTTAGGCTTTCAAGATTTTTTTTTTTATGAAACATTTGTGAGTTCTCAAAAGCCCACTGTGTTCATTATCCACAAGAAATCATGTCACTAATAACTTCACTCAAATTCTTCAAGTAGCCCCGCTGTTACCAAAGAAAATTATTTTTGAGCCACCTTTTTCCATCATTTCACCTTCATAAATTCCTCTCAAATATCCCTCCATGTCACTCTTTATTTATTCCTATCTTAACATTCATTTCCCTAATTAGAAAGGGCTTCTTTCCCTTCAGTTACCCTCCATTTCCCTTAAAGGCCCCTCTAAACCTTATAAAACTCCTTTATAATGATTTAAACCCCCTTTTTATACTTTTCGGAACCTCAAAAAAGGCCCAGAAACCCAATTTTTAGCCTTATTCTGATCATTTCTAAGTATTAGGCCTTTAGCCTTTTTTTGGGCTTAAGCCCTCAGCCCCTTCTCCTCAAATGACCCAAGGTTTGTGACCTTCTGCCATCCCAAAACCCACATCACTTGCTAACCCTGGTCCTATTCTCCCACAGGACCATGCCTCCCCCTTTTCTCTTAAAGCCACTTCTTCATTTATTCCCAACACCCCATGTGCTCATCCCTCCAACTGGATTTTGACCGTAGATCTTCTAGATCTGATGGCTCCCATATATCCTCACCATTCAACCTTGCCCGATAAACCTTTCCACCTCCCGAAAAAACTGCTGACGTCACATTTCCATTCCACCTATCCCCACCATTCATTCGGCTGAGCGCTTTCTCTTGTCGCGCTCATCTTCCACCGTCGATCTGGCTCCCCCAGATCTGACAGCCTACGATCCATTTTGTGCGTGTTTCACCAAAAAAAATTTGCACCTCGTTTCAACGTGAAATGAGCGGTTTCCCTGTGGACGCGTGTCAACCATTGTATGGTATCGCATTCGCCGGGGTTAAAACCACTTACCGCTTAAATCTTGCGTGAATACCACCCCGGTATTGCCGCAAAACCACCTTCTTCCCATTTTCGCACATGATTCAAATTTAAACCTTGTTCTTCCTAGTTTTCATAAGGAAACCCTCCTCCATGCATTTTTTTCCTCCGCATCGCTCCTCCACCCTCACCAAAGCCTCTGATCATAGTTTTATCCAAGAATGTAGGTTTTTATAATATGTTTGACATTTTAAGTTGTAGGTTTAATGGCAGAAAAATGAGCCAGCCCTCCCACAACAAATTTAAGTTTTAGAGAGCCTAGGATGATGATCCTCAAAGAAAAATCACACAGAAACAGAGATCAAAAGCTTTGATTTTATGGATTAGTCAATGTGTCATGAACATTGACTGATCATTAAACCCTCCAGTGCCGAAAAGAGAGACACTTGTACAATAGAAAGCAACAACATCAGTGAAGATTAACAGTGCGAAAAGAAAAGATTAAAGGTTAGGGAATAAAGCTCAAAGATTAAACCCTTAACCAGCAGATTAATGATAAAGAGAAAAGTGTAAAGATAAATAAATTTAAAGTTAAAAACAGTCAGCAAAGGACAAAAAAAAAATATGATTAAAGAAAGCCTAAAGCCAAATCAAAGCCCTAATCAGAGTTAAAGCCACCAAATAGACAGATCAGCAAGAAGGAATGCTTCGAATACATAAATCAGTGAAGCACTTACTTCTCCAAAGGACCAAAAATGTAACCTTCCAGCCTAATTTTTCTAAAAACATAAAAATGAATAAACAGTCAGAGATATTTTATAAATACAACTCAGAAGTTATTACCAGCCTACCTGAAAAGCCTAAAAGTCAACAAAAGAAACTAAGTAGTACAAAGAGTTAATGTAATGCAGAGTTAGACTTAAATACATTTTTCCTTGGGCCTTGCATGGTCTCAAAGGTCAAAAACATTTACTCTATCATTTATGAAAAATTTAGAGACCCTTTCTTTCACTCCACCTCCTCATTTATCTATAAATACTATATGAGGAGCTCGTTGTTATTGTTGGTTGGATTATTATTGAAGGGTAAGATAGTTGCTGAAGTTTCTGAAGAGATGCTGAGTATTTGAAAAATACTAGGCTGAGAAGAGAAGTTTTGAGCTGTAAAAGACCTGTTGGACTTGAATTATGTAACATGTTTGAACATAAATAATACAAGTTGATTCATGGGATCATGGTCTATGTTAATGGTGATGTTATTCATCACTGTTTTCATTTCTCCCTTTGTTTTACATGTTGTCCATTTTCTCTAATAAAGAATAGAAAATTTAGAGTAGGATTTACTGTCAAAGTACCCTATTTATGTCTGAAAGCTTTATCTTTATGTTTTCTTCTGCTATGGTCTGATTGGAGGATTCTTAATTGCCCTCCTTTTTCATCCAGCTTGCTGTTTTAAGAATGATTCAATAGAGTATAGCTAGGGAGAAATTTTGGTGAACCCATGTCTATCTGAGTACAACTTGAGATATTATTCTTAAAGATATCCTTCAAAGTTTGCTAAGTAGAGTCTCAACCAGAGAATTTTATGGTATTCCATGTCCTCTGGCGAACCTTTAACAGTTTCTTTGAAAGATCCCTTGAGAGTATTCGAAAAGTAGGCTAGATTCACAGTTTCTATCTAATCTTAGGCTATTTTCCTTGTTCTCTTATATGTTTCCCCCTTTCTGAAAGTAGTCTTAGGATTACTAGATTTTTGTCTTAAAGGTTTTCTTTATTACAAGTTTTCCCAAAGAAGTCTATGGTTTCCCATGTCCTTTGGCTTACTTCAAACAATTACTTTGAAAGTATTTTCTTTTTTAGTGGAGTTAATAGATTCTTAATTGACTATTAGCTTTGCTTCTTCCACAATAGCTTAATGTTTCATATCACAGTTCAATCTAAAATATCCTTTGATATAGATGACTTGCCCTATGTAAACCCTTGAAAAATTATTGTACAATTAAATCCTTTTGTGACTCCATAGCACAATGGGTTGATACTATTTCATGACCTATCTTTTCAGTGGAAACATTCTTTCAATTTACTCTCACCTTCACCCTTGAACTGACCTTTCAGTTAATAATATCCATCCCAACCAAAACAAACAAGTTCCTAAGAGCTTCATAACTAGCATAATATCATAAAAAAATAATATAGATATATCGTTCAAAAACACTTAATAGAGAGATCCCTCTGTGAATCCAGGAAGGCTAGGTCCTGTTAGGAATCTGTAATTAGCAAGATTGGAAAAGTCCAATCACATAAACAACATTATTTCAACCACTTTGGGATTCTAGGATTTAGCCCTCCTGAATCTGGAGAGGGATCTCTCCAATGTGTACAAAGATGAAATTGTCTTTGAAATTTGGGGTTATGATATTAGGCTAGTTATGAAGGCCAAGGGTTTTGTTTTGTTTTTGGATGGTTGAGCATGAAATTTACTTGAGGGGAAAGTTCTAAATGCAAAAAAGTTTCAAAAGTGAGAAGTTGCAAGTGAATAGAACAGCTTAGGCTAGAAAGATAGATATAACGTTGGTTTTTAGTCCATTGGGCTATGGAGTCATATCTGGGCTTTAATTGAGAAACAACATCAATAGTGATCCAAGGGGCAAGTCATCTATATCACAAGATTATTGAGATTTAGAGTGATGGAATGGAGACAATAAAGTGTTGGAGGGGTGGAAAATGATAATAATTTCACAAAGGATTTATAGTCAGTCCAAACAAGAAAATCCTCTTAAGTAACTGTTTAAAACCAACCAAGTGCAGGGCTAACCATTGACCTCTTGGGAAAGTTTGTATTAAAGCAACTTAATTGACAAACAATCCAGTAATCCACATAATTACCTTTAGAAAGTAAGAAAACATATACGAAAAACAAAGTGTAACTTAAGATCAGATAAAGTAATTTTAAACCTATTTTGGTTTCAGTCAACACCAAGGGAAACTTTCAGAATCTTCTTTTGGAGAAAAACTAGGACCAGGGCACACCATATCTTCCATAGTCATCTTAAATAAGAAAATAAGGAGATTAAATTTCAAGAACAAGGTTTAAAGCAAACAGTAGGATGAGGGAACTCCAACATTCCTAACTGCTTAAACTGTATTAAATCATTCTTAAATGAACAAGTTAGAGGAAAACATTGAGATAAAGCTTTCGGTTAGAGAAGGTTACTGATATACAGTAGGTCCTAACTCTATAAATGCTGTCCTTTATCAGATAATAGTGAAACAGTATGACATACATGGAAGGAAAACAATAACAAATAAAGAAGCACTTCACCAGTGATATAGACCAGGATCCCAAGAAACAACTTGTTATTAATGTCAAACCAGTTATAGTCTTCAAGTCCAATGTTTTAGCTTAGCAATCATCTTCACTATTCAACCTATCTAATCTATCACAAGCAGGGCTCCAAGGGCCAATGAACACTATTTACAATCAGAATTTTTTGCTCAAATATATTTCCAAGTTTTGCAAGCAACCCCTCACTCATCTTCTGCAGAAGTATATATAGAATAATGAGGAGGTGAGATATGATAAAAGATATCAATTACAATTAATACAGACTTAATGACTTCTTGGCCTTTGAGGGGCTCAATGAAGAAATTTACATCGGTGTACTCTGTATTAAATTTTTTTACATAAAGATTAAGCTCGGTGGGAGATTTTATTGACCTTTGAGGCTCTGTGTAATGTTGAAGTAACTCCGCTAATATTTTGTCATTAATTTTCCTTGCAGAAGTAACTCTCCAGCTGTGCTGAGGCAAAAATCTTCATTCGATCAATAACTTCGGCCTCTGATTGAGTACTTTGAGGAACAGGTGGCACTATGGTAGCTGAGGAATCAATTTGCCCCAGATTGTGGCTGTGGAGGCATTCCTGCTTGATAAAACACTTTAGGTTTTCTGTAAATTGTGTTTTAAATCGGGGACTAGGCTTTTGATAATCATTCTTAGCCGTAATCCCCGTAAGCCTGTCTTTAATCTTCTGCTCTGATACATTCTGGTCTTCGACACTAATAATCTTTGATCGTTCCCATTTCATGGTGTTTTTTTTTGTGTGCAGGGCTGCGCAGGGTTCATAAGGCATCAATGGTTCATGAATCATTGATAAACGTGAATTTTAAACCCTGTCAGTGATCTCCTGTGGTGAATCGAAGGAGGGAGGGTCATCACCCTCAACCTTTGTAATTTCTTCAGTGTAGCGGAAAAATACAATGAAACCATGCAAAATACGAAAAACTATTATAAAACCTGCATATATAGGTTAACTGCATCGAGAGGCGTGTGAAGAAAGCGGGGCCATTGGATGGCATCATCCAATGGTCAGGATTAATCGGGAGAGACCGTAGAATGGGCGGAAGGAGATTAAATTTGAGATGTCGATCGCGCAGAGATTGATGGTCAAGAGCAGTGGTTGAAAGTCGAACGAAGGAAACAGGCGATGGAATATGGACCGTTGATCTGCAGATCAAATCAACAGCGGAGATTGATCGAATGCCACACAATAGCATGTTTTAAACTTCGAGCATATTCGGCGAGCGATAGCCGTTGGATGAGCGGGTTCAGATCTGACGGCTGTGGTCAATATCGCTGGGCATCCTTGTCCAAAATTTAAAGTGTGATGAATGGTGGTTTTGAAAATAGTACCCAGGACATGTCGTGGCAAGTGTAGGGAATTGCTGGCCATCGAGAGAAAACAACCTTTTGCCCAAAGGTAGTGCGATGGATACTGTCGGTTTTGGGCAACCGGCTAATGGATGGCGGGGACCACCAAGCTTGATGGATTCCGCACCGTCGGATCTGTAGATCAGATCGACGGTGGAGATTTCTTGGATTTCGGACCGGTGGAAAACCTTAGAGAAATAATAAAAACCAAAGTTTTGATAAATAACTTAAAATTTTAATATTTCGTGGGCGGAAAACGTAAAAAATAGGGTTAGGCGTCCAATTGCGGGGCCATTGGGTGCATGGAGAATGATATGACCGGGGGGTTAAAAGGGAAGGGGCTTATCGCATATTGGAACTTCGGGCCCAGGCTTTTCAATCAACCCATTGTATTTTCTGCGATTGCGATTGCGCGATCGATCTTTTAATCTACCCATTTTATATTCAACACGTGGTCATGGTTTTTTAGTTTAAAGTTTGGATAAATGGGTTTTTAACATTAACAAAGGAAAGAAGAGATCGGCATGGATCATTCAATGGTTTTTAGCACGGAAGGCGGGCCCACAGGATATATATATATATATATATATATATATATATATATAAACAATATGATCGGGGTTTTTATAATACAAAGCTAATCGCATCGGAACTTTGGGAATATGGCACAAAGACTCGCGCTCTTGGGTTTGTACGATGCGATAAGCACCTCCAAATTTAGCGCTTGGTCCCAGGGTGTGGGCATATGATCAGAAGTGGTGAGAGACTTAGCCCAAAGGGGCTTAAGTCCAATATAAAAAAAATTTGTTTTTGAATGATTTTCAAAGGAAATGGAGGGTTTTGGTAAGGTTAAAGAGTGAGTCTTTAACTTTGTAACAATGATTTTCATGAAGGGAAGAAGAGGAATCATGAAAACAAAGGAGTTTTATGGAAAAAAAAGGGGGAGCAAATGAAGGTTAGTTTTGGAAGAGGGGGGAGAGGGAAAAAATGATGATTTTGCAGCAGTTTCTTCTCATGATTTCAAAAGGATTTCTAGGTATAAAATGGGAACAACAATGAAGATTTTGGACAGAGGCATAAGGTCTTCTAGAGTCCTCAAGAGCCAACAATTTTTAGCAATGAAATTTGTTCTTTGAAGGCTCAAAAATTCTTAGCCACCTTTTGCTATGAAAAATATTATAGGTGGCTAACAGTGGCTCCACTTGGGGATGGTGCCTTCTTGAAGGCATCAAGAACTTCAGACTTGCATTCTCTGGGAGGCTGACCTCTGCCTGATCCATTGGGCTGTCCTTCCTTTGCTGGGATGATTTTGCTCTGAAAAATTTTTAGCAGCCATGAAAACAATGGATCTTCATCAATACAACTTTCTACCTACCCAATCCTACTAATCTAACATTTTTTCCTTCATTAGAGTGCACTTGGATGAGCAAACTCTTTTACAACATTTTATTCTTTTGAAAGCAGTAAATCTAATCTAATTCTACTCCTTGTCTCTCCCTAAAATCAGATTTAACAGTTGAGTTCAGACGATTCTCTACCTAATCTACCATCTGTTGGGATTAAACTGTCCAACAGATTTTCATTCTCAAAATTTCAAAAAAATAAATTTAAAAACAGTCAAGTCAAGATTAAGATATTTGACTTGCTGTGATCTATGGCATAAAGATAAGCTACACATAGACATTTATTTCGCAAAAAAAAAAATAAAAAAAATGGAAGGCTTAAGATCTGAAAATTGAAAACATTTCCTTCCTCTTTTCTACAGCTCTGTTTTGATTCTTATTGAGCTGATTCTTCCTTTCTTTTTGGTTTAGATTTTGAGCTAATTAGAACTAGATCTTTTACATCCTTTGACTCAGAAAATAAAACAAATTTGAGTCATCTCTTTTGGAAACTTAGGTTCAGGTTTTGTTCATGTTTGAGCCTTTGATTTCTATCCTAATATAACTACTGATAAGCCAATATTAAACAGTTTGGCAAATCGAATTCCCTATCCTATCAACAGAAAATTTAAAGCTAATTAGTCAATATTAGGATGTTTGACTAACTAGAAGTGTGTTTTGTAGGAGTGGCATTTAAGCTTGCACACTTTCAGATTTGTTTCTTTTTTTTGGTATGGGGCTATACCTTTCTTGTTTTGACAATCTACCCTCTTTTCCTTCTTTTCATTGTTTTTTTATTTTTGTTTTTTACAACATTGAATGCAATGGTGGATGAAATATTTATAACGGATAAAAAAGAAGAAGAAGAAGAAGAAGATAAAAAGGTTTTTTAAAACATGACATGGATGAAGAGAAGAAATTTTTGAGCATCCTGCCATTGACAGGACCCCTAAAAAATTCTGCTCCATTCAACTCCTACAGGAAAAATGCATTGTTACCAGCAGTTGAATGAATAGAGTAAGGGCCAAGCGATAGGTTGTAAAATTTTCCATGCTTGCCCTTCTCTTCCCTCCTTGAGTCCCATTTTAAAACTTTTTCCCCAATATTGAAATTGCTGGCCTTTGTTCTTCTGTCAAAAAGCTTTTTAATGCTGTCCTGCTTCTGCAATGCTTTGTTATAAACTTCCTCCCTGGTTTGCTGAAGATGAATGGTCTGATTTATTCTTCTAATCATGTCATTATCTTCAGTCTGCAACTCTTGAAACAACTTGATCACTGGTACACCAAGGCTGTTTGGAAAAATTGCATAAGTACCATACAGAAGATGGAAAGGTGACATGCCAATGGATTTCTTCAAAGTCAATCTGTTAGCCCAAAGTGCATGGACCAGCTTTGTGTGCCAAGACTTCTTATTGTCCTCCAACAGTTTCTTGATTATGTTCATTAAGCTTTTGTTTGAGGATTCTGCAAGTCCATTACCTTGAGGGTAATAGGCTGTGGAATGCCCCAATGTTATCTGATATCTGTGACAGAATTCAACCATCTTATTTGATCCAAATGCTGCTGCATTATCAGTGATAATCTTGGTAGGAAAACCAAATCTGGAGAGAATATTAGTCTCCATAAATTTTATGATAATTGAATCATTGGCCTGCCTACAAGGTGTGGCTTCTATCCACTTAGTGAAGTAGTCTATGGCAGTGATAATCCATCTATGCTGGGCAGAAGATGGTGGATGTATTTCTCCTATAAAGTCAAGTCCCCATTGTTGAAAAGGGGCTTCAAAAACGATTGGATGCAGAGGTAGGGGTAGCAATTTTCTTTTGCCTTCAAAAATTTGACACTTATGACAGGCTATGATCATCTTGTGTACATCATGGAAAAGAGTAGGCCAATAGAAACCAGCCCTCAAAATTTTGTTAGCTATTGTCTTCCAGTACAAATGACCTCCACACTCACCTTCATGGAAGTGGTACTTAACCTTCTCTGCATCAAACTCAGGCAAACATTTAAGCAATATACCACTTGCATTTTTCCAATACAGACATTTATCTATAATGCAATAGTTTATAGCTTTCAATTTTAGGAACCTTGCCTTTGTTTTTGTCAAACCAGGAGCTGTATTCAAATTAAGAAGAACATAAAGAATATCAGCATACCAAGAGGAATTCATAAAATGGTTTTCAAAAATGGGTGTTGAGATTTCCTCTTGATCATCCAAAGCATTAATCATATGAATATCAAGAACTTCACAATTTGATTCAACCATTAATCTAGCTAGACCTTGGCCTTTGATGAGCTTAGTGGGTTTTATCTCTAAATCATATTCAAGGATAACAAAAATCCACTTACTTCTCTTACCATCTGGGTCCTGTGTTAGAACGTCTTTAACCACTGAATTTGGGACAAAGGCAATGATGTGTGAGTGAAGGATGTATACTCCGAAGTCTTTCAATGCTTTAACCAAAGAAAATGCTTGCTTCTCCATAATTTTGTACTTCAAAGGGGAATCCCTCAATGCCTTGCTAAAGAATGCAATAGGCTGCTCTTGTCCTTGTGGGTTTTTCTGTAAAAGGACAACAGCTATGGTATGTTCTGATGCAAAAGAGAAAATATAAAAATCTTTTGAAAAATCAGGACTTATCAGAATTGGTGTTTTGGTCAACGCTTGTTTCACTAGTTCAAAGGATTTCTTCGCTTCCAAGGTCCATTTTACCCCTTGCTCCTTTTTCAGCATGTTCGTGATATTCCTAAGGAGCTCAGCTAAATTAGGGATGAACCTTCTCAAAAAGTTGATCTTTCCAATGAAATATTGCAACTCCTTGATGTTTCAAGGATGACAGATTTGCAATATGGTCTCAATCCTCTTTGGATATATATTTATACCCTCTTCTGAAATAATGTGTCTTCTTAGGGTTTAAAGATATTCCAAACCTTCTGCACTTCTCGAAAACTTTTCTCAAATGTTCTAAGTGTTCTTCATCTATTTTTGAAAACACAGTGACATCATCAAGATAGATAATGATGAAAAAGCCTAGCTCTTCTGAGAATTCTATGTCCATGGCTCTTTGAAAGGTTGCTCCAGCATTCATTAGACCAAAGGGAATTTTCACATACATGAAAGTGCCCCATGGTGTAGTAAAGGTTGTCTTTAATTGATCAACAGGGTAAACCAGGATCTGATTGTACCCTGAATAGCCATCCAGCAAAGAAATTCTTCTAGACCCTACCACCATTTGTAAAATATGATCCATCTTGGGTAGAGGGTAGTTGTCTTTTAATGAAGCTTTTTTAAGTCTCTAAAGTCTATAAAAAGCCTGATTTCTCCAGTTTTCTTCCTAACAGACACCAGATTAGATACCCACTCAGAATATCTAATAGGGACAATAATGCCAGCATCGTACATTTTCATGATCTCCTTCTGAACCAAAGGTAACTGAACAGGGTTTATTCTGTGCAGTTTTTGTTTGAATGGTTTTTTATTTTCTTTAAGGGGAATTTTGTGCTGTATTATTTCAGTGTCATAGGATTTAAGATCTTCATAACTCCATGCAAAAAAATTAGAAAAATCTTTAAACAACTCAATGTATTTGAGTTTAATGTGAGCTGGTAAAGTCTTAAACAGTTTAATCATTTTCGGTTTTTCCTCACTGCCTATATTGCACTCCTCCAGTTCCGTCTCTATAGGTTCCAGTTTTGGTTTATTTTCCACATCATTAAAATTGAAAAAATCTTCTAAAGGAGCCAGACCTTTAGGCAAACTTTCATCTTTAGAGTGCAGAGTTTCTAACTCCTTTGATTTTGACTCTGCAATCATCTCTGTTTTGTTTCTAATTTTGCTAGATAACAGGTTTATATTAGTAGGTTTAGGAGATGGTCCTTCTTCATCAAGGAAATTTTCTTCACTGCAGTGTGTATCATAATATGAGTCTGAACTGTGTAGTTCAAATTCATTTCTAAATTGCATGAAGTCTTCTATTTGTTTGTCATTGTCAAACACCTGCCAATAATTTTCATTATCAGGTACAGCTGGTCTAAATTTTATCTCAGTTGTGCAGTGTTTGGTGCTATATGGCATTAAACATGTCCTAGCTGTAAAGGCTAAATTGTGGGCCGCAATATTTCTTTTTCTTGGGACAAAAAATAGTTTGGACTCCTCGAATGCTTTCAAAAGGTCCATGGCATCGTTTCGGTAGGCTCTAAGTCTGGGATGATTTGCGTTATATTCCCCATTGACTTGCCTAATGACTAACTCTGAATCCCCATACACATTGATTCTTCTGGCTCCTAATTTTTTCAATAGGTGTAAGCCTAAGAGAAGGGATTCATATTCTGCTATGTTATTGGAACACTGAAAGTTTAATTTGCAGGAAATGCTTTCTATGTGGTTGTTTTCAGTGTTAGTTATCCAAACACCCGCACCAGCATTGTTCTTAGTGCAGGATCCATCAAAATACATACTCCATAAAGGACATTTCTTAGTTTCATCCTGGTTACTATCCTCTTCAACTAACGTGCTCAAAGGTTGTTGTGGAAACTCCGCACTTAGTTGTATTTGTTTTGATTCCCCAAGACCTTCAGTTGTTTGAGGATTGTTTTCTTGATTTTGAATGTTTAAGAATAAAGGACATCTGTCTTGTAGCTCAAGAACTTCGTTTAGTTTGCTAGATTTTACAGGTTCAGCAAACTATTTAGACACACCTACATTGTGTTCCTCTTCCTCCCTGTTGGCCATTAATCCTGATAAAGTGACTTGTTCACCAAGTGTTTCATCATTAAACATAATAAAAGAATAAAGGCCTGTATTTACAGAATACAGGGGAGAGTTTTGTGGTTTGTCTTGACTTGTAACTATGAACTTCATATGGGACTCCCTGTAAAGTCTTCTAGTTTGATTAAAAACAGGGATAGTCGCATAGGTCATGTCCATTTGCATAGTCCCTTATAACTTAGCCCCCCAAGATCTTGATAATAAAATTCCATACTTTGGGGGCACATCAGCCACAACAATATCCATGACTAAACATTTGGCTGGAATTTGGGCTAAGTTAACACAGAGGTATTTGATTAATCCTAAACATCTTACACTGCTGGAATCAAAGGAGTAAAGGTCTTTGTAAGGTCTGGTGATTTCTAAACCCAGGCTCTCCATTACAGCTTTTGGCATTAAATTATGAGAAGCCCCAGAAACATGCATAGCATTGTGAAATTTTTTTTCATGAACATTTAAACTCACATAAAAGGGAGGAACAGGTCCCTCTTGATATCTACATTCAATATTAAAACAAAAATCAACTCTGTTTGGTCATCTCTAAGATTGACTGTGTCCTCATTTTCTTCTATTTTCAAAGCCTTCAAAATTTGGGTTCTATATACATGTTGGGCAACTAAATTTTTGAGGGGAACATAGATTTTGATTTTTTAAATTTCGTGCTCCAGGCTGAAAGGAACTTGAACTTTTAAAGTGTGGTTTCATCTTTATCAGCTGTTAGTTTATCAGCAATATCAGCTCGCTAATTTGTTGTATTTACACTTGACAAAATTGTTTTTTCAGGAGTACTAGTTGAAGTGTTAGTACTACTAATTTTTGCACTCTGATTTTCATTGTTTTGAGTGCTTTTACCTTTTCCTTTATCATAATTTACAACCACTATTTTGTCCTTTTGTTTAATCTTTTTAGGCTTGGTTGTAGTGCTATTTTGTGAAGATTGGTCAGAGGTTTTGTTGCTGGGGGGTTTTTGACTAGTTTTACTTCTAAGGTCATATTCTCTTTGAGGCTCTATGATGACATTTTCCATGTCTTGATAACAATTTTCATCATCATCTCTTTTGTCATCATAAGGTGTGTATAGACCTTGTTTTCTATCACAATGAATGTCAAATTCATCATTGTCTACCCCTAGCATGTTGATATCTTCTTCCTTTACTATTTCATATATTTCCTCCACCTCACTTACATATTTTTGATGAAAGGGAGGAATGATCTGCTGATCATCTTCCCTAGGTCTATTTGGAGTTTGGTTCCTTCTAACATTCTGATTCTAGTTCTGATTTCTATTTTGAGGAGTAGCTTGGTTCTGATTTTCTTGTGCTCTCTTAATTATGCTCATCTCTTCCATCATTCTCTCCATCTTTGAGTTGGAAGTAGAAGGCGTGGATTCCTCTCTAAAGGACACTTTCTTTTCAGTTTTCATTCTGGCTCTCTTCTCCATTAAGTTGACTTCCACAGAAAGAGCACCTCTTTGCATATCTTCAAGAGTTGAAAAGTCTCTCTCTCTTAGCTGATAGGCCATCTCGGGGTAAAACCCTTCAGAAAAATTGTTTAAAGCTGAGCCCTGTGGAGGTTTTAGTTATGGGGAAAGTGCATTATACACACTATTGAATCTAGTGCAATAAGCTTGCACACTTTCCCCAGTGTTTCTATGGAGGTTTTTATAATCAGAAAGGACTTGGAGAGGATTTTTCTTCACTTCACATTTGTTTAAGAATGTTTGATGGAAGGCTTGGAGATCATTTATAGTACGGGGGGCTAAACCCTTGAACCATTTTCTTACTTCTCCCCCTAAGCTCTGAGCAAATAACCTAAGCTTGACATAATCATCATCAATCTAATTTATGTCAAAATAGTCATTCATTTTATCCACATGTTGTGATGCATCTGTAGCATTGTTGGCATCATATAATGGAATTTTGGACTGATAGTCCTGTGGAAGATTGACTAATGGTACAGGAAGGACTAGGGGAGCATACCATGCAGCCATGGCAGGAGGTGGAGGTGGAATTACAAGAGGGATAGTGGGCTAAATTGGGGTGGTTTGAATAGTGGATGTAGGGTGAGAAAAAGTGGATGGACCAGGAATAGACTGCTGAGCTGATCTTGGATGAGAGACACCTAAGTTGTGAAGGAAATGTAAATCAGGAGGTGTGGTTTCTCTACTACCAAGAGGTTCAATGGTTTCAGGAGATGATAGTGAAGACTCAGAATCTAACTAATCTAAATCACCAAGAGACCTAGTTCTAAAAGGATTTACTAAGTCAACTTGAGATTGTTGTAGAGATGAAATATTTTTAGGAACTGAACTAGCTCTCAAGGGTGACCTGAAAATAGTTGACAATTTAATCTTAGGAGACTTCTTAAGGATACCTTCTGGGTTATCAAATACTTCAGGTGGGTCTGGGTCAGGATGGGCTCTAGTGTGAATCTTTCTGGGAGCCACTATGCTGATTTATTAGACCTAACTAAACAAGAAAAGTTCAACCAGGTATGACAGTCTTTGAGAGGTTAACTAATCTGTTTACACAAATCTTAATCCTAGAGTCCTCTAACTAAGTTTGAATGATGTTATAATGATAAGGGTTCTTCCTAGTGGAGTCTTAAGGTTTGTTCAGGATTGTGGAGTCGCCAAGTGGTAGTTTTTAGCTCTTTTCAGAGGTAAAATTTTTTATGGTCCACCACCATGTTTGTGAAATATCCCTTTTCAAGGATATCTCGGAACACAAAAAACTCTAAACAGAGATTGACTGGGAGGGTATTTACCAAATATTTCACCTCTGAAAGAGGATGAGATTCGGAAGCTACCTGGCCCTTTCCAGACTTTGTCTAAGAGTATATGGTAAAACACAACAGAAGGTAAGTGAAATGTAAGAGTAAGTGTTTTACTACCAATCTGAAATATTTTTTAGTTTTTTCTGAGTTATTTTCTAGTTGCGTGGTTTCTAAGAATATCCAAACTCTGTTTCAAAACTTATCTACGGTTATGAGACAAAGATAGTCTATTCTTATGGCTAAGCCAACTGATTTTTCAAGGTTAGATAAAGTCTTAGGAGAATCCTAGGGTTTACCTAGTTTTTCACTGATTCAGACAAGTTTCATCATAAATACCATTGCTTGGTAGTGCTTGAAAAGGCTGCTTTTTACTCACAAAGTTTTATAAAGATGAAAAATGATTCTGGGTTCAGTCCCCAGCGGAGTCACTAGAAATGTTAGGAATCTGTAATTAGCAAGATTGGAAAATTCCAATCACAGAAACAACATTATTTCAACAACTTTGGGATTCTAGGATCTAGCCATCCTGAATCCAGAGAGGGATCTCTCCAATATGTCCAAAGATGAATTTGTCCTTGAAATTTTGGGTTATGATATTAGGCTAGTTATGAAGGCCAAGGGTTTTGTTTTGTTTTTGGATGGTTGAGCATGAAAATTACTTGAGGGGAAAGTTCTAAATGCAAAACAATTTCAAAAGTGAAAATTTGCAAGTGAATAGAACATGTTAGGCTAAAAAGATAGATATAACATTGGTTTTTAGTCCATTGGGATATGGAGTCATATCTGGGCTTTAATTGAGAAACAAAATCAAGAGTGATCCAAAGGGAAAGTCATCTATATCATAAGATTATTGAGATTTAGAGTGATGGAATGGAGACAATAAAGTGTTGGAGGGGTGGAAACTGATAATAATTTCACAAAGGATTTATAGTCAGTCCAAACAAGAAAAGCCTCTTAAGTAATTGTTTAAAACCAACCAAGTGCACACTATTGATTTTCTTTGTAAGTTTATTGAATAGTTTAATTGACAAACAATCCAGTAATCTATAATTACTTTAAAGTATAAAGTTACAAGAAAGTAACGTACTGGGAGAAAGTAAAGAAAACTACCTACCAACAACATTTAGGGAAATTTATGGAATCGTTTTTTGAGAAAATTAGTAGACCAAAGACCATACATTTTCCATAGTCATCTTTAATAAGCAAATAAGGAAAATAACTTTCAAGAACACGGTTTAAAGCAAACAGTAGGACGAGGGAACTCCAGCATTCCTAACTGCTTAAACTGTATTAAATCATTCTTAAATGAACAAGCTAGAGGAAAACATTGAGATAAAGCTTTCAGTTAGAGAAGGTTACTGATATATAGTAGGTCCTAACTCTATAAATGTTGTCCTTTATCAGAGAATATTGAAACAATATGACATACATGGAAGGAAAACAATAAAAAAGAAAGAAGCACTTCACCAGTGATATAGACCAGGATCCCAAGAAACAACTTGTTATTAATGTCAAACCAGTTACAGTCTTCAAGTCCAATGTTTCAGCTCAACAATCATCTTCACTTTTCAGCCTATCTAATCTATCACAAGTAGGGCTCCAAGGGCCAATGAACACTATTTACAATTAGAAGTTTTTGCTCAAATATATTTCCAAGTTGTGCAACCAACCCCTCACTCATCTTCTGCAGAAGTATATATAGAAGAATGAGGAGGTGAGATCTGATAAAAGATCTCAATTACAATTAATACAAAATTAATGACTTCTTGGCCTTTGAGGGGCTCAATGAAGAAATTTACATCGGTGTACTCTGTATTAAATGTTTTTACATAAAGATTAAGCTTGGTGGGAGCTTTTGTTGACCTTTGAGGCTCTGTGTAATGTTGAAGTAACTTCGCTAATATTTTGTCATTAAGTTTCCTTGCAGAAGTAAATTTTCGGCTGTGCTGAGGCAAAAATCTTCATTCGATCAATAACTTTGGCCTCTGATTGAGTACTTTGAGGAACAAGTGGCACTATGGTATGGTAGCTGAGGAATCAATTTGCCCCAGATTGTGGCAGTGGAGGCATTCCTGCTTGACAAAACACTTTAGGTTTTCTGTAAACTGTGTTTTAAATCGGGGATTAGGCTTTTGATAATCATTCTTAGCCGTAATCCCCGTAAGCTTGTCTTTAATCTACTACTCTGATACATTCTGGTCTTCGACACTGATACTCTTTGATCGTGCCCCTTTCATGGTGTTTTTGTTGGTGTGCAGGGTTGTGCGGGGTTCATAAGGTGTCAATGGTTCATGAATCATTGATAAACGTGAATTTTAAACCCTGTCAGTGATCTCCTCTAGTGAATCGAAGGAGGGAGGTTCGTCACCCTCAACCTTCATAATTTCTTCAGTGTAGCGGAAAAATACATTGAAACCCTGCAAAATACGAAAAAATATTATAAAACCTGCATATATAGGTTAAATCGTACTTCGGGAGGCATGTGAATAGTGGGGCCGGATGGCAGCCATCCACGGCCAGATTAATTGGAGAGACCGTAGAATAAGTGGAAGGAGATTAAATCGAGCTGTCGATCGTGGCAAAGATTGAAATGGGATAAAGGACAACAGAGAAATAAAGAGTGAATATGGACCATTGACTGCAAATTAGATCACGAGACACCACGTACTAACAGCTCATTTAAACATTTATATTTTATGAGTTACAACTGTTGAATGAGGTTCTCATCTAACGGTTGTGGCCGAATATCATGGGGTATCTCGTCTGTGTTAATGCATGATGAATGACAAATGGTGAAGAGAACCAAAGACACATGGCGGCAGCAGGGGACTGCTATCGGGAAAGAATCTTTCCCAAAGGTGATGATACCGCTGCTTTGGGCAACTTAATGGATGGCGATTCACGGGTTGATGGATTCTTAATCGCTTTCAATCAGATCAAATTCCATTTTAGTATCACACACCGGATTCTTGATCGCGAAATTTTAAAGAAATAATAAAAACCAAAGCTTTGATAAATAACTTAAAATTTTAATATTTCGTGGGCGGAAAACGTAAAAAATAGGGTTAGGCACCCGATTGCGGGGCCATTGGGTGCATGGAGAATGATATGACCAGGGGGTTAAAAGGGAAGGGGCTTATCGCATATCAAAACTTCGGGCCCGAGATTTTGAATCAACCTGTTGTATTTTCTGCGATTGCAATTGCGCGATCGGTCTTTCAATCTACCCATTTTATATTCAACACATGGTCATGGTTTTTTAGTTTAAACTTTGGATAAATGGGTTTTTAACATTTACAAAGGAAATAAGAGATCAACATGGATCATTCAATTGTTTTTAGCATGGATGGCGGGCCCAATATATATATATATATATATATATATATATATATATATATATATATATGATTGGGGTTTTTATAATACAAAGCTAATCACATCGGAACTTTGGGAATATGGCACAAATACTCACGCTCTTAGGTTTGTGCGATGCGATAAGTGCCTCCAGAGTTAGCGCTTGGTCCCAGGGTGTGGGCATATGATCAGAAGTGGTTAGAGACTTAGCCCAAGGGGGCTTAAGTCCAATATAACAAAAATGTGTTTTTGAATGATTTTAAAAGGAAATGGAGGGTTTCGGTAAGGTTAAAGAGTGAGTCTTTAACTTTGTAATAGTGATTTTCATGAAGGGAAGAAGAGGAATCATGAAAAAAAAGGAGTTTTATGGAAAAAAAAGTGGGAGCAAATGAAGGCTAGTTTTGGAAGAGGGGGGAGAGGGAAAAAAAGATGATTTTGCAGCATTTTCTTCTTATGATTTTAGCAGGATTTCTAAGTATAAAATGGGAACAACAATGAATATTTTGGACAGAGGGATAAGGTCTTCTAGAGTCTTCAAGATCGAACAATTTTTAGCAATGAAATTTGTTCTTTGAAGGCTCAAAAAGTCTTAGCCACCTTTTTCTATGACAAATATTATAGGTGGCTAAGAGGTCCTAGGATTCCAAAGTGGTTCTGATGTGGCCCCCTGTAGTGTTTATTCTTGCCATTCTTGTAAATCAAAAGGAGCCAATAGTAGGAACATTATAGTTAACCCTCATGCATGCCACTCAACCAAACCAATGGAAGCATAGAGTGGCAAAACCAATATTGGCCACGGGGGCAGAACCTTGAATGAGGAATCTATGTTGATGCTGAAAATATTCCTTTGGGGTCCAGAAGTTCTAGTGTTAGATCGGGACAAGTTTATAGTCAGTTTTACATGATTTATCATCAGGAATCCAACCATACAATCTTCTTCTCTAGCTAGGTCTCCATTTTTACGATATCAACATAAGTGGAGGTAGAAGGTATCATTTTTGTAAAGTTCCTTGTAATTTTTTTTTCTGCCATTTAATGAAAGTGGTCTGCCTACATCTAGCAAGGCTCAAAGACGTAG
Organism: Pinus albicaulis; assembly: GCA_034641835.2. Lineage (NCBI taxonomy): Eukaryota > Viridiplantae > Streptophyta > Pinopsida > Pinales > Pinaceae > Pinus > Pinus albicaulis. The sequence continues at coordinate 1,389,988,078 of CM076581.1, forward strand.
CACACACTAGGTGAAACCCATAATCAAATCAGCTTGTGTCTTTTATATCCTATTTTTCTTATGACTTACTCTTATTTTCATGTGTTTAAGTTACTTGGTTATATACACTCTTTTATATGAAATTTTGTATGCATCCATGAATTAAAAGATATGGATCATCACAAATTCAAAATATATTGTGTGAATTCTCTATCCATGTTATTATTCATCAGTGCTACAATGAATCATGTTGGTTGCAATTCTGATACACCACTATTAAGAGTGTGGATAGTCACTAATGTAAATGAGGTAATAATTCTATATCCTAGGGAAGGGAAAACTATTGAAACCTACAATGATAAAATAATTAGATGTTCATTATGAGGAAAAACCATCTAAATGGATAATGGAATCTAGGGGAGTCCTAAAATAGATAATCATGTTTCTACAAGAACCTCCTGTACAGATGAAGAAAAACCTATGAGTAGATCATACTATCAAAATAGTGATGTTTCACGAATGTTTAGAGAATTGTGGAGTAAGTTTTATGGTAGTTTTAGAGGCACACCAAAACTCAAGAGACAACACTAAAAATGAAAGTGATCAAGAATCTATATATTTATATAGAAAGAGAGATAAATAGTACCAAAAAACAAATACTTATTATAAATTATTAAATCCCAAATAAACATAATGCAACAAGAAATTATATATTTTGAAATTGAAACAGGTGAATTATTGTTTTTCTAAGGGATCGCTTGTCCAAGGTCTGAGACAATTGGAAATAATAAATTGAATGGACCTAGCCATAAAATGTACCAATTGAAGAAAAAATTGCGATAAATAAAAGGGAGGCAATTAAGCATATATGGAATTCCAAAAATGCTTTCTCCTTTTCTAGGTAAATGGGTTTCGTAGGCCAATTGTTACTCTAGAAACCCTAGAAATGACATTGTAAATTGGGAACACATGCTTGAAATCTCAAATCCAAGCGTGCAAGTACAATGAGTAAATTGGTATTATTATATATCATTATATACTCTTTAAAGAATATAATTTTTTCTTACCATAAGATACTCTTTAGAGGATATCATTTTTTCTTTCTTTGGTTTAAAAGAGACATTTTGTGAGACAACATAATCTTACCAAGTTAAAATTAGGAGGCATTTATTCGATCTTCTAGATTTTTTTTTTATCAATAAAGAAATCCTATTATTGTACCCTCTTTAGTTGTTTGTGAAGTAGTACAAGAAGCAACATTTCCCAAATAAAATAGTTTTCGTAAGAAGTAAGGAAAGGGGCTTGAAAAAAATTTCTATGGTGGAAGCATTGAACTAATTACCCTTATGTAAACTGATTGATCTGGTCAATATGAAACCCTATCAAACCTTGATGTCTTTTGTAAACCTAATAAATTTCTACTTTTGAAACCCCTATATTTAACAACTAATAAATCTTACAGTTCAAAATTCAACAAACAAGGGCATTCTTATGCTTACCTCATCACTCTTCTAGAAAGGTGATTTCTTGATTAGTATTCTTCTTAACCTTAGTGTGATACTACCAAAAAGACCAGAACTACAAACTATGAGACATGTTAATGAATATAGCAATATTATAGAAAAAATATTCAAGCCAAAAAATCAAATTTTAACCTTCAGACATGAATTATTGAAAAGAAACATTGTTAATGTCAACATCTATAAACAAAAAATATTACTATTAAGATACTAAAATTTTGCATACCATAGTTGGGAATATTTAAGATAGAATGATTATGTACCTTATTTGAAGTGAATACCATCTACACCTCTATCCAAAAAAACACAACAAATTTAAACAAAAAATCGGCAGGTAAAGATATCATGTAGATGATAAATATATTCGACGAGTTGAGCATTTAAGGGTTGAATTCCATCTCAAATTTCATTTTCGCCTCATTCTTACTTTGAATCCTGAGGTATTATTTTAATTTTTGTTGTGTGTTATACATGTGTCTAGAAAAATCAAGCATGAGACCATCACGGGTCATTTTAGCGTAACTGCATTGATTAACTAGAATTCATCAACCCATGATCAACATAAGAAAAAATGTTCATTTATCCTCCAATAAGGAACAACATGAAATCCTTCCATTGAATCCAAAATTGCTTCTATAATGCTCAATAATTTATGAAAAAATCAATCTAATGAGCTCTTTCACATTAAAATTGTTCAAGCATAAAAGAATCCCAACAAACATACCTTTGATGAACTAATACTTAAAGTGCAAGTTTAGGTAACATTCACACTTCAACCATAATATTTAATTCACAATCATAATTCTAGATCAACTTAAACATAACATACATGTACATTGTCTAAAATTTCTTCACATTCTCTTGCAAGAAATACTTGGACTTATCTCTCAACATAACAATAAGCGCTATCATTTTCTCTCAAAATACCATCTTCCTATCTTCATTTATAGGTATAAGTAGGAAATATTCCGGGTATCTGAGTCATGTCTCAACTTTAGGATGAAAACATCAAGGATAATTTTGATAATATTTAAACTTTATCGCAAATGCACATCAAATAACACCTAATATTGTCATATAAATCTTGGAAAAATTCAAAATCTACAAGTTTGTAGAGCCGAAGAGAACTATCATAATTGAAAATTATAGTGATAGCAAAAGGGCCTTGCATGACTCGGAACACTGTAAAGACATACACCATTTCCTTTGGTTATATTTTTCATGCACTTAAGGCCAAATTTATTTGGTTTCATACCATGTTTGAAAGTAATCAAGACCTGATAATATTGTTTCCCTAATGCTCTCACCACTTCCCTCTCAATAATTTTGATTTCCTTCAATACAACCAACTTATTTAATAAGTTTAAAATTTACATATTATACTTCAAAAATTTGAATTAAAAATAAAATGTAAATTTCTATATTCAGCTCCATGATAAAATGCAAGAAATATCCCACCATCAACTGAGTATTTAGGCCAATGATTAACAATGAATTCATACTCATTCAAATTTTCTTTGATGCACTCATACATTTCCTTAACAAATTGTGAGGTATAGTTTTGTGTGGTTTTTTCTGTCTATCGAATGAAATTGTGTGCAAACAAAGTGTTGCTATTCAATATCATGCCTTTCAGGGTGCCTTTAAGTCCAACAATTATTTTACTAAAATGGGACTTGAAGGTATTTTGATCACTTATAGAAAGCCTTGGTTGTGGGGAAAGCTCTAAGGTAACCTATAACCAATCTTTTGAATCAAAATATAACTCGTTGAATTCAAAGGGGGATCCCTTCTATAACTGAGTCATATATGATTAGTTATGTAAACTATATCTGATTGGATCATATGAATTGTTTTGGAAAGGGTAGGAAAAACCATTGGGCATGGAGTATTTTTTACAAAAAATACTTGTTAGAGCCTATATAAACAAACTACAGAGGCAATGTAGCAACAAATATCTTAGACAAATCCTCATTCAGTTATGATAGAAGCATAGAGAAATAAATATCACAAACAAAGCAAATGGTGAATTCTTTGAATGATATTCAAATATAAAACATATAGGCAATTTGGAAATTCTAAATTTGAGTTGATAAAAAAAATTAAAATTCAATCACTCAATTCCAAACATAGACGACTTATGAATTAGATTGTGGAATAGAAGAAATAATAGGCACTAGAAAGAAAAACTACCAAACCTGTTACAGAAGAATATCTATAACTTTCGGCAAGTAACACTCATCACAACAATTTATATTAATGTCAAAATTCTACACACTTTACCATGTTCTACAAGAAATTTCCAACCTTTTTTCATTCTATATAACTTGCCATTATAGAAAAGACTACAACTTACAATAGGTTTCTAGCATATTATTATTTACAAATTCTAAAATTAGATGAGAAATTTTCTAATTAAAAAGTGAACACATACATCTTTCCATAATAAAACAAAAGAAATAATATTTTGTATCTAAAAATAACATTGTTTCTCAAGTCATGGTTGAGGCTAAGGATCCCTTAATGCAATTTTACATGGGGTCTCTCCAACTGAAAGTATATTTAGGTGTTCTTATAAAAACATAAAAGATTGATTATGGTGAATTCCTAAACAATACGCTCCAAAGATCAATTTGAATCTATGAAACTGTGATAGTTGTGAAAAACATGAGAGAAATATTTTCTAATGGGTTTTTTCCCAACAAACATCTCTTATTGTTTTCAAAAATTCATCCCGAGTTTTTCGGAAAATGATTTTCGAAACAATGAATAAAACATAATTGCAAAATCCTAAAAAATAGGGTTCAAAGATCCCATCCAATATTTCAAACCATGAAACCCATGTAAAAAATGAGAGAGGTTTGTGTTAATGGGTCCATTTTAGACAAAATCCTCTTTCATATTTGGAAAATTCATTTCCATATGTTTGAAATCCTTTCCCTAATATAATTCTTTTTACAAGGAAAAAAACATAGTAAAATGTTTATTACAAATCAAAGCTCACACTCCCCTTTAAAATTTACACTCCTGTTGTTAGTGCTTTAAAAATTATTGACTAAAATTGCGATAACATGTATCAACTAATGACATTAAAGAATATACAATCAATGAAACATATATAATGGATCCCAAATTGATCATACCCTCATTTATAAGGGAACAACTAGATTGTCTTGCAACTTGCGTTACCAAACTTGCACAAATAAAGCAGATGAAGGAATTTTTTTTTATCCAAAGAACAATTTATAGATGAAACATATCGCTCGAGTGCACACCTCCTTTTATTGGACTATAAATTTATGCATATAAGAAAATCTTATTAGATTATCATTTCATGCTTGTAAAACATAATATTTTTCATGATAGAAACAATGAAAAATTGTCAAACATGAGAAACTATTATGTATCTTGGAACTGATTTATGAGACACGTCATTAATTTTAAAAGCCAACAATCTATACATTGGTATAAACTCGTACATACCTACATTTAGAGAAGACTTTGTGTCCTAATATTGAAATTGGGGGATATACACTCCAGAAGTAGCACATTGATTATTTAATTGTATATCCTCCAAATCATCCACCTCTGCGTCCATCATATATGCATATGAAGAAAGCTTATCTAAGTTGATGAAACATATTCTTACAAAGCTTTCAATAATAGGAAAATACTTAAAGCGTAGGGGTTTAAGTAGTAAGGATTCTTTTATTTAAAAATTTTGATGAAGCATTGCCATCTAAAGTGTCTTCCAATTGAAAACACTAGTAGACAAACTTGAAATAAACCCTAGTAGATAGATCCATGATATAAATAAACCCTTACTAGACATCCATGTCAAGAATAAAAATTTCGATTCAACACTTGGAGGCCAGATTAATGTTTCTACACAAAATCCCAGCATTGACCTTATCGTATTTCTTCATTTAGTCCCGCAAAATCGAATTCAGGGCATCTTTCTTAACCTCACATTTTCATTCACCCCAAGGCACTTTAAATAATTGTCGTATATGTCCTCAAGGTGAAAAAAAATTTCCTCATCATAAAGAATCTTATGCCTATGCCATTTCCATACACAGTAGCCAGATTTATCTTCTCCATAGTGGAAACACAAGTGTGACGTCCCCCAAACTCAACTACATTGCAGGAATTGGGCTCCAATTCATCCCCTTTGTCAGTTAAAAGCATGGAAACAATATTTTGTTTGAGCTTTGTGGTATCCTTGGTGATCTTCGAAAACTTTCACTCATTTTCGACTACTTTATCTTAGATATCATCCATGAGATCATGAATGTTTAAATATGGTTATCAAATCCCCAATATCTCCATCATGTTGCTCAACCTGGATACATCGAGGGCAGATCTGCAATATTTCAATCATGCTACTCAACATAGATACATATTGAGGAGATTTAGGGCTCAATTTCCACATATATCGTCCTCTACATGAAAAATTCACACAAAAATAAAAGCCGCGAAGTGAATATAGGTTTACTTACAGACACAAGACCATTTTACTTTAAAATAATTTAAAATATGAAAATACAATAATTGAATAGGAACAAAATGTTAATAGTAAATCATAATTTTAAGAAAAATTTATTATTTCGTATTCAAAAAAATGTCTTAGATATTATCTTCATGTAGTAGTGAAATTTGTGTTCCCATGGGAAAGTGACTCTTACACTAGAGGATGTAGACTAGATCATGGGTATCCTTATAGATGGTGACATAATAGAGGCTGAGGAGTTTTACGAAGAACAATAGATTTCATGTTAATTGGAGGTCATCTATTGGATTTATCCACCCACATAAAAACATTTATTTTCTCATTTTATAGATTTCCTTGAAACCTTATGGTGACTAGGTCAAGACTTAATGAAGCCACTAGTAGAATATCATCTCTATGGAATTTTTGAAGTCTGATATTATATAAGGTAAAGTCAAAGAATGTTATGTGACGATTTCCAAGCCTTTTAAGGGTGAATTTCAAGCCTTTTCTGTGATAATACCTGAGCCCAATTAGAGTTGAAATGAGAGTCTATTATGTGGCGAAGACCATTTTTTTGGAATAGTAAATAAGCCCTAGATTTTTCCCTAGTACAAATCGAATTCAAGACTTTGATCGAGTTCATTGAGGACACCTGGAAGAAAATTTGTGTATGTATAGATATTTTCATTGTAATGTGTCTAGGTAAATGGAACAATCTTCTACTTTGTAGAAGTCCTTTTTCCCAATCGAGTTGGACTCATTCGTACTGTAGAAGTTCCAAACTTTAGTGATACCATATTTGACTAGTATTCTCTAAAAATTATTGATGCCTGTATTATGAATTATTGATCCCTCGACCTCTTCACCTATTATTATATAAATTTACACATTTATCGACCTCACCATTATTGAAAGTGAAACTTTACATCGCTCTTTTTCATCTTTTTTCATGCAAATTTCACTAGATTTGAAGGGAGGTGTCATTAAAAGGATGAAAAGGACTATGCAAGGAATTATTGATGTTTATAATACCTAATTATGTTCATAAAATTATATTTTCAATGAAATTTTATTCGATATTGCTTCATATGGGTTCATATGATAACCCTCATTCTAGCTAAGGGAATTGTATGGACTTGATCCATAAAAAAAATTGAAACATAATTGTACCATTTGAGAAGAATCCTTTACCACTTTAAGGCTCATCAAAGTTAAGATAATTATATGGATTAAAAATAAATTTAAATGTAACTATCCCATTTGATAACAAGCCTTGATCACTCTTCCTTATAACTGCTTCTCATATAGGTGTAATTCCAGCTAAGGGAACTCCTAGCTTGTTGAAACTTGTGCTGCTTCCTAGCGTGTTGAAACTTGAATTGATTCCACATAAATTATTAGTATTTGTTCAATTTTAGATAATTTTTACTCAATAATCCTCCTTATCAAATTACTTCATCTATCCAGGTTGCATGTTGGCTAATGAAAAATGTAACCCGTGCAATTCCAGATTTTACATGTGTCCCATTTCCAAATATTATGAAGTCAATTAGAGATAACAAGGAAATTAACATGGAAATTTTTAGAAGTTGGAATATGACCAAGGATATATTGTGTATGCCTTAACACCAGGACCTCAGTCTGTTCACTGAGAAATATTTGGATTCAATATGGATGACGACTAGCTTGAAATTTGGCACATAAGCATTGTTTTGAATGGTCACTTCAAATTCAGAAGATTTGTGGAAGAATTATTGTGGAGTCATATTGTATCAATATTTGCATCCAGATCTTGCTATAGTTCAAATTCATTTCCTTATGCTTCTTACTTATTTCAATTCTCTAAAAGAACGGAAAAAATTTATGAGATTGTCAATTTTGGTCAATTGCAATAAAATTCTAATAAACAATACAAAACACTTGGCTCTATGATCCGCTCATCTCTTAGATGATTCACAATGGTATAGTTTATTGTAAACTTAATTTAATGACCATGGCCATCATATTGATTCCATTAAAATTATGGACATTGGATTACAAAGTAAGGTTATGTCCTACTTTGTGGACGTGTTATGATACTATGAAATTGTATCATAAGAATATCCCAAATTCTCTAATTGGAGTGTGCAAGATACTCGGCATAGTTGGATAGAAAGATGATTGTCAAAATGGAAAAATAGAAGTGACTTTAAATATTATATTCTAGGATAAATGAATCTTAAGTGGTTAAATATTTTTTTCATTATTCTTAATTAAATAATGTTTTGTCTAGTTTCATGAAAGAGTATAATGATGGTTAAATATTATCTTCATTATTCTTAATTAAATGATGCCTTTTCAAGTTGCAAGGAAGAATACAATGAATTAAATGGATGCAAGGTGGCTTGGTACTTCAAAGAATATATTCTAATATAATTTGCATTTCTTTTTGTTGGTTATCTTTGATGGAATGGGGGATTTCTAAGATACATTTAGATGATCCTAAAAAGGTAAAAGGAATTTGTAGTATCATTTGGCTTATACCTATTTCTTCCTGTAGAGAAGAAAGTATAAATCTACATTCAAATGAGGACTCCACCAAGCTACAATTTGGATAGAAGAAGAAATACTTCTGAAGCTACAAGGAACCTCTACCCGCGCACAAAAATTTTCATACAATTATCATTATGATGAAGGTACCCTTCCATCAAGTCTTTTATGAGATGCTAGATTTGGAAATCTAAACTATGAAAACCTTCATTACAGGAGATTTCAGACTAAAAGTGGCCTCCTAAGGAAAAACAATAATATAATAGGAAAATAATAAAATAAGAGTTATGAATGTTTGATGGGAAAGAAGATTTTTTTTTTTAATTCTACTTTTGGCATATCTCCTTGTAGGTTTACTTAAATTTAAATTGGAGACACTCATTGGATAAAAAATTAAATTCGACATCTAAAAATTACTCGCTATGGATATTTCTGAGAAGACTCAAATTGATAAAAATTACAGATACTTTAAAAAAGTGTATTGAACACGCTTTTTTAATGTATATGCAATTTTTATCAATGTGGGTCTTCTCATAAGTAAGAATAATGGGTAGTCGTTGGATGTGGAATTTAATTATGCATTTGATAAGTGTATAAACTTGAAATTTGAGTAAACTTACATGGATCTCATCGAAAAATACAATTACAAAACGTGTTTTTATTTTCCCCGCAAAAATATTTACATGTATCACTTTTTTGAATTTAAAGGATTTTGATTGTTTTACGTATTATGTACGTGAAAATTTCATTGGAACTTTTAGGGTGAAATTTCCTCTAATCCATTTCTAAAGAAAAATGGTGTTATTAGTTTTGTAACTATTCCTAGGAAACTTAAACAATGTGATGGTTGTATCTTAGGAAATCACAATAAACAATCATTTCATGATTCTCATTTCATAGAACATATAAAGCTTGTACTCATTCATTCTTATTTGTGTGGCCCTATGTTTGTTCTTTCTCCAAATGGATATAAATATATGATGGCATTTATTGATGACTACACCAGAATGTGTTGGGTTTATTTATAGAAGAAAAAATATGAATGATTTGAAACATTTAAGAATTTTTATGCATTGCTTGAAAATGATGAACAATATCATATCGACTCTATTCATACTAATAATGGAAAATAATATAATTCAAATAAATTTTAAAAATATCTTCGCGGGCATGGGATTAAACATCAAATAACTATGCCTTATAATCCCCAACAAAATGGACTAGTTTAAAGAATGAATAGGAAAATCTTAAATATGGGAGGATAAATGATATTTTTCAAGAATGTTATGCTGATGTTTTGGGTTGATGTGGTTCTATGTGCTATATATATAAATAATAGGTGTGCATGTCATGCTATCAGAAACAATACTTCCTATGAAATTTTGTATGGCCATATTCCTTTGGTGAGGCATCTCCGTGTTTTTCATTCCACCTATTATGCCTTCATGCCTAAGGAACATAGAAACAACCATGGTTTAAGGAGTTGAAAATGTATCTTCTTGTGGCACTCAAATAACTCCAAATCATACCATCTCTATGATTAAGTGAAGTGAATAGGATTTTTATAATATCTATAAATGTGATATTTCTTTAATCGTCCAAGAATCACAATGTTGTTAAGAGAAAAGTTGATTTATTGGATAGATTTGGACATGCAAATTCTTTTCAAAAGTTTGGTAATGATATTCCACATATTGAAGGGGGGATACCTATACTGGATCAATTCATGGACTCTCCTTATGAATCACTTTATTCCCCACATGAGGCTCCAACCAGTAATGAATATGGCACTTTGAGTGATGTGATTGATAGAATTGGGAGGATAAATATTGATTCATACCCATCTAAATAAACTGAGAAGTCTGGGTCATCTCAGAAAGGTCCTCCAACATGGACAACAAAGACACTTGAAAGTGTTCTTCCTTATGAGGAAGGAAATAAAATAACAATAAGCTCAACTAGACAGAATGGAGGTGATGTAGGTGATTCTGATTCACTTGTTGATATGGATGTTTCTTATGATCGTGAAATAAATTTGTCTACATATTTTGAACCAAGTTCCTTCAAATAATTTGATTCTCATGATGAATGGAAAGAAGCGGTGCAGAAGGAATATGATGCTTTGATAAATAATGGCAACTCGAATCTAGTTGATCCTTCATTCGGAACCAAACCAATAGGATACAAGTGGGTCTTCATGAGCAATTATAAATCAGATGACTCACTTGAAAATTATAAATCCAAGATTGTGGCAAAAGGTTTTCCATATAAGTAAGGGCTTGATTATGAGGATACTTTTCCCCAACAACAAAATGGGTTTCCATCTGGAAAGTCACTATCTTGAAAACTTAGAATGGTTGGAAATTCCATCAAATGGATGTAAAAACTAATTTCTTCAATGAAGATATGAAAGAGAATTGTTTTTTGTCCCAACCAGAAGGTTTTTTTGTGAAGGGTCAAGAACAAAAAGTATGAAATATTTTAAAACCCTTGTATGGTCTCAATCAAGCACCATGAACCTAGTATGAGAAGTTCACTACGCATCTTCTGAAACTTAATTTAAAACATTATGATCAATTATGCAACTCTATTTTTCAAGAAATTTGGAAAAATAGTTGTGTATATTTTGGCGTATGTAGATGATATTTTGATTATATGGAATAATGAGAACTACATTTCATCCATAAAGGAAGAACTTAGGAAAGATTTTTAAATAATAGATTTGGGAAATGGTCACTACTCTCTTGGTATTGAAGTAACTGAACATCTAAAGTTTATATTCTTCTCTCAGAAGAGGTACATTGGAGATCTATTGAACAATTTTGGCATGGCTGAGTGCAATACTTTAACTACTCCAATGGAGAAAAATCTAAAGCTCAAATCTATTGAAGGAAAAGAATTTAAGGATTCAACAAAGTAGAGAGTTCATAAAAGTCTTAACTACCTAACTACTACTAGACTAGACATTTCATTTTTTGTTGGAATCCTCTCCAATTTTATGAAAAAGGCATGTAAGGGTCATTGGTATACTGGAAAAAGGGTTCTAAAGTATTTGATGGGAACTCAAGACTTTGGAATCAATAATACATAGGTGGGTGACTTCGTCTTCATTGGATAATCTGATTCAGACTTTGATGGAGATAAAGAAGCCTGACTATCTACTTCAAGTTGTGTGATGAGTATTCGATAAGGATTTTTCTCCTTGAGGTCACAAAAACAATTAGTTCCATCAAATTCCATAACTGAGGAAAAATATGTGGCAGCAGCTAAAGAAACAAAGGAAATTTTGTGGATAAGGAAGATTCTGGAAGACTTTGTAGGGTAAATAAGTACATTCAACCCCTCATTTGATTGACAACAATTCTGCAACAAATTTGGCCAAGAACCTAAAGTTATATGATGAAACGAAACACATTAATACAAAATACTGTCTGATTCAACATCATATTGAGGCCAAAACAATCCACCTATTTCATTGTTCCACAAATCAGCAAATTTTAGACATATTCACTAGATAACTTGGAAGGGAAGAGTTTGAAATATTTAGAATGATGCTTGTACTCACCAACGCCCCTTTAGATTAAGGGGGGAATGTTGTCACATAATATTTTGGATTAGGAAAAATTATGTAAATATTGAAAATAGAAAAAACTAAAGGATGTTAGAAGAACAAAATACATTGGGAAATGAAACCAATAATCCCCCTCTCCTTGTATAAATTCATATTCTCTCTTACTACAAAACAAAGTTTTTTACATATTTACATACTCGACCTAACAGTAAAGAAACTTAGAATAATAATATTAGGTAAATGAGAGTAGTAAACATATGATGGAATGATAACAAGAACAATCCTTAGACATGTATTTGGATTTTTATGGCATGCAGAGCATCAAGGGCCACACACAAGATGATTGAAAAAGCATAGTTTAAAGACAAGGGTAATGTATAGCACATGGGATGAATGGATGAGCGTAGAATGCAAGCATGTAGAGGAGCACCCATTAGAACGAGTTGAATCAGATAGAGTGGACATCATGAGTCAAGTGAGCAGCATGGAAAATTTTAGGGGCTAATATTTGCAGGTGGGCTAATTTTCCATGGTTTTTCCAAAAAAAACGATTCGCCAATTTCCATTTTTTAATAAAAGTGATTCGCCCAAATTTTACAATATAAGATTATTTTACCTTAAAAATAGCCAACATTATATAGACAATATATATATTATCATTATAAATTTGAAGAATTTTACAAATACATCAATAGATTTTTTATATTTTCATATCAAAGACTAGTAAGATTCGCTAATTTTTTAAACTTCAAAATAATTTTCTATGCTTAAAGGTTTCCCTAGTGAGCAGAAAGGAGCACATATGAATATTGAGATGGTTTGGGGAAAACTATCATATGGAAAAATTATGTAATATGAAAAATTGACCCATTCAAAATGGAAGGATGCAACCTTCTTTTATTTAGAACAATTTCTTTAAATGTGACAAGGGAGTTGGCTAAGGAAAAAAAAAAAGACCAAGTACCATTTGTATTATAAGTTCTAACATGAGATGAAGAGTTGGTGAAGGAGTTGGAGGGATAATTGATAAGTTTATATGGTTTTGGATAGCGTGTAATCACCTAATGTCTAGCATGATTGGGTGGGTCATTGTACAAGTCATGGAAAAATTTTATTGCATGACACAATGTACGGAGATAAGTTCTTTTTAGTTAGAGGCAAGGATAAGCATGCAGAGAGAAGACAAATAAGTACAAAATACTTTGTTGGAATAATAAATTTTTATTCATTATTTAATCTCTCATATACATCCACCGAGATATGAATATTCTCTCTTCTTAATTCACATTACAATGGCCCAACCACAGTTATGTAAACACCAAAAATTTTAGATATGTAATCATGAAAAATCTAACTTTCCTTTCCTCATGCAAACTAAGACTTTACATTTTAATTAAAATGTTCTAAATTTCCTTTAAATTATCTCAAAATTTTTCTTTTTCTCGACTCATATTTTTTAGAAAAAGAATTAACCTTATAACTATGGCTCTCTTGAATTCTAATATTAGACTTGAATTTCTTTCCTGAACTTAACTCTACTCTTCATGCATCACATGCATATGAGATTAATCACTATTTATAGAACTACCCCTTAGTTACGACCATATGAATAAACGCTAACTTAATCGTGACTCAACTATGAATGCTATGCTTGCAATAAAAAATGTCTCAAAAAACTTGTTACAATGCATTTTTTAATTTTTCATTTCTTCCATATTTTATACCCTTGAAAATTCTTCATTTTCAATTGCACTTTCTTGATGTAAGCTCCATATTTCTTTGCTTGTCACTACTACAATGTTTCTTTGAATTATTTTATATTTTCTCTATAAAAAAATTTAGGCTTTCAGATGCTTTTATAGCTTCCTCTTGAACGATTAATTCACTCATGGAATACTACCACAACTCTTCATCTTCAAACTATGAAATTTTCTATGTTTTTTCTGCTTCATATTCTTGATCTTCTTTCTACCATATTTCTTGATAGCAGAATTTGATATCTTCTTGCCTCCATTCTTTAAAGGTTTTTTAAATTCTTTCTTATTTGTCTTCAGAAACTTCCATTCCCTTTCCTACATATTTTTTTTCATCTTCTCTTTCAACTTTAATTGTACCTAGATTGTTGTCATGTCTTTTGCACACTGAAAATCAATGTTAAAAAAATTTTCATTATGCTCTGCAGTGAGAGATTTCTCTTCTTCTTTTATCTTCTCTGCCTCTTGAACTACATTGATTATATCCTCCAATGTTATGTTTTTAGTGGATAATATCATCAAAAGCTCATGAATCATTTTATCCTCTTCTTAATCATCAATTTTTTCTAGGTCATTCACTGCTTCATGAGAAATTATAACTATTGATTCATAAATTGTTGATACAGTGGTAGCTACAACCTTCAATTCTTCATCAATCATGACACTTTCCATACTCTCATAATCAGTCCTTGTTCCAAAAAATATACCACAAATTTCATCAAGATAATATTCATCCACTCTGTGGTGAGATATTTGAGCATGCATGTGCTCATTAACAATTTCATCTTCACCAAATTCAATATTTGTTGCTAGATTCATAAGAGATTCAAAGTTCATCTCTACAAACTATTACTTAATATTAAAAACTATGTTTTTTATTCTTAAATTTAAATTCCTCAAATTTAAATTCCTCAAATTTAAATTCCTCAAAATAGTTTATCATCAACTACAATCATACCAAATAGATCACACATGTTATTCACTTCTTTATTAGAAGCTTCACCATCAACAACAAGGTCCATTGTTGGATTCACCAATTCACAATTCACTTTACAATCACCATCAACATGTGTCTCATCATAGTGGGATTCACCATCATCTTCACCATACATGTTACGATGGGGTCTCTATCATCTATATGATATTTCACTACTTCACATGTAGAGGCTTCAACTTCTCCTTTTGCAATATTTTCCATGTCTTCTTCATCCATATGCATGTATTCATGATGGGTTTCACTTTTATAGTATTTATGACCACCATCCACATTTGAGTGGGGTTTTTCAAGCTCTGTTTTCCTCATAGAGTCTGGCTCATTTACTCTGAAACATATAGTTGACTATCTATTGATTCCTCAATGGACTATAACATAATTTTCTTCTTTATGTCACTTTACTTTATACCAAATTCTACTTCTAGTGTATTCCATGATTCCTAGGAAGAGGTAGCTTTTGATACCTTACATAAGGACTTCTCATCCAATGCATGTTTTATACCATGCAATACTAAGGAATCACATTTTTGAGTGTTTTAATTGGTGAATTAAAGATCTTAATATTTAATTTTTCAATCTAGGAGTCGTAAACACGAGTTGTACTACATTTTTGGTTCAACTTAATGGTCAGATTATATAAGTTTCCATAACAATGGTCGTTAAGTATAGAATGATAAAAAAACTCCTCTATCCATTAAGTGAACGAGCACCCGTCTCACTCTCATACAAGAATTCTTCACTCTAACATAAGAAATCTAAATGAAATCAATTTAACTCAACACATTGTTCTTCATATTCTAAATTATTCTAGATCTCTGCAATCAAAAGACAAACCTACTGAAATCAAATGCTTGATTAAATTCAATCTAAGTACAGTTATTGAAATAAAATCTTATCAAAATAGGAAATTCAAACTCTAATTATTCAAAAGGCAGAGGCAAGCAATTATCAAAACTTAATATCTAAGAAATTGAAATGTATGATAAAATTGGAAAAGAAAACTAAAATCAAATTCTGTTAAAAAATAAAATAAATTCAAACTACACTGCTATGAAGTCAATCTCTATGCTACAACAATGGGAATTGAACTAATTCTAAATTACCCTATGATATTCTAATCACTCGAATTAAATCACATTGGAAATTCTATTTTAATAGCTTGAATTAAATTACACTATGTTCAAAAACTACTCTGCTCTACTTCACTAGAACAGACAATCAAATCAAATTGTTTGTAAATTATTCAATGGCATACGATATTATGCTATTAACTAAATCGCTAGCTAAATTACTATGATGCAAATCATAATGAAATCACTAACTAAATCGCCATAAATGAAATTACTATAATCAAAATTAAAACAAACCATGCTATTTAACTAAATCAAATGAAAATAAATTAATAAAAAAATCAATGCAAATGACATAACTGTAAACAAATTCGCTGCAAATGCTGACTTCTAATCACACCATTCTATCTTATGAAAACAATAAAAAAATTCACACAACAACGTTAAAAACTTAACTAAAATGTAATTACTGCAATCAAACTCAATTTAAAGAGTAAATGGCAATTCTTTTAGTCAAACACCTAAGCTCACAATATAACTCAAATTGATGCCTTGAATTAAATCACGTTGCTTGAATTAAATGATACTGCTTAAAATTGACTTGAATTAAGTAATCGTAATGTCAGAGATAAATCACACAATTTGAATGAATAACATGACATATATTAAACAAAAATTCATTTGTAATTACAATCACAGCCTTTCAAACCATATATTCATATTCACACCATATATTAAACTGTGAAATCATTACAGTCCTATATCGTGGATGCTCCAGTTAAGGATATGAATAAATGTGACTCAAGTAGAGAAACAAAGCATGGCTTTGTGTGAACTCAAGTTATAAAATAAATGAGTCTTCCACATAGGAGAGAAATCTTGAAATCGTGTAATCTAACTATCTGAATTATTTAACGAAGCTTATCTCCAGAGGTGGTGGGACCTCCCATGCCTAGAGTAAGCTGAATTAATACCATGAAAGAAGAAATATTTAAAACATCGAAGGCATAATTCGAAATGAATCATGGAAAAAACACTTCTGCTCATAACTTGAAGGTGATCATGCATATTTAGAACAAAATTTGGAAATTGATTTACATAAGTCACATGCAACAATGATTCTAACTTTTCTACGCAGTAGTCACTCCTCGTCGTCTAGTGCCTAGTGCTCTATTATATAGAAACAACACTTCTCTGATTAAATGGAATGATTGTTACATAGCATATAAATATAGAATACAGATTGAGTGAGATAAAAACAAAGTTATCTATTTCTTATCAGGTCGAGCTGGTGATCTTCTTATAGAAGTAATTTTGACAATGCATTGCTGGCAGAGGCAACTCAAAACTAGTAAGCTTCATTTTTCCATATTTATCACAATTCATTTTAGCTCCCGACCCTTTCAATGCTGGGAAAATATGCTCAAATATGATGTTGGATTTGTGTATCATTGGCCAATATTGCCCAGAAGTTGATGGCACTCCCATGCTTCCCTATTCCAATCTGAATTTCACGTTGGTCCATCAATAGGTTAAATATTTTTTCAGGCATCATTTTTACAGACCAACTGGAAGACACGATACATCATTTATAAGTAGGATAAGAGGTAGCTTCATACCAAAATAGTTGAATTAAAGTACTAATATTCTAATGGTTCTTGCTGTGATGCCTGAAGAGAGCCTTCCAGTTAGATCTACTGGTAAACGAAAACATTTTTTATTGAATAAATTTATGTATTATCGACAGTTTTATAAAACAATGGCCAATGTTTCAAATACCAGCGGGGATCCCTGTTCATGAAAGGATGCTAAATGAATATTGAAATAAGGAAAAAAATATAAAGATATTAATAGTGATACAAAGAATATTGTGGCTGAGCTGACACTGGGAGAAAGAATGATAGAAAGCATAGGTAAAATTTCCTTGGAAGACCTCAACATAAAAATATTGTGTGTTGTTTATCATTCTCCACGCACATAATGGGGTAACGTCTGAACAACATCATCATCACCATTTGGAAGAGGTTGGGCCGCAACTAATACTGCTGCATTAGAAACTCCAAAATCTACATTTGCAAATGGCACCATCGAGAACACTCCAAGTATTGGCTGAGAAACTTGAGTAACTATGCCCGGAGCTCCAAGACCTACAACTGTGGTTGCACCTGCTGGAACCATGCTGGATGTGCACCTCCTTCTAGTCTCTCTCGAGATGCGTCTTGAGAAAGAACGTCTCCAAGAATGGCTTCTTAAACTTCCACTTGAACGAGACCAAGAACTATGTCTATGATGTCTTTCATGATCAGATTCATGGCCATGCTCACGATCATAATTGCGCCTATCCCAATCTCGACTTCTCCCATGAATCCTATGATGATGTCGATCATGAATTCTTGAATTTGAATCTGATATGAGCTATGCAATACTTGGAAGCTCGTAATCAACATCAAATATCAATTTCCCTCTAATTTCGGGACCTTGTGCACCAACACGAGCATACACCTCCTTAATGGATGGAGCAAAATTCGCATCGCTACTTGAAACTCATCCTTTAACTTAATTGGAATAGTTCTCACACTTCCTGGACGGGAAACATGTGGTATTAAATTCCTAAAAGGCATGCAAGATGGACTTCTCCCATCAGATATAGGACTACTCATAAGCCCTCGTTTTATTTGTCTGATTATAGGATAATTTGTAGGAATAGAAGGGAAAGGCCCAGTTGGGTATCGAGCTTCCATCTCAGGTGGTTGAATCTATTCCATCTAATCAGATTGGGGACCCTCATCATGATATGGTCATGTTATAACATGTTATCCTTTACTGAAATAGGCATTTACAGGTTCATTAAGGTCTCCTACATGTGTCCATCATTTGCCTGGAATGTAGAAGATAAAATATTCAATTTAATTTTACATCCTCTGGATTAAAAATTCATTTGAATTTTGTTTCCAAACCTGAGAGGAATTTGTACTCAATTGCATTCTTGCACTAGGCTTATTCACCTACCACGGAGAAGGCATTTATCAATGCAATTTGCACAAAAATACACTTCAAATTAATTAACAAAAAGAATTTATAAATAAATATTTACTGTATCTAATGCCTCTAATTGGCAACATAACACGTTAATATGATACAAACACTAAGTACAAGCATGTAATTATTTGATAAGAAACCATAAAAATTTGGGCAAAAATGTAGCTCAACACACATACTTCATCATATGGGTTATTAGATCGATACTCAATCAACTTTTTACATCAAAGAAAAGTTTTCATTTTGACAGTTCCAAAATATTAAAAATTTTACTGGTAAATTTTGGAAGTGCTTCGAGATATATCCATATCCATTCATCCTCGAATTGTTCTACTTAATCTACTTGTCTTTGATATACCCTGACTGTGTTAAGAACCTCTATGATTTCTTTGAACTACTTTGGATCTGCCTTTCAATTTCTTTCCTCAGTTTTCTTCACTCTGACTTTGTGACCCATCATTGTCATCTTTATTTGGTATTTTGTATTCTTTCCTTATTAGGTCAGCCTTCTAGAAATGAATGCCACATACACTTCATTATATTTAAAACTAAAATTATTAACCCTCACTTTAACGGTGGCTCCCAACAACTACTAGAAAATTTTCTAAGATCTTCTATGTAGATTTTTATGGAGTTTCATGGATACAACTTACGGTGGAGACTCCTTCTTTGGTTAGTGGTAGTGGCTCTTTCCTCTTGCTATGGCAGTGGCTCTATAGGCTACTCACCCTAATATTTTATTAGTTGTGTTTACAAACTCTCAACGAACTCTAGCTTCTACTTATGGACCAATGGATCAAAAATTCAATTTGCAAGCTACTCATAATAGTCAAGGCTCTTAGTGGAAGTAGCTCATGACCTTCTTAACTCCTTTAGTTCTCTGAAACCTTGCTAAGCCATGTTCTCATACCAATTGTTATTTAGAGGCAATGATAAACATGCAAACATTAGACAAATAAGTACATAAGCGTATGCTTGAATAAAGAAGTTCTATTCATTAATGATTATCTCATATACATCCACTGATTTGGTGCTATTCTATCTTATTATTCACATTTCAATGACTTGACGCTTTAGCTAAACTATGACTTGACGCTTTAGCTAAACTTTTATAAGTTCAATTTAACATAAATCAACATTTTTATTTTCCTTAACTTAGCTTTTCTTCGCAAGGCATTAACTTTATAATTATGACTCACTTGACTTCTAATATTATAAATTACTTGTTTTCCTTCACTTAAATTATCTCTTTATACATTGCATGCATACGAGAATACTTACTGTTTATATCAAGTGAAATGATTTTGATATATTACAAAGCTATGATCGATGGTCGCAAATCAAATAGGAATTTTTGGGATAGGTTTCTATGAATTGTGTTCTCTTATAATGTTTGAAATGTTACATGACACTAGAGTTCGCTTGTTTGTAACACATTTGAATATTTGGCAATTGTTAGGCTAATTGGGTTGTTGAGTCTATAAGATTTCTTTCATTCATATCATTTGCATATTGGTTATGTTAAGGCAAAATTTTGTGGAATGACTATATACATACCGCAATAAGTGTTAAACTAGTTTATTTTAATAATCATGAATTATAAAAAGTGAGGTGTAGTATGGAATCATGTAGTTTCATATTGAGAAAATTAATGAGGTGAATGAGTCACGATGCACCACAAAACTATAGTGATGGGTCATCAGGGTGTGCTAACTCAGCCTATGATGTAGGTGACTATGGGGGCATGAAAATGGATTTTTAGGTTAAATTAAAGTTTATTGTAGAGGTACTCTTTCAAACTCTTTCATAATTTATTTATATATATCTCTATTAAGTGAGGAAGATAAATCACTTAGTTGTTATTCGCAAGTTTGAAATGATATCAATTACTAATATTACTTGGTCTCATAATAATGCATTCATGGTTTTCTAATTACTAACCAAAATATTATTACCTAACAAAAAATTAATATCAAAAAATACTAAAGTGCATTTTTTATACATTTTATAGCAATATTAATAGAATTTTTTTTTGCAATAAGAAAAAAAGAATACTAAAATATTATCTAATAAGTAATTATTGTCAATTATCTCTTTGATATATGTTTTCATAGTGAAAAGAAAATTTGGCTGTGAGTGTAAGACATATACAAGAATCAAATTTCAGACTTTTCATTTAGAAAGAAAAAATGAATGTTTAAAATGCATGTATTGATGAATTTGTATTTTATTTTTTTTGGATTTATTCATGTATAGTTTCGATATATATAGATATATATATATACATACATATATATACATACATATATACATATACATACATATATATACATACATATATACATATATATACATATATATACATATATATATATATGTATATGTATATATATGTATATATATATGTATACATATACATACAGATACATATACATATACATATACATATACATATACATATACATATACATATACATATACATATACATATACATATACATATACATATACATATACATATACATATACATATACATATACATATATATATATATATATATATATAGACACACACACACACACACACACACACACACACACATATATATATATATATAACAATTGAGAATTATTATTTTTTAATCGGTATATTGTATCTAAGATCTTTCAAATTGAAAAAAAATAACACTTGAGAATTTTTTAAATATATGAAGTAATTTAAAACTTTTCATATATTTAAAAAATAAATAATTTTAGCTCATGGAGTGTAACTTAATTAACAATAACCCTATTATGAAATATTTTATAAAAGCACGAAATTCAATGTTCGAATCCCCGCAAGTTAGCTCGCCAAAAAATAATATTTTTTATATATTTATTTATTATATTTTTAAAATGTGGTGTGTATATTGTTATTGTTTTGAAGTCAAATTACCTTTAATTTATTACGTTCATGTAATTTTTAATAGAATTTTCAAATAAATATGCATTAAATTAAATACTTAAAAACTAGTTAAAACTATTCTAACTTTTCAAAATGTTATATTTTAAATTTATAATTAATTAAAAATATAATATAATTAACATGTTCTAGTTCTATATTTAATTAATATGGATTAATGAAAAAAGAAAAATATAATATAAAAGAAACAAATTGACATGATTAAATTTCATGTGGTTTGAATATATATGTTCAAAACTTAAAAATATAACTATCCCTTATATACTCATGGAATCTCTATCCAAACTTCCTGAATGCAAGGACAAACAAGTTGTCTCTAATTGTATCAGCAGAAATCGAAGGGACAAAAGACGAGTTGATGTCCGGGAAATCTTGCTAGGAAAAATTGTTGCATTCTTCAGAGTCATATACTCCCACAAAATGAAGAGCCAAAAAAATGATTTTCTTTATATAAGATAAAGTGAATGGAAAGTGAAATAGTAGCCTCAATATAGGCATGAGATAGTCTACAAGCTGGCTGTCATTTTCCCAAATGGGAAAAGCAGGAATATAGTGCATAAACATGGAAATCGCAGTGAATATCAATGCATAAATATGAGAGACAAATATGGAGCTCATTTATTAATCATAATAGCAACAAACATTTAAAAAATAATGGGGACCAAACCATACAACAGGAATCAACAAGCCTCCAATAGATAGATCCCTTAAGAATGAGGTCTTACTACTATACCAAAATGTCGAAAGACTGCTACAGCGCAGTCAGAAGAGCACTGCTATATAAAATGAACATACAAAATATGTGATAGCTGATATATGCCTCAAGAGATAATATACAATGAGGATCAAGGCTCTATAAAACCTCCAACAAAAAACCCAAGAGGGTTTTCAGAAATATACCAATATACAATAAATGAATCAAAGCCCCAGTGCTAAAGATTCACTACAACTCAATGGCTAGAAAGCTGTGGCTGATATGATATGGAAAAGAATGAAGCCTCCTCGAATAGAATCTCCATATGAAATGTTGATCCCTTCACTATAAAACCTTCTCCTTAAATGGTGTACTTAAACCACCCTTGCAACTCCTCCCTAAAATAACGCAGTCCAAGACTGAAACTGCGGTGTAGGGGAAAATTATAGTGTGGCCTGATCCAAATGCTGTAATAAGGCTCCAGGGCATTCCTTACTAGCCTCAGAATGGAAGGAAACCTTCCTCCACTAAAATCTACATCATAAATCACCCAAATGTATTCTCCACTGCTGCAACTTGCAACACAACACAACCCTCTGCAGAAACTGCATTGTAGATGAAATATGGAGCTTGGCCTCATGTCATAATGTGGAAATATAGTGCAATCACTTCTCTTGAGTAGGCACTCAAAGTCCCCTGAGGATGAAGGTGGGATTACCGCTCAGGAACACCCTGTGCTAAACAACATTACAATCTTAGCTAAACAACTGAAGAGAGAAAACAAGTCTTAACAAATCATATCAAAATAATAATCTAAAACATATCCTCTATTGCTTCCATCCCCTTCCTTATATAAGTGGTGATCTTCCTCACCCTTGGACCCACTCATTAAAGCCACTAATTCCATGCATGGAGTCTCCCTCCAAAACTGCATTTTCCCATAATGAATGCCACTCCTCCGTGACAACGCTATTGATTTGGTCAAAGTTGACCCAGTCTACATGATCCAACCCCTTTTCACACATAAGGGTGCTTTATCAAGCCACTAAAGTGATCTCCATTCACATTAGCAGTGATGTTATTCCTACTAAGGAGATTTATGGGTCTCCATACCCTCTTATTCAACAAATTAGGAAGAAAAAGAAAAAAATAATATTCCAACTAGCTCATGGATAATTCGGAATATTATGGTCCTCCCCTCCCAAATTTTTCTTTTCCTCAAGAAGCTATAAAGGTGAGAGCTGCAACTATTCTCCTCCTTCATTGGTGACACCTCCATGTGATAAGATCTCTTCATTTACCAGGTGTCTCCCAAACAATCCCTGCATGAAATGCTCTTCCCAAGTTCTCATGAGATGGAAATGACTCATCCCACAAGGAAGCATAAGACTCAATGTAGTAATCATGGTTTGCCCAATGTTTTCCCTGAAACATGAAGCATCATAAACATAGAGAATATATCTCCCAATGGGCATGTTCAATCATCCCATCCTTCCTCCAATCATCCCCACAATAAGAATAAGAACATCATCAATGTATGGGATTAAAACCAAGTATATATACATTGTCATATGCAATAATGGAGGAGGATAATAGTCCCACATGTGGAACCACTGCAGTATATCTCCTGATTGTCTCATATAATGATATGTTAAGTGGTTTCCCCACCACTTACTTGCTACCATAGTATTCTAACATGTTTTGAGAAGGTGAGTAATGTTTGGTGCCTTTGGAGTACACCCTGAATGGTATGTCATCTCCCTATATCCTCCTAGGGAGTGGCCATGCTCAACACTGTTTATGGCCCAAAGTTGACCATGAAGTTTATAAGGAAGAATTATCCCACTTGGAGCAATGGCTTTCACATGTATCGTTAAGTAATGCACATATTCATTATATAAATCATTATGCATACAAACATGATCCTTACCATATGTTTTGTTCACACAAATGGAGTGGTCCATAGATAGATCCCGTCTCATTCCCAAAGAGGAAAGAGGTGACTATGATAAATCCATCAAAGAGTTATGTATCTACTCCATCTCCACATGATCCACGCATCTCCTCAAATTCTGATATATCTCCTATTCAAAGCCTTCGCAAGTATATGCCTCCATGATGGTATAGTATTCTCTCATGGAATAAGTGTGGCTGAAGAGAAAATCCTCATGTGCTACTTGTAGTAACTTATCCTTAAGCTTGGATGCTCTAGATAAGAATATCCTACTCTGATAGTATATGACCCCATCTCTTACTGAATATCCCTCCTCTAGTAGCTGGTCATCAAGTATCATGCAAGTAAAAAGAAAATTGGAATAATCCACCAACAGCTGGGATTTCCAATATGGATCTATCCTCCATAGTGACAATGCTGATGATCTATCATATAAACCATATGTCATGTGGTTTCCCCCTTATTTTACATCTCCCATGCCAAAGTCACTTACAGGGGTGTTGCTATCCTCCCTCTACTACTCCTCTTGTAGCTGCCCATGATCAAGTAAAGGTTGAAGCTTTTGGAGGTTAGTCTTCCATGGGAAGCTATCACCTATTCAAAACTTCCTAATTTTGGGCAATGTATGGATGAGTGGACACCATCCTCTACCATGTGTGGAATATTTCTCCCCAAGTGAGAACATCGTTTGAGCCTCCAAAGTCAAGGAATAGTCACCTTACACCATGGTAGTGCCATCCTCCATCCCTGTAGCATCCTCTCTTAGTGCAAGATGTGGTGTGAGAGTGGGTTATGATTATAGTAGGAGAATGTCTCCATCCTCCTTTATTCTACCCAAGACTCTCTGCACTGTAACATGACCTCCTAGTGCTCCCACTCCTCCTTGATCTATGAGCGGTGCAACATGTTGTGAGACATCCCTCACCAACTCCTAATCAGGTGGCCTCCCAGGTGGAATTCCACTAAATAGTAATGTCTCATGGGCTAAAGTCATATGCATAATAGAGAGGACTATTAGGTCCTTGCTTCCACTATGCAAATACATGTCTTTTTTCTGTGTGGAATTTTTTTGTGAGGGATATGTGTGCATGCCCCTAATCATATGATTTTTTTCACTTTTACTATCCACCCATTCCATATTCAAAGTCTCCCAATCTATGGTGATCTTCCCCAAAGTAATCAACAACTACACACCCAATATCACATTGGTGTCAAGTATTTCAACCACAAAGAAGTGATCAGTCAATGTATATGTCCCCATGGTGACAGATAAAGATGGAAAATAATGCATGCACTACATAGTTCTAGCTCGTGGGATTGAAATAGAAAATACCTAAAAATCATTAGTGGGTATTTTTCTCCTATGCACTTTTTGGGCATCAATAAAGTTTTGGTTAGCCCCACCGTCAATAAAAGCTGAAACCCTCTAATCTGAAATGGAGCCTTGAACCCTCAAGTTCAAGTACTTGGGTACTCCTCTCAATGATGCAAGGGCCCCTCGAATTGGAGAAAATGCTCCATTCCCACCTCTTGGTGGTGGTGGATCCTCTCCTGCTATCCCAACTCTATGACCCTCTTCTGGTTCTTCTTCTTCCTCCTCCTCATCATCCTAAAAGACCTCTATATAGTGTGCCTTTCCTACAGCACATCTATGTCTGGGTGCTCATGATTCTTGGCATGTGAAGAAAAGCTTCCTTCTCCTCAAATCACTTCAGACATCATCACTAAGAGGTATTTTATTTTGGCTCTCCTTTGAAAAAGGAGCCTTCTCATCTTTTCCGTTTGATGGAAAAGTGGGCTTTTGCTTAAATGTTTCCTTTGCTTTTGGCAAGGCATATTGTATATATCTAGCCCTATCAATGGCATCTTAAAGGGTATTGGGTTTGGTAGATTTAACGAACCCATGAAGAGGCTATTCTATACCATCAATAAACATATAGACCCTTCCTGTTACAGATAAATCAGGAACCATAACAAAAAAAATTATAAATTCAGAAATATAATTTTCTGGATTACCTGATTGTTTGAGCTTATCCAGCGCCATGAAAGGTGCCTCCTAATCTCTTCGATCAAACCTCTCCACCAACCTCCTTGTGAAATCTGAATATGCATTTACATTTGTATGAACTAATGTAGAAAGACCATGAAACCACCAATCATGCGCTTCACCCTCAATGTGAAGCACTGTTATTTTTATAGCCTACATCACTAGTACTTGGTTCAGCTAGAAATATATTTTTAGCTTCTCTACCCATGATTTTCCAGTGCATTTTGATGACACATCAAAGTTGGGTAAGAAAAATTTTCCCATAGTCCAGTGTAGATCATGATTCTGTATGAATCCTCCACCTCTATTGTGATTACGAGGTCTCCTATTGTCCTTTATCTGACATAATTATTGAAAACTCAAATGGTCCTTGATTCTCTAAGATTGAGACTCATACTCCATAAAAGAGTCTTCAATATTTTCTTGTTCTTGAAACCCTCCATTTCCCACTGCTAAAAATGTAGGCATTGTAGAGAATTGGGAAACCTATTGCTTCACTAGTTGATCACTCAAATGATGAGAAATGTCGGAGCCTTATCCATCTAGAAACCCTTTAGGAGATTCTTTGTGTCTATACATCCTCATCTCCTTTATTTCTCTTGCATTGTCTTGCATAGTTTGAATAAGAATCTTACGAAACTCCTTCTCCTCATCTTCTCCTCATAAAGGGGTTTTACCCTTCTCTTCTTTATTATATGTATAGTCATACTTTTGGTTTCTTCTGAGATACCTATTCTCTCTATCTTTGAGAGGATCTCCTTCTTTTGATGAAATATTGGCTTAAGATGCACAAGTTGAACCAAGGTTATGCTCTGATACCACTATAATATTCCCAAATGGGAAAAGCAAGAATATAGTGCATAAACATGGAAATAGTAGTGAATATCAATGCATAAATATGAGAGATCAATATGGAGCTCCTTTATTAATCATAACAATAGCAAAGATATACAATCTAATGGGGCCCAAACCATACACCATGAATCAACAAGCCTCCATTACATAGATCCCTCAAGAATGAGGTGCTGCTACTATACCAAAATGCCAGAAGACTGTTACAACGCAGTCATAAGAGCACTTCTATAGAAAATTAACATGCAAAATATGTGATGGTTGATATATAGCTCGAGAGATAATATGCAATGATGATCAAGGCTCTATATAACCTCCAACAAAGAACCCAAAAGGGTTTTCAGAAATACACCAATATATAAGAAATGAATCAAAGCCCTGGGCTGAAGATTCATTGCAACTCAAAAAATAAAAATATGTGGCTGATATGATACGGAAAATAATGAAACCTCCTCCAATATACCTTCCAGATGAAAGGCTGATCACTTCACTGGAAAACCTTCTCACAAAATGGTGTACTGAAACCACCCCTACAACTCCTCCCTAAAATAACGTAGTCGAAGACTGAAATTGGATTGTAGGGAAAAATGATAGTGTGGCCTAATGCCAAATGTTGCAATAAGGCTCAAGGGACTTCCTTACTAGCCTCCCAAAGGAAGGAAACCTTCCTCCACTAAAATATAGATCATAAATCACCCAAATGTGTTCTCCACAGTTGCAACCTACAACACAACACAACCCTATGTAGAAACTACGTTGTAGATGAAAGATGGAGCTTGGCCTGATGCCGGAATGTGTAAATGTAGTGTAATAAATTCTCCTTCGTAAGCATTCAAATTTCCCCAAGGATGAAGGTGGGATTCCCTCTCGGGAACACCCTGTGCGAAACATCACTGCAATCTTAGCTAAACAACTAAAGAGAGAAAAAAAGTCTTAACAGACCATATCAAAATAATAATATAAAACGTATCCTCTAGGGCTTCCATCCCCTTGCTTATATAAGTGGTGAGCTTCCTCACCCTTGGCCCCACTCATTAAAGCCACTACTTCCATGCATGGAGTCTCCTTCCAAAACTGTGTTGTCCCATAATGAACGCCACTCCTCCATGACAACGTTGTTGATTTGGTCAAAGTTGACCCAGTCTACATGCTCCAGCCCCTTTTCACACATAAGGGTTCTTTATCGAGCCACTGAAGTTATCTCCATTCATATTAGCAGTGATTTATTCCTACTAAAGAGATTTATGGGTCTCCATACCCTCTTATTAAACAAATTAAGAAGCAAAAGAAACAATTAATATTCCAACTAGCTCATGGCTAATTGGGAATATTACCCTCACGGACTTAGGGCACACTGCGAGTGTCAATTTTGAGGGTGTTAGATAATATTATCTTCAATTGATCTGGTTTTCTCTTAATTGTTAATTGTCTTAAATTTTTTTCATCTTAATTGAAATTTTTTTATGTGGCCATTGTCCTCTTAAATATAAATTTATGTCTTAAATATTTTTTGTTTGAAACTGTTTGTCTTAGATAAAGTTTTTTCTTAAAATATTTTTGTCTTAAGCTATTTTTGTATTAAATCTTTGTCTTAAAATATTTCTCAAACTGTTTTTGTCATAAATATGAAGTTGGTATTAAATTATTTTTGTATCAATGTTCTTTTGTCTTAGATTTATTATTTAAGAGAATCCAATTGATATTAAATTTTATTGTCAAATAACTAAAATAAAAAATGAATTTTTAAATATTTCTTGTGTCTTAAGAAAATATCTTAAAAATCATCTTGGCTTTAAAAAATACCACTGAAAATGAAGGAACTTCAGTTAAAAAAAATACCACTGAAAACGAAGGAACTTCAATTAAAAATAAAGCAACTTTAGATTATTATATGAAATGTAATTCATGAAAGGCAGTTCTATGTCAACCCCTAAGTGGATGGATTGGGGTCGATTTTTTTTTATAAATACAATTCGACAGAACAACTTACATTTTGGATGAATATCCCCGGATATGCTTCATTTGAGTCCTATATCTACGGCTTTGTGGACATTAAACGTGAAGCGATGGGAAAAATGTAACATCCCTGGTGAAAATTCCATGTATTAAAAGTTAATAAAGGAAAAATAATAACCATGGTTAATGGGACATATATTCCAAGCTGAATGTTGGGAAAAACATCCTAGCAGGTGTTCACTTCAGTTTATTATGGCTAAAGAAATTGGCAAAGACACTGGAAAAGTCACTGGAAGGGCATGAGGCATTTATTGGAATTTATTTATGAAAATAATGGAAATTGGGATAAAAGGAAGGTACAACGTCATATCTTGCATTTGAGGAGGAGAATGAAACAAAATAATGGAAAAGGAATAAAATAGAGGCCTCATTGATAAAAAGGCTTCTGAGGATTAGGGGGGAAGCTTTTGTTGGCTCAAAATGATTTATTTTTTTATTTTATTTTTCAATTCTGTTTTGGACCTCTCTCATTATTATCTCTCTCTGTCTCTCACTTTGGACACTTAGAGTTTTCTTGGAGCACTTTAGCATTGGAGCATCAAAGGGAAAGAAGGAAAAAAGAAAGAAGGAGCAAGCAAGGAAGAGGAGGATGAAGCAGCTACAACATGATTCTTTGGAGTTATTGATTTTCATGTGTGATTTCCTTACTATATCTGGTATGCATGGTATTTCATGGGGTTCCTTTCTATCCTAGCATGGGCTAGGCCTGGAATATTCCATGGGGGTGATTGAATGAAGAGATATTTGTCTCAGTTAACCTATGGTGTGATGGAACGTGGTAGTCCCATCCCTGATTGGTTTTTACATTCATTAATGAGAATTTCATTTCCATGGAATTTTATGTGTAAATGTACTAGTTTATATGTGGATCCTATGAATGAGGTATCCTAGATATTTCTATTATTATTATACTAGTTATAAGCATGCGTTATGATAATAATAATGTATGCCTCTCATCATGTTTTGATTTGTAAACTAATGAATTATGTATATAGGACCTAATAGATGATATTTCATCTAAGGATATAAGCAAACAATGCTTCTTAGCGATTCTTAGATAAGCATGAGACCCCTATGCTTAGATATGTTATTTACACCTGTAGCTTTCATATTTGTGACATGTTTGAAAAAATTTTAGTCCTGTTTATGGATGGTCGGGCTTAGTCCTAGAGCTATATTTTAGTTTATTAGCCTTGTCATAATGTGTTTAATGGATTCTGAAAGTTACAACAAGTTCTAGATAATGACCATAATTATGGGCATGAAAGTTACCTTAAATTCCGTAAACTTTAGCATGTAAGCTTGTGCATGCATCCATAGCCTCCCAGGCGTAGGCATGCAAGCTTGTGCATGCCTCTAGAGGTCTAAGAGCTCAAAATATCAGTGGGACTGAGGGGAAGTATGCTTGAATGGTTGGGTTGGATCTCAAGGGTGTTATTGTTGATTTACAATGCCTTTGTGATGTGTTTCTGTCAACTCCACTTCCTTAAGGTCATATAGGAGGTTGAATCATATCATAGAAGCTTCTCATCGCATTTTTACCTTATTTTTTGGTTAGTTGGGTAGATTTCGTAGGAGGGTGTTACAAAGTGGTATCAGAGTGTGGTTGCACTTTGTTTGAACAGTGTGTTTATCGTGCATTCTTGTCGATTGTATATGTGTTCCTAACACTTATGTTCTGTGTGCTTGCTACATATGTATGGTGTTGGACATAGTTATAGAGGTATGTGGTCAGCATGAGTGTATGTTGGTTCTATATGCATTTTTTATGCATGTCAGTGTCGATATGTTGTTATGCATGCATTTTGATGGTTAAGGTCATTTTCCATGAGGTCATTGTATGAATTTTAAGTCATCATCATGTTTTTGATAAGATATGATGTTGATATGTTGGATAAGATAGAGCAAGAGATGCATATCATCAAATTGATGCTAGAGCACTGGACTTGTGAGTAAGAGCAGATCGTCATCCAGGTTGTATGTTTGGAATGTAGGTATGTGGTTAATGGTTGTTATAAGAATTAGGGTTACTTATATACATATTTCTAATTTCATTGTTTTTGTGGTTACATGCATGGTATATGCTAGTGAATCAATGTGGTAATATTCACATGTGTCGAATGGTCATGAATGATAGTAGTGTGTTGATATATGCATTTTCGTTGTTGTTCTTTTATGTTAGCTAACCAGATGATTATGCTATATGTTGTTGATGAGTAGGTTATAGGTTAACTTGTTGTTTTCATATGATAGTTAGCTCGATGATTATGTTACATGATAGTAAATTAATGATTAGGGTTATAACATTAGTATCTTGATGTTATATGTATCATACTAAATTGGATTGGCATGTGTAGCTGATTATGGATATGACATTTGAGTATGAGTTACTATATTGTGACATTATGTCATACTAATATAATATGACTATGAATACATAATTGTTATACATGAATGCAACTTTTTTATGAGTTTATGATGTGAATAGGTTAGATATTTTCTGTTATGGATATCACGACCTTATTTACATTTGAATTGATTTGTTACGAATATATATCTAGGTTGATCATGCATACAAGATAACCTCCCCTAAGATACATTAAGGTATAATTTTGTTTATGTCATCTACTTAGTGATGGAATGCTTGATAGTGTCTTTTATTTGGTGGTAGAGTGTTTGGTGTCTAATATGTAATCTACCTATTGTTTGAATGTTTGATTACTTGCATGACATAAGTATGTGTCTATAAGGTTGTATGAAAGAATGGTCATGTTTTATGATGGTTGTACTAGCATGATATGTGTTGAGATGGTTGATATGTACTAGAGTTTAAATAGGTAATAGTTGTAGCATTATGTATTATGATTGATGATTTTGATTTGATTTCTTATATAACTAACCTATGGGTGATGTGACAATAGATAATAGAGACTCAATCAGAACAAGGAAAATAGTAAA
This sequence comes from Pinus albicaulis, assembly GCA_034641835.2. NCBI lineage: Eukaryota > Viridiplantae > Streptophyta > Pinopsida > Pinales > Pinaceae > Pinus > Pinus albicaulis. Next base: position 1,390,020,509 of record CM076581.1, read on the forward strand.
AGAAAGTAATTGGGTAAGAATTCCTTTGGATATGTTTGGAAACCCTAATTCCAAATGAATGAGTGATTTTCATATAGGAAGTATTCTTAAAACTAATATTGCCTGACATTATGTCGATATATGTTGTATTACTAAACATGTATTTGACATGTGTCAAAGTTGGTTTCTAGTTGTGGTTGGATTCATCAAGGGGCTGGAGTCCCTTGAAGAGATGATATATGTATGTGTTTAAATACAAGGCAACGTGATTGGAACGACAAGATAAGGGAATTAGTGTATTGTATGTTTATATTATACATTGACAGTTATGTGTTTATGGTGGCATGATGCAGGGGATTGCATGGAAAAAGAGACTGCCATGAAATATTTGAAAAGGGTTGAGTTGAGCTTTCCATTGGAAGCTTTTGGAACCCATGGATAGTTGAGTCATGGTGTTTGTTGCTAGTCTTGTGCTTTTGGTATCTTTTGATTTGTTGTGCTTTGTTTCTAGTCTTCATTTCATCTAGTGCATGGCCATGCCACTTTGTTCCAGTGCCATATTGCTTTTGTTTTTCATGGTATTCCTATTGTTTGTTTTTTTATTTCCTATTATGATTTAAGTGTCTTGGGGCTTGGTTTTGGAAAGAGAAAATTTGACGAAGCTCATGAAGAGATGAATGGAACTTGATAGGTAATGTAAGACATGAATGCAACTTGATACATGAGTACGCACAATGGAAGGTAAGACTATGATAGTCGGTTGGACTAGTTGGGTCCATTGTGGTAAATGGATGATGGCATTACAAACATGAGAAAGGTAACGATAAAGGTAAAGTAAATGTATCTGAGGCGTTAGATGCCTTGGCTATGTTGGGAAATTTTTTTACCAATGGTGTGCATGGTGTGTATAGATAAAGGATGTTCTCTTAACATAGACCTTATGATATCCAGAAATTGTGATGTGATCATGATTATGATGATTTTGATATATGTATACATGTATGTATGTCGTGTCTAATAGGGTCATTATGGATCATGACGCTAATGTTTATATGTATACATGTGTGTATGTATGTTGTTCTTTGATAGGATCATGATTTTTTTATGCTAATGATTATATATGTATGTATGTATGTATCTATGTTGTTGTATGACATATTTTTCAAGGATCATTCTCACGAAGGATTGATTGCGTATGCAAGTGAATGGAATGAAGAGATTCTTGTGTTATAAGGAATAAAGTGGCAGAGTAGCGTTGACAAATCTATGAGGTCAGTATCATGTGGGTATGGTTGATATTATATGATAATACTATGTATATTTATATGTTATGGCAGGTAATGCTCATGGGTACCTCAGCAGAATGAAAGCAGTGTGATCTGCAACATGCTAGGATAAGCACGGATAGTGGAAAAACACTATAAGAAAGGTTGATTATGGGGTCAATGTGTCATTTATGGATGTGCACTACTATAGATGTGTATATGTTGCACATGTTGTATATTTAGTGATTGTACCTATGGTGTTGTTTACATGTAACATATGTAGTATTCTGTACATATGATTTTGTATGTCTATTGTATATATGTTGCTGTGTGTATATTTCATATGAAGTTCTAGGTGTAGTCGATGCTATGTACATGTTGGATATGCAGTGTTGTGTACATACCATATTATGCACATGTTGGATATCTGGTGTTTTGCGCATATGGTGTAGTGCACATGTTGGATATGTGGTGTTGTGTATGTATGCCATTGTGTACATGTTGTATATATAGTTCTATGTACATATGGTGTTGTGTGTATGTTGTAAATATGGTGATATGTCCATATCGTGTTGTGTGCATGATTATACATGTTGTTTTGTGTGTACATCATGTTGTGTACATGTGGTGTTCTGCACAAGTGGTGTCGTAAACATGTCATGCATGTGGTGTTGTGTACATGTCATGTGTGTGGTTTTGTGTACATGTGATAATTTGTAGATATTTTATAGGTGGCGCAGTGTACATTTGACGTAGAGTACACATTGTGTAGGTGTTGTTGTGTACATGTGATGTTGTGCACACATTGTGTACATAGTGTTGTGTACAGGTGATTTATGGATGTGCACTACTATAGATGTGTATATGTTGCACATGTTGTATATTTAGTGATTGTACCTATGGTGTTGTTTACATGTAAGATATGTAGTATTTTGTACATATGATTTTGTATGTCTATTGTATATATGTTGTTGTGTGTATATTTCATATGAAGTTCTAGGTGTAGTCGGTGCTATGTACATGTTGGATATGCAGTGTTGTGTACATACCGTATTATGCACATGTTAGATATCTGGTGTTTTGTGCATATGGTGTAGTGCATATGTTGGATATGTGGTGTTGTGTATGTATGCCATTGTGTACATGTTTTATATATAGTTCTATGTACATATGGTGTTGTGTGTATGTTGTAAATATGGCGATATGTCCATATCATGTTGTGTGCATGATTATACATGTTGTTTTGTGTGTACATCATGTTGTGTACATGTTGTACATGTGGTGTTGTGTGCAAGTGGTGTCGTAAACATGTCATGCATGTGGTGTTGTGTACATGTCATGCGTGTGGTTTTGTGTACATGTCATGCGTGTGGTTTTGTGTACATGTGATAATTTGTAGAAATTGTATAGGTGGTGCGGTGTACATTTGACGTAGAGTACACATTGTGTAGGTGTTGTTGTGTACATGTGATGTTGTGCACACATTGTGTACATAGTGTTGTGTATAGGTGATACTGTGTACATGTTGTGAATATGGTATTGGTATAAATGCGGTATCGTGTGCTTGTCATACATATTCTTTTGAGGGAATGTGGTACTATGTATGTGCATGGTGTAGTCATGGTATTGTGACATGTGTATTCATTTTTTTGAACTCTATATATGTATATGTATTGTTGTGTACTTGTACACCAGATGTAGGTGTACGTATTGTGTTGTATTATACACCAAATGTAGGTTTATATGTTGCATTTTGGTGTAGGTGTATGTATTGTGCTTTATTATACACCAGGCGTAGCTCTATCTTTTGTATACCGGTGTGGGTGCATGTATTGTGTGGTGTTGTATGTCGTATGTGGGTGTATGCATGTGACATATACTTTGTGTATGTGTACATGATTGAAGAGAAGCAAAGACATTGGGTGTTTTTCGAGTGTGGCAACTAATCCTATGTGTGTATAGAAAGAACAAAGGTAGAAGTAAGGACCGATGAATGATAAGTATCGATATTTTATTTTAGTTTGATTATGCATGTGATTTACGATTCTGACTTATGATGGTTACATATGATTTATGATTATCGTTTATGATGATTGAATGCAATTCATGATTTTGACCTATGATGGTTGTGTTTTGAGCTAAGCAGATGTGATATGTTTATGCATGATGATTTGACCAAATAACTATTTTGACTTCTGACAGGAAGTGAAAAGAATTGCAATTTCACCTTATTGGCAAGATACCAATGAGATATGACTTGAGTTTATTTAAATCTGTTTTGAATCTAATGGAAATTATGTACTTGGTATAGAAAAGCATGTAATTCCTGGTTTGGGATGGTTGAAACTGACTGAAAGAATTAGCATCAACAACAAAAGGAATTGGAACATGTAGTAGTATGTTGGTAAAGAACTTCAGGAGCAAGGTATTTGTGGGATACTAGCACCCAATAGTTTCCATTGATTTCCATAAGCATGATATGATTGGTATGAAGGTATTTAGGCAAGGATATTCCTTGGGTTTTTTATCTTCTCATGCGAGGAAGCCTTTCCAAGGGATGGACTTCCTGGGATGGAGGTGCTAGGAGAACTTGGAAGGTGTGTGACTGCATGGAACAGGGTGACTTGATTTCCTGAGGGATTTTATAGTATAGAAGGGAATGTCAAGGATCGATTGGGTTTGGTCATTAGTATTTCCATATGGAATCAGATGCACATTTGGAGTGTGTCATGGAACATTGAGCTAGTAACTATTCACCGATAGGACAAGTTCCACATGATTTTAGGGTTGGACATTGGATGCATCACTGAATTTGACAGTTTATTATGGAATTCTTGAGAAGGAGGTGAATCCTAGTATTAATTTAAGGGTGGAGGTGTGAGCCTCTGGATTCCCTTTTTTCAGATTAAGATATCTTATCATTTTATTTGTTGGTAGAGAAAATGTGTATATGTGAATATGTTTATATTATTGTAAATACCATACTAATTTGTGTTATAAAACTTTGGTAAATTGTATGACGGTAATATTTTCATAAGGTGGGTATTGTAAATACTACAATGAGCTATGTTGTGAAGGTCCATAGGCACTATGTTTTGTTTTTTAGTGGTTTTTTTGGTCGTTGGTTTCATTGAACACTGAGGAGGGTGTTCCCACAAGGGGGAAAGTTCTGTAGCATCCCTACTGAAAATTCCAGGTAATAAAAGCTAATAAAGGAAAAATATAACCATGGTTGATGGTACACGTATTCCAAGCAGAATGTTGGGAAAAAAATCCTAGTGGATGTTCACTTCGGTTTATTACGGCTAATGAAATTGGTAAAGGTATTGGAAAGGCATGAGGCATTTATTGACATTTATTTATGAAAATAATGGAAAATAGGAGAAAAGGAAGGTGAAAGGTCACATTTTTCACGTGAGGGCGAAACTGAAGGACAATAATGGAAAATGAAGAAAATAGAGGCCTCATTGATAAAGAGGATTCTGAGGATCAGTGGGCGAGCTTCTATTGTCTAAAACCTTTTTTCTTAGTTCAGTTTTGGAGCTCTCCCATTATTCTGTCTCTCTCTCTCAAAGTATTTGACACATGGATTTTTCTTGGAGCACTTTGGCATTGGAGCAAGAAAAAAAAAACATGCAAGAAGAAAGAAGGAGCAAGAAAGGAAGAGAAAGGAAGAGAAGATACTAAAGGATTCTTTGCAGGTATTGATTTGCATGTGCGATTCCCTTGCTAGATCTAGAATTCATGGCATCTCATGTGGTTATTTTCTATCCTGGCATGATTTTTTCCAAGTGTGACAATGTTTTAATCCTAGCCTTGCCATTTCCAGATAGTTTTGATGAGACGGGTTCACATACTTTTGTACCGCTAGATTGCAAAATGGATTCGAAGCCGAGTGAGGTGGATCTATGAAATGATAAACACATGTCATAGTGGTCTCTGAACCAGATTGCAGATCACAGTAAATCCACTGGCCTAGTAATCCCTAAGCCATATTGTGGGTTGCAATAAAGTGAATATTGTGTACCTCGTTGGGCCTAGGAATCCTTGCCAGTGAATGGAAGGATATACAGTAAAGCCAAGAGGTGGATTTAGTTGTGTGTGGATCCTGATTATATTCTTTATTTATATGTATCACGTCATTGACATGTGTTCTTAACAGGGTGGCAACACCACCCATCGTTTGGCAAGGGGTTTTAGGGGTAGCGCCCACGAAGCTAAAAACAAATGTAAAATTTCCTTGTAAAAGTATTGTAATTTCTAGTCAATCTAGGTAGTTCATTAGTTAGATGATCTAATGGTATAAATTATGTTTAATTTAGAGCTTTATTCCCTAGAAGGAAACCCCTCATTTTGTATGAGGGCATTATATTGCGATTGTGTATTGTATGTGTATTGTCAGAGCGAGAAAAATATAGGGAGACTGTTATAGAGAACAGATGATATTACAATCGATCTACTATAGGTTGCCTCTCTTCATTTTTCTAGATAATAGAAAGGAAGGACATATTTTCGGTGTGGACGTAGCCCGAATTTGGTGAACCATGTATATTTGTGTCTCTCTTGTTTTATATGTTTTTTGTGTTTGTGTTTCCACATATTTTATGTGTTGCATTTCTATGTAATATATAATTTCCTAAAAATTGGTATCAAAGCCGAAGGTCTGTTTGGATGATAAAATTACAAGAAATAAGGGTTCCTGGTTCGAGTGGTACCAATGGCAAAGGATGGTAAGTTTACGGTCGAGAAATTCAATGGCCAAACTACCTACTGCGGAAAATGCATATGGAATATTATCTGTATCAGAAATATATGTACCTACCATTGACTGGAAAATTTTTTTTTAGCAAGCATGACAAAAGAAGAATGGGATACTCTCGATAGAAAGGCACTTTGAACAATACGATTATAGCTCGTGGCAATATTTTGAAGGAAAAAACAACAAAGGGTTTAATTAAGGAATTTTCGAAACTATATTAAAGAACCCTCGAACTCAAATAAGGTATTTCTTATGAAACATTTATTAATATGAGGATGTCAGAAGGTGGATATGTTGCTGACCATTTAAATGACTTTAATATGGTTACCAGTCAGTTAAGTTCTGTAGGGGTAAACTTTGATCATGAAGTTAGGGATCTGTTATTTCTGTGCTCATTTCTAGAGAGTTGGAATGGTTTAGCTATGGCCATTAGTAACTCTGTCTCTGGATATAGTACTTTAAAGTTTGATGATGTTGTCGGTGATATCCTTAGTCAGGAAATGGGACGGAAAAGCTCTGGTGAGACATCGGGTAGTGCTTTGAGTGCAAAGACTAGGGGAAGGAAAATGGAAAGAGGAAATAGCTTAATATATTGCAGTAAATCAAGGAAAGGTAGATCCAAGTACAGATCAAGGATTTTGTGTTCGAAATACGGAAAGAAAGGACACATAAATAAAGACTGTAGATCTCAGAAGGGAAAATAAGGAGACGCATATCAAGAAAATAACCATGAGGAAAATGTGACAGGTGATGTGTTACAAGATGCTTTGATTCTTTCTTTAGAAAATGTTATTGATTCCTGGGTGGTAGATTCAAGCACCTCATTCCATGCCACACTTGATAAGAAATATTTTCATGAGTATGTTCAAGGAGACTTTGTACAGGTTCATGTGGGTGATGATAAACCCTATAAAATTGTCAGAATGGGTAAAGTTCTTGTAAAAAAAAATAATGGAAACTAATTCTTATTAAAGGTGGTAAGACATGTTCTATATCTGAAGTAAAATCTGATTTCAACAGGGCAGTTAGGTGGTGAAGGTTGTGTGACAACTTTCACAGTTAAAACTTGGAATGTGACTAAAGGAGCCCTGGTAATAGAAAAAGGTGAAAAGGTTGGTACATTGTATTTATGATATGGTATTACTCACTCTCTTAATTCTTTAAATTCCAAAGGAGCAGATGCAACATTATGGCATCATAGGCTCGGACACATGCGTCAGAAAGCGATGAATATTATTCACTCAATAAATTTGTTGTCATGTTCGAAGAATATTGATTTGGATTTCTATGAGAATTGTATTTATGGAAAAAAAAAGAGAGTTAGATTTCTTAGACTTGGGAAAGAAAAGAAGAGCAAAAAATTAGAGTTTATGCTAACATATGTATGGGGACTTTCTCAGGTATAATCTCTTGGTGACTCTCATTATTATGTTAATTTTATTGATGATGAAACTAGAAAAAATTGAATTTATTGTATTCATAATAAATTTTATGTATTTGATACTTTCAATAATGGAAAGCTTTGGTTGAGATTGAGACAAGAAATTAGTTGAAGTGGCTAAGATCAGACACTAGAGGTGAATATTGCAGCAAATATTTTGGTAGGTACTGTTCAGAGCATGTAATTCACACAGAGAAGAAAGTTCTACGAACACCATGATAAAATGGTGTGTCGGAAATGATGAACAAAAGAATCATGGAGTGTGCAATTTGCAAGGTGCATGAGATTGCATGCAGGATTATATTTACAATTTTGGGCTGATGTTGTAGATACTGTTGTTTGTCTAATAAAGAGAGGGCCTTTAAGTTCCTTAGATGATGGTGTTCCAGAGGAGGCATGGATAGGTAAAAAGGTACTACTACTCTTTCTTAAAGCCTTTGGGTTTTGAGGCCTTTGTCCATATTAATAAAGAAAATTGAACAAATCTTGGGGAAAAATCAAAGAAATGTACCTTTATTGGATATGGTGTTAATGATATTGGTTGTCTCTTATATGATTATGAAAATCACAAAATCATTGGGAGAAGAGATGTAATATTCGATGAAAAGGTCTTGTATAAGAATGAGTTGTAGGAAACGAAAGAGGAAAAATAAAATAAAGAATACAAAATAATAATAATAATAATAATAAACCACAACAACAACAACCACCACAACAGAAAAGGGAACCTCAAACACCTAAAATTGGTGTCATAAGATCTACCAGGATAAGTATACCCACTGAACGATACTCTCCTTCATTATATTATTTATTGTGGACTGATTTTGGTGAACCTGAATGTTATAAATAATCAATGTAGGTCGAAACCAGAAATAAGTGGGAGCTAGCCATGAAAGAATATATGGACTCCTTAATACATAACCAGGCTTGGCACTTAGTCAGGTTTCCTGCAGGTAGAACAACATTGCAGAAAAAATGGGTTTATTGGATGAAGAAAGAATATGGAGGAAAATAGAGATAGAAAGCTATACTTGTGGTGAAGGGGTTTGCACAGAAGAAAGGTATTGATTTTGATGAAATATTTTCTTCTTTTATTAATATCACTTCAATCAAAACTATTTTAAGTCTTGTAGCAACAAAATATTTGCATCTTGAAAAATTATACGTAAATACATCATTTCTCCATGGAGATTGGAGGAAGAGATCTATATGCAGCAACCATAATGATATGAGGTGAAAGGGAAGGAAATATTAGTGTGCAGGTTAAAGAAGATCTTGTATGGATTAAAACAGGCTCCAAGGCAGTGGTATCTAAAATTTCACAGGTTTACTTTTGAACAAGGTTATACTAGATTTCACTCTGATCATTGTGTTTATCTAAAAAAGAAAACTTATGGAAACTATATTATATTGTTATTGTATGTATATGACATGCTTTTTTCAGGGTATAACATGCAGGAAATAAATGTGCTCGAAATAAAATTGGCAAAGTCATTTGCAATGAAGGATCTGGGAGCTACAAAACAAATCCTTGGTATGAGAATAACTAGAGTCAGGAAAAATCGAAAATTAACATTATCTCAGTATGAGTACATACAAAAGGTGTTGAAAATATTTAATATGTAGAATGAAAAACCAGTTAATACACCATTTTCTAGTCATTTCAAACTTAGAAAGGATATTTTCCCCGCGACTAAAGAAAAAATGGATTATATGTCTAAAGTTCCATATGCATTAGTGGTTGAAAGATTAATGTATGCAATGGTTTGCACAATGCCTGATATTGCACATGCAGTGAGATTTATAAGAAGTTACATGGGCAATCCAGGAAAAGAACATTGGATGGCAGTGAAATGGATTCTTGGTAATTTGAGAGGTACCACAAATCAAGCATTATGCTTTGGTGGTTCAAACATTGTTCGACATGGATACATTGATGCATATATGGTAGGTGATAGAGATAACAGGAGGAGCTCTACAGGGTATCTATTTACTGTAGGTGGAACAATTTTTAGTTGGGTTTCAAAAATCCAAAGTGTTGTTTCACTTTCAACAACAGAAGAAAATTATGTTGTTACTATATAGGCTAGTAAAGAAATTATTTGGTTACAAAGGTTTATGGATTAATTGGGTAAGAATCATGTGATGGGCATGTTATACAGTGACAGCCAAAGAGCCATTCATCTTGCAAAGAACTCAACATTTTGTTCTAGGACTAAACACATACAACTATAGTACCATTTCATACGGTCAGTGTTGGAAGATGGATAGTTGAAGATAGAAAAGACACACAGTAGCTAGAATCTTGCAGATATTCTAAAAAAAGTTTTAACTAGGGAGAAACTAAGATTATGCTCAGTTTGAATTGGTCTTCAAGTATGATGATGAAGATGAGAAACAACCAGGTCCAAAGTGGAGTAATTTTCCAGCAAATAAGTAGCAGAGGAGTTCATTAGGGGAATTTTGAGGTATAAAATGGGCCTCCTAAGGAAATTATAAAATAGTAGTGGAAATAATAAAATAATGTTTGATTACATCATCAAATTTTGGAGGGAAAAAAATGGAAAATTACTTTTTCAACTCATATTTTCAACTTATCTCCAAAAATTTTTACTCAAATTTTGAGCGGGAGTACTCATTGGATTCCAAATTTAATTCCTCATCCAAGGAGTACCCATGTTGCATAATTTCGATCATGGAAAATTTTAGGGGCTAATATTCGCAGGTGGGATAATTTTCCATGGTTTTTCCAAAAAGAAGATTCACCAATTTCCATTTTTTTATAAAAGTGATTCGCCAAAATTTTAAAATATAAAATTATTTTACCTTATAAATCGCCAACATTATATAGAATATATATATATAATATCATTATAAGTTTGAAGAATTTTACAAATACATCAATAAAATTTTTATATTTTTCATATTAGGGACTAGTGAGATTCGCCAATTTTTTAAACTTCAAAATAATTATCCATCCTTAAAATTTTCCCTGCTTTCGATGGATCCTACTATAGGAAAAATGAGAAATACATGGAAAACGTGATTTCAATCATGTTTCTCATGTATTTCTCATTTTTTGTGTAGAGGGGTCCATCAGAAGTATGCAACATGCGTACCCCTTGGATGAGGAATTAAATTTTGCATCCAACAAGTACTCTTGCTCGAAATTTGAGTAAAAACTCTGGGATATAAGTTGAAAATACGAGTTGAAAAAATAGTTTTACTATTTTATTATTTTTTAATCCTTTTACCCTTTTACTTAAAAAATGGTGAATCATCCCCCATGTTTGACATCATCATCTTGAATATTGTTAGTTCATATAAAGTTTATTTTGGTTGTACATTTTTCTTAGGAGGCCCATTTTAGACCTCAAAACTTCACTATTAGCTACAATCAGTCTCCAAGTGGGATATTGTTGGGTGTGGAGACTGATTATATTATTTATTTATATGTATAACATCATTGCACCCCTGTTATTAATGGGGAGGCAACACCACCTATCATTTAGCGGGGTGTTTCAGGAGAAACACCCCCGAAGCTAAAAACAAATGTAAAATTGCCTTGTAAAATTATTGTAATTTCTAGTCAATCTGGGTCGTTCATTAGGTAGATGATCTAAGGGTAGAATTTATGTTTAATTTAGGGTTTTTTTTCCCTAGAAAGAAACCCTTCATCTTTTATGAGGGAATTGTATTTTGGCTGCGTATTGTATGTGTACTGTCAGAGCGAGAAAAAGATAGGGAGAATGTGATAGAGAATAGATGATAATACAATGGATCTACTGTAGTTTGTGTCTCTTTATTTTTTCAGATAATAGAAAGGAAGGAATGGCTTTTCAGGGTGGGCGTAGCCCAAATTTGGTGAACCACGTATATCTGTGTCTCTCTTGTTTTATATGTTTTCTGTGTTTGTGTTTCCGCATATTTTATGTGTTGCATTGATTTGTAATATATAATTTCCTAACATATTTCTCTCCATTCGGATTAGTAGTCTCAGGATGGGATGTATGATAAAGCCTAGAGAGTGGGTCTCGTTGTAGGGCCTAGTGATCCTTGTATCAGATTGTGGATTACGGTCAATCCTGAGACGATAGGAGGCACTACAATACCTCACAGTGTAGGTGGAGAACTATAGTAGCATTCATGCTTATTTGGTTCTTTTTGGTGGGTTATGAGTCCCACATTCATGCTTGGAATATGGCATGAGGGTCATTGACTGAAGAGATATTTGGCTTAGCCAATATATTGTCGGGTGGAACATGGTAGTCCCATCCCTAGTTTGTCTTTACATTCATTAATGAGAAGTTCATTTCCTTGGAATTTTATGTGTAAATGTCCTAGTTTATATGTGGATCTTATGGATAATGTATCCTATATATTTATGTTGTTATTATGATGGTTATAAGCATGTGTTATGAAAATAATGATGTATGAATCTTCTCATGTTTTTATTTTTAAATGAATGAATGATGTATCTATTACCTAATATATGATATTGTAACTAAGGATATAAGGGATGATATGAAAGGAGTGTATTATTTCTGCTGTGATAAGTGTCTTTTTAGTTAATTAAACATGTAAAATTTGTCCTCATGTGTTTTCTTAAGGAATGCGATATTTAACCATGAAATATTGATGAATTAGTGAACTTTAAGCATGTAAACAAGCCTTAAAAACACTGAAAAATAGTGCAAAACAGAGGAAAAAATTCAAACATAAGTTTCACACAGTAGGCACGATGAAGGAGTTCACCCCTCCTTAGCTACATCTACTAGTCCAACTCCCAATGTCATGTCCCTCTTTGTCATTATGCTCAAAATTATAAATTACATATGTTTTCAGGGCTCTAATTGGTTGTTTTCTCTGCACCAATGGCTCTAGAATGCTCAAATTAGTCTAGGTAGACTCTTGTTTCACCAAAATTGGTCGAACATTAATATCCCAATGCATTTTTCCAAATGAAAGCTAAGAAAGCTCCACTAAATATGGAGACTGTAAGTTTAGCTGTAGATAAATTAAAAATTCACCCCAAATTTGGGAGCGCGCTCCAAATTCGGCGGACGGACAACCTGACATTAAATTGTGAATGGCGGGGTGGTCACATGCCACCCCCGCTGAAACCTTCATTAATGGTTTGAAAACCCCCACCATTTGAGATTGGAACCGGGACTTACAGGTTCCATACCTGGCATATAACCGTCACATTAAACTTACCATAACACTTCTGCATGTGATCATGTTTGAAACAACTCTGGCCGGATGAGGTTGGAACCTAGAGTACTAAATGCTCCAAGCTTTGAAACCGTCACATTTTATGTCAAACGGCCACGTAAGCATTATTTTTCATCGGATAGTTAAATTTCATAGCCATCAATTGATTTTAATTAGCTCTCAGTCTTCGGTCCTTGGCCACATGGGGAGGGGGCTGGCGTTAGGGTCTGGCACCATCTAACCCCCGAACTATTGAAACATTAAATTTTATTAGATGTGGAAAAATATATGGGTAAGAATCACTTGTGTAGGCAGGTTGGTAAATAGTATTACGGGAAGACTGGAAGTCGTGGGTTTGACCCTCGTCAACTCCAAAAAAATTTGTACTAGCCTTGTGGGGACGTGTGGCAGCCTGTGGGCTTGCCACGCGTCACTACTTCATTCATTCTCCTACAAACAAATCCAATGGCCAAGATCTCTTTCATACCCTCATCATCCAATATTCCACAGAGTGCCATGTGGTGCCACCTTATTGGCTTTGAAGAAAATGTAATATTCACATAATCTTTCGCTGACTACACCTGTAAGTTGACTGGGCATCCAGTCACCAAATTTTTGCTGTTTGGGAAAACAAACAGAACATGATATCGTCCTCATATGACATCGGTTTTTTGAACCATTTGCAGCGCCAGAAGTGTAATGACAAGACCTTTCTGGTCGCTCAGGTTCAGATCTATTTTGAGCACATTCGTTTTTGAGCATATGACTTGATCTCCTAATCACACCTCCCCATTAGGAAGCTTTTGGACCCAAAAATACTTTAATCACCTATTGAGAATATGAGGGAACAACTCCCTCACCTTTTCCACTTCCATGCATATTTCCTTACTTGGTTTGCTACTCTTGAGCCTAATATGAAGATAATCGACACTTGCTCTTTTAGAAGTGCATGTACTCCTATCAAGGATGGAATCCTCCTTGAGCTTGTATAAAAATTCTGGTGAGAAATCTTCTATTAATGGTAGTTGAATATCACTCCATTGATCATCAATAAATGGAGGCTCATGCAAACGTAAATTCTCCACATCTACAATGGAATACATTTGCATATATGAAGGAAAGTTAAGTTGAAATGCATTATTACCAAATTGTTTAATAATCTTGAATGGACCATAACGAATAGGCTTAAGCATTTTACCTTCTCCTTGCATCCTTTCTTTGCTTATGTGAAACCATACTTCGTCTCCTTCTTGAAACTTGTTATCAACTCTATGTTTGTCATCCCTCTCCTTGTACTTGTTTTGAATCTTCTCACGTTGTTCTTGAACTTGATGATGAATAATATAAATTTTCTCAATGAGCTTTCGAGCCTTGTCAATATCACTATGCCCATCAATTGCAACATATTTCTCATAGATGAAGTCTATGGTGATTTCGGCAAATACCAAAAGCAAGCTTCAAGAGGTGAAGTATTTGTAGAAGAGTGCTTGGCCCAGTTGTAAGCATGTTGAATGTAATTTAATTTTTCATCCCACAAATTGGGATGCTTGCTGCAATATCCTCTCAATAGGTGCACAACGGTTCTATTCACCACCTCGGTTTGGCCATCAGCTTGCATTTGAAAAATCATACTCTTTTTCAACTTTGTGTCCATCATCTTCCAAATATTGGACCAAAAATTCCTAACGAACCTGGAATCCCTGTCACTAACAATAGAAATTGGAAAACCAAAATGAACCCATACATGTTGAAAATAAAGTTCTGTAGTTTCTTCACTAGTAATGGTTTTCTTACATGGCATAAGTATACACATTTTACTGAATCTATCCACAAATACATAAAGATAATCGTGTCTTTTTCTTGAAATAGGTAGACCTCCAAAAAATTCCATGGAGACACTCTCCCATGGACTTGATGGTACAACTAGTGGCATGTACAACCCAAGCTTCCTATTGCTAGGCTTTCTTGTTGTACACATAGAACATCCTCCTATAAAATGTGACACACTATCTATCATGTGAGGCCAATAACAATACCTTTGTAGATGTGCAACTATTTTTCCTACCCTAGAGTGACTAGCAATAAGAGACAAATGAGCCTCTCTCATGACACTAAGTCTCTCTCCTTATGGTATACACAACTCGCCCAAATGAAACATAAAATTGTTCTGCAAGTGATAATCATTTTCCTCAACTTGATTCCCTTCACTCAAAACAACATACACATCCTTAAAATCAACATCAGATGCATATTGTTCTCTGTAAATCTCATGTAAAATAGAATCATTTTTAAGAAAAGTAGAAGCACTTATAATAGGCCTTGAAAGAATATCAAAAACTTTATTGAAAATACCTTTCTTGTACCTTATAACTAAGTGAAATTGTTGAGGAAATCCCATCCACCTGAAATGTCCTCATTGCTGCAATTTTGTTTGCAACTGAAAGTACTGTAGTGGTCGGTGATTGGTATGAATAATTGTCTCTTTACCAATCAAGTAGTGTTTCCACTTCTTCACATTTTGTACCAATGCATACAACTATTTTTCATATGTTGGATAATTGATTACAACACCATTGAATGTTTCAAAATGAAAAGCGATAGGTTTACCATGCTGCAAAAGTACTATGCCCATGGCATAATCAGTAGCATTAATCTGTATCTAGAATGGTTGTTTCAAATCCGGTAATGCAAGAACTGGAGCTAAATTAATATTTTCTTTTAAAGCTTTAAAATATTTCTGTTCTTTGCCTCCCCATTGGAATCCTTTCTTCATACTTTTCACTGCATGCATAGGAGCTACTATGGCAAAAATGTTAGCCATAGACTTTCTCCAATATGAGCTGCACCCAAAAAAATTCTTACCTCTATTAAAAATATGGGAGTGGGCCAATTCACAATGGCTTGCACTTTACAAGGAGCAATTCTCAATGTGCCTCCTCCTACAATTTGTCCGAAATAAACCAAAGAAGTTTTTCGAAATTCACACTTAGAAATATTAAGAAATAATTTCTCTTTCTTTAAAACATCAAGTACCCGTTTTACATGCACGCCATGCTCTTCTCTTGTTTTTCTGAAAATGAGTATATCATCTAAATACACAATCACAAAGTCATAAAAAATGGATGCAAAACATTATCCATCATGTTATCACCCTAGTAATTCTTAGGTTGTGGGAGGACGATTTTTGTAGTTAAGAAAACTAGAGGTAACCAAGAGCCTCTTTTAAAATTTAGGATATAGCCTTCTTGAGTTCCGGAGAGGGATCTCTCCTTGTGATTTAGCTTTGTTTAGGTAATAGATACTATGCTAGCAATGATTGTGTAGTTGGGTTTTATTTTTTGAAAGGTTTGTGGGAATAAAGGATTACAAATGAAACCATAGAAAGATCTACCTAACCATTGGGCAATGGAGTCAAATTGATAGCTAACAATACTTCAAAACCAAAGTCAAAAGATGCAAATATGCTAAGGGAAAGTTAGATAACTTTCAGAGGGTTTGAAAGGTTAATTTGATGAAGTGATATGATTATGGACTAAGGGAAATTAAGAATACATAGATCATAGAAAGGAAGAGGGAAAGGTGAGGTCAAACGAAACAAAAGAGCATTTAAGAATTCTCTAGTTTGGAAATCAGCAGAAAACATAAATAATGACAACTAGTAAATACAGAGAGCTTTTTAACACTAATTCTCTAATAACTTTCCTAGTTTATCATTAAAGAAGGAAAGCACATATGATATATGAATTAAGCTTAAATAAATAAACAATGAAAACATGAAAAGACTGTACTCATCTGTTTATCTCATGAATCCTTAACTATGATGTCTTCTGCTTCAGTCTCTAGCTTGCTACTTCAATTCAACTCACAAAAAGTCCCAATGTTTCAACAAAATAAGTCCATAGTAATCTTCAGATTTTATTCCAAAATTAATACCTCGAAAGATGAAGTATTTATACAAATTAGTTACTTACAAAATATCTAAAGTTTTGAGATAATATCTCAAGAAAAATAGGAAATATTACATAAGAAGAGGGACAACATCAAAATAGTATGCAGTCTGTCCTCTTCTAGAAGATAATATAGAACTGATTATCCTAATCAATATTGATTTCATGATGTGCTGGGAGCATTGCTGGCATTGGATGCATTATCTTGTGGAATATGGCTTGTTTAACACTCCTTCTTTTCACTTTCAATCCTGATACTCTTGATCTTTTCTTTTCACTATTTCATTACTGTAATTGAAAATGACAAGCAGTAGAATTTGTTTTTATTGATACTCTTTGACCCTGATACACTTTGACATCTGATTTTTTTACCCTCAGGTAACAGTAAGGCGTTTAAAGGAATTTTCTGGCCAAATTTAAACTCTAAGTGGGGTTATGGATGATAAAAATATTTTCTTATGCACAGAGTATGGTTTCGATCAAGTTCAATAGTGAAAATGATCCGAGAATGGCTAAAACCTGCTAAAAATGAAAGGATGGATTCTCGAGAAAATTTGACAGGGTTTCCCCTATATTTTGAAGGTTTCTAAACATCTTAGATGGCTATTTCAACTGTTTTAATGAAATGAAAGTATAATATATGAATTCTCCTTTGGATTTGAAGTGTTTTGGAGGTTGAATAATGAAAATACCTGTAAAAGGTATAATCAGCAGTTGATGAAGTTTATGTACTGTGAAAATCTTCAATTTAGGTTTAATTTGGCTATCAAAGGTCGTGGAATTATTTGTGAGTGAATTTCAGAGAACAATGGTTATTTAAATGGCAAATGGTTCACAAGAGACTCAAAAAATGGTGTCAGGAGGCTTTGTAATGGGCTTGCAATGTTTTGTATGGTATATACATGAAATGTAATGGAAATAAGGATCTGCGGAGGTTTCTTAATGTTTTACTAGAAAATAGACAAAATGTTGTGTTGGGAAAAATACTGAGAGGGGGGAGGGGTGAATCAGTATTTAAGGCTGAACAATTTTTCTTTCCTTTCTCTTAAAAAACCATATGTTAGAGTATTGCATTCAACACGTATGTCCAGATATCTTATTATGTCTTTACTTAGAGAATTGCATCAGATAAGCATTAAGCATGAATAGAAATAATAGAACAAACCATTAACCATGAACAACACATATGGACATCAGGATTTAAGGTGGAAACCCAATTCGGGAGAAAACCACTGTTGCTGTAATCTCACTCTTCAATATTTTATTATAGAGAAAACCTCTTACAATATATGCTGGTGCAGACTCATACTAGCACGCAGGCACCCACTTGCAGAAGGCTACAACCTTCTCTCGTTTACCAACCTTTCCTGGAAGGGAGCTTCAACCCCCTAAACGTAACACCAGTTTCTACTGGAAGAAAAATTCTACTTCCAAAATGGAGGCTTCAACCCTCAGACTCACCGGATTCATATGTTTTCTTTAGCATTCATGTGCTAGCTCTTCATTGTTTCTTCATCCGTCGTTCAAGACCAGAGGTTCATTCAGATTTTTTCAGTTAAGAACAGAGTTCGCCCATCCAGACATTCCTTCAAGAGCTTCATTCATTCATCACCCTTATGCATGCACATGTTAGTCGATCTGATCATCATATTTACAGGTGCACATAAGATTCAGATATATCAGGGGTTTATTCATACAAATATCTCCAAAGGAGTTTTTTTTTTTTTTCTTGTCAACCCTTTCATGCACACACTTTCTTCATAATCTTCATTCCTTTTTATAGTTTTCATCCTTATTAAAAACCATGGGTCAAAACTAATGGTATTCTTGGACGTTATTACCCTTACGTACTTCTATGATTTCTTTTAATTTATTTATCAATTTAAAGAAATTGATAAATAAATATATTTATAAAGTTTTAACCCTTCGGACTTTATAAAACATCCAATGCTTTCAAACAAATTAACCTTTGACGCCCAGGGCCCAGAATTATAGTCAGAAGACCAATCAAATTCCGCTGCGTATGTCATCATTACGTCACTACGGGGGTTCTTGTGGTACAGAAGAAAATTTTGGCTGGTGCCCCCCGTACTTAATCTCCACCGTCGATTCTCGGTCAATGCTTGATTTCTTGTTCAATTGCGGGGGTACCCCTTATGAATTTTTAAATCTTTATACTGCCCCCGTAATATTATTTTTAATTAAAAATTCAATGAAATTTTAATCCGGGCTTTATATAAAAAATCCAATGCTTTCGAATAGTTTAATATTAATAAAACTTTGACTCCTGGCCCACATATGTGCTCCTCTGTACCAAACTAAACTTCGTGCAGGTCCATTGCCCGATCACCGTTGGATCACGAGCCTCCAAGATCGACGGATTTCGCTTGGGCAATTTGCACGGGCAATAACGCGCGATGGCACGTCGTACTGTGTTAATCTTCGCACACCTTTTTTAACCTTCACGCATCTTCCACAAATAATGACCTTCCGATGACCCCCTTTCAGATTGACGATGCACAAGCAATTTCTCTGGTCGTCCTGGGTCGATTGTTAATGTGCGAAGGACTATCATTATCGTGCGCTTGGTGGTTTTGCAGAGACGTGTGTCAACATCTGTATGGAATCGCTGCAAATCCACGAAATACCACGTATCGATGAAAGGTGGTGCGAAATAACCCATGGTTTCGCTCCAACCCACCGTCATTGTTCCTCTCGGTCATGGTTTCGTCTAAGCACATGGTTCTGTCAAACTTATTGTTTAAACTATTTAAGAACACCGCTTTAGTGTTTTCTTTATATAATCGATTTATTCATGCTCCAGGTTCTATTACATAGACAACGCCGAGACTCGTAGACCTTCCATACCTACACAGAGGCAGAGGCGTATAATTCCACTGTCGATCGTATTGGTTCCTCGAACAACTTACAGAACCAGAGCACCATTAATCCCTCCATTATGCAGATTTAATTCACAGTGTCGTGACCTTAGGAACCTGTTATCGTATACAACTTCACAAATCTCCTCCTTCCATAGAAGCGAGATGGTCTAAGCATCACTCTCATGCTTTTCACAATTCAAGCTGTCTATACGGGCACAATCCCAACTGTCAATAACACATGATTTCACCAATGACCATAGAGACTCAAATAGTCTGCTGAATATATAGGTCATGGAGAGTTTAGAACCAATCCCTCATCATCATATACGAATGAATAAGAGTTTCACTCATTCTTCTCAAATTGCCTCTGTTTCTTGACAACTCTGCTTCAATTCCCTGCTTATCTCTGTAAATGCATTCTTCCTTTGTTCTTTGCTGTTGATCGTTGTTTTCTGCAACTTTGTTGTTCTTCTTTGTTGCCCATGCCTTTTCCAATTCCTTTGCCATATCCTTTGCCATCAATGAAAATATTCCAACAATCTCCCCCTTTGGCATTGATGGCAATACTCTTCCTTTGATGACCTGATAGACACCCTTTGTTGCGTTTCCTCCCCCTTTGACATCAATGGCAAAGAGTTTGATCAAGAACCGTTGAACTGATAGTCCCATGCTCCCCCTGAGATCATGCTGCATCTTCAAACATAATATGACCAACAATTAATCCTTTTCACATGACCAATGCTCCCCCTGAGCCTGTGCATTCAGAGATGCCCAACAGCTCCTCACAACCAATTTAGTCTATTGTAATTAAGTAGACCGGATCCTCTGCATGGCAGAGACTACTCCTAGTTTCTTTCTGAGATATTTGAATGCCTCCCTGTGTAGAGGTTTGGTAAATATATCAGCAACTTGTTCTTTGGAGGAAACATATTCTAATTTCACCTTTTTCTCAAGCACTTGTTCTCGTAAGAAGTGATACTTGATGGGAATGTGCTTGGTCTTGGAATGCATAACAGGATTCTTTAAGATACTGATGGCACTTGTATTATCACACATAATGGAGATAGGAGGTGAAAATTTTATTTGAAAGTCTTGTAGGGTTTGCATCATCCAGAGAAGTTGAGTGCAACATGATGCTGTAGCCACATATTCTGCTTCTGCTGTAGATAAGGAAATGGAGCTCTGCTTCTTGCTAAACCAAGATACTAACCGGGGTCCCATAAAGAATGCACCACCACTAGTTCTTTTCCAATCATCAACACTTCCAGCCCAATCTGCATCAGTGTATGCATGAAGAGTAAGATCAGCCTTCTTTGGATACCATAGTCCAAAATCTTGAGTTCCTTGTAGATATTTGAATATTCTTTTCATAGCCTGAAGATGAGACTCTTTTGGATTAGCTTGGAATCATCCAACAATCCCAACTGCATGCATGATGTCTGGTCTTGTCCCAGTGAGATAAAGTAGGCTTCCTATCATAGATCTGTATTCTGGTTGATTCACGGTGGGGGAATCATCATTAGAGCTGAGATTACATCTGGTTATCATTGGTGTACTTACAGGTTTACAATCTTCCATGCCATACTTCTCCAAGATTTGCTTGAGGTATTTAGCTTGTGATAAGAATATGCCATCTGTTGCTTGTTGCACTTGCAAGCCAAGAAAAAATGTTAGCTCCCCAAGTAATGACATTTCAAATTCTTGCTGCATATAAGAAGCAAATTTTTGACTCATAGACTCTCCATTACTTCCAAAAATGATATCATCAACATATACAACCACAATCAACAATTTTTCATTTTCAGTTTTTGTGTATAAGTTGCTATTAGCAGACCCCTTTGAAAATCCTTGTTGATGAAGATATTTGTCAAGACGATAGTACCATGCCCTTGGAGATTGTTTCAGACCATATAGAGCCTTTTTAAGTCTACAAACAAGTTTTTCATCATTTCCCAAAATGAATCCTTCTAGTTGTTCTATATAAACTTCTTCTTCTAGATCACCATTGAGAAAAGCAGATTTAACATCCATTTGATAAACTTTGATTTGTTGGAAGCTTGAAAACGCAAGAAACATTCTTATGGCTTCAAGTTTGGCTACAGGAGCAAAGGTTTCTTCAAAGTCTATACCTTCTTGTTGAGCATACCCTTTGCACACAAGTATAGCTTTATTTCTTATAACATCCCCATTCTCATTTAACTTGTTTTTGAATATCCATTTAGTTCCAATGACATTTCTGTCATGAGGCCTTGGTACTAACTCCCAAGTGTGATTCTTTTCAATTTGATCAAGCTCTTCATTCATGGTTTGAATCCAACATTCATCTTTGCTAGCTTGACTGACACTGTGAGGTTCAACCATGTTGGGAAAAATACTGAGAGGGGGGGGGTG